>BMAU01012074.1:0-58199 GCA_019973935.1 Trichonephila clavipes | reverse complement strand
TCTAATGCGAAAATGAATGATTGGCATCGTATTCAAAGCAAGCGCCGATATTGGCGAGAAATTTGCTAAGCTCTGTAACCCTGCAGACTGTCATCCCCCTGTTTCCTTCCCCTCTCCTCTTCTGGAAAAGTGCTCTTTATTTAACGACTTCCTCATTTGGCCGCTTTGTTTTAATTGTTGTCGTATCACATAGTATTATATGTGGTGTATGTATAATTATATTTAATTGCCGTTTTGGCTAGGGTTTAGTATCGCCCACCTTGAACTTTCACCCAAAATATCCCGCCAAGTTTGCCAAGAACCACCTTTTTTTTTACATTTTAAGCCAATAAAAATATTTACTGTTAATACTTTTAGTGCATTATTCAAAAAATTATCTTTAAAATGTCGTTGAGTAAAAAAACAATCATGCTAGGAATGGAAGGAAAATCATACGCAGTCAAAAATTATTCGGAATGAAAAGAGTAATTCACAACTCTTACCTTTCAAAAAAACGGCGGAACAGCTTTACTATCGCCCACCCTAGAATTGAACTAAAAAAATGCGCCAAACAAGCGCGATAAATGATATTGTTTGGTAACCCGTTCCATACAATTTTGGTCCAATCACAGAATGTCGCTTACAGCGCTCCCTTTAGGTAAAATGGAGAACTATTTCGGAAAAGATGCGGAAGATTTTCGAACGCATAAATCCTCTTTTCTAGCCAAGGGTCGATCGCCATTCTTGAGAGGACAGGATTCTAGCAACCGTATGCAAGATTATTACGCGGGAAAATTACGCGTAGTAATATATTAAACTCCTTAAGAAGGGCGGTGTTTTCTAAATCAGATCACACTGCTTCTAGAGTTGATTTATTATACAAAAGATTATTTTTTACTGTGATTCTTTTAAATTATAATTGACCAGTAAGAGATATAATTTGGAAGTGAATAAAAATTACAGTTCAATATATATATATATTATTTTACTACCCATGTTTTTTTTTCATTACTTTTTTTTCTTTTTTAACTCCTAGATTTTGAAAAAAAATAACTATTATGTTCTTTTTAAAAAATTTTTTGTGGAAAATAAATCCTGAATTTTTAACAACCAAAACAGGGAAACAACAAGATTCTCAAAAAGGAGTGATTGTAAAGAATATAAATAGATTTCTCAAGTTATAACATCAAATTTTCAGCATCTTTCAGAACAAACTAACACATTAAAAAAAAAAAAAAAACTAGAAAATCTTAACTTTTATTTTTATACATTTATTATATTTTTACATTTGAAAATGCATTTTTATTTTTGTACGTTTTCAGTGTATGCTAATACATTTTTGAAATTTCTTCATTTTTTAAAATTCTATTTGGTTTTCTTTTAGTGCTGTATCAACTTAAATGAATTAAAGCATTTGTTTCCTTTAGTAAAGCCCTTTTATATTTATATCTGTGTAAATTAATTGAATAATATTTTTCTCTAAAAAAGCTATAAAAAATGTAAAAATTCTTATCAATGAAAAAAAAAATTGAAGACTTTTCCATACTATATTTTTCCATATTTTAATCAACTTCTAACAACAATTATAGCCAAAATTATAATTGACGTAATTTAAGTGTTAGTGTAAAAAATAAAAGGTTTCCCCCCCCTGCTTAAAGATAATGATGATATATTAAATTCTAAGTGCTCTAATTCATTAGGTGTTTCCGATAAAAAAGTTAATAAATATTTAAAAATACTGTATAAATATCGAAAACTTGGAGAAAATGATTTTAAAAACATTTTATTACAGTTAAAGGCTGAATATTACATGAACAAGGAAATTCTAGAATATGAGAATGCAATTACTTATGTCTATTGGTAAAATAAAAATGAATGTTTTAATCAGCACCGAATTTAGATTTATTCAGATTATAGCCAATTCTGAAAAAAGGGTTAACATTAGAATTAAATTTGCTTGATCTTTCTCTTTAGTTTTCACCCCAATTAGAACAAGTTTACATTTAAATCAAATATTCCTATTTAAATCCTTAATTTTTTTTTTCTCTCGAGCCTTTAAAAAAAATCCTTCTTAAAGTAAAACCTAGAAAAAGCTTATATAAAATAAAATTTCAGTAATATGATGAACTCAATATATGAAATATATGTTACCGTTAAAGAATGTTTAATTAAGTTTTTTCATAGAATAACTAGATATTTCATAAAATAACTAGACATGTCAGTTAAAGTAAATAATACATGAACGATTTCATACTTTACCTAGTTATTCCATGAAATAGCTAAGGATAGACCATTAAAGTGAAAAATAAGCTATTTCAAAGATGTTTTATAAATTAATTGATCATAAAAATGGCTAAAATCTCTCGAAAAATACATTTTATCTCTTTTGCGGAAGACTGATAAATAATTAGAGAAAGTAAAGATGATATAATTTATAGTTTAAGCTAATTTTGTGCGATAGATAGGGACCGCATGAAAAAATTGCACAAAAAAAATATTCCAAACATTTCATAAATCCTTACATATAACAAACTAATTCGTGGAAATACTAAGAAAAAAACTTTTTATGCGGTAGATAGGAACCTTATAAAAATGTCGCATTTATAAAACAGACCAATTATTTACGAAATTTATGTAAGAGAGTATACTTTCATATATAACAAAATAAATAATTAAATATTACACATGGAAACATTTTAAAAACATATAGTGTCTTATTGTATATACGGATAAGAGTAGTGTATATATGAGAGAGCTGGACCAAGACCCCAAACAGGGCGACGAGAACAAATTTGACGCACCCGCAAAAAATGACACCTAATCGATCCCTCTCATCGTTATAAAACAATGGCGTGGACTTTATCCATCCTAGGGTCCCCCCTCGAGAGAGCTAGACCAACCCCGTAAACAGGGGGACGCATCTACCTCCTTCTTAAACAATGGTGCCAAAAAACACCATGCGTACTTAACACCCTCAAGTTGTTTTCATCTTTTAATACTTTTCGAAGTATTAAAAAAATATGTTTATCCACTAAATTTATGGTTCATTGAAGGGGAAAAAAACCGAACCACGATTGCATATTGCAGCTAGTAATATACAAGTAATTTTTCGGTAGTGAAGCGAGTAGAACTCATCAGACAAAATATGCAGCTTGTATCTAAAAAGATAGCACCAGTCAATTTTATTATGAAATTCCATAGCAAAATTTTCATCAAAGGATTGAAACCGTGTTATATTTCTCCAGTTAAGTCGATCTTTGTACTCTCTTATCATACTTTCACTAAGTTTCTGAGACGCTGATACTAAGTCCATATCTAACACTTTCCATGATATTTTCTAATGAATGGTTCACTCAGAGTTTGATGATGAGATACACACACACAGCAACCCAGTCTAACAAGTTGACATGTTTTTCCATAAAATCTTCAGACATTTTCTGAAATCTACACAGTGTACTCCATTCTAAATCTTTTTCATGTTTATCCATGAAAGATTCCGACAGTTTCTGAAATTGGGAGAAATAATAGACCAATCTTCTTCAGTTGCGTATTCTTCTATGAAGGCTTCGCTTAAAGGTGAGTACTGAAAAATGTAACGCCAGAGAGTTCACAAAATCTGACAATCCATGCAAAATTTCTTCTGTAAGAGTTTTTTTAGAGAATTCGTTCCAATCTATTTCATTAGACATTTATTACAACAAAAATATTTTATTTCTCACTCTTCTCATTTTGAATCGCATAGTGACCAAGCGCCAAAGTGTGTACTCTATCTGGTAATATGTGCCGCTTGTCGTCCTTACCAGAAAGAGCAATCTTATTAACTTGTATAGAATGAATATCATGTTTTATGCTTCTGATGAGATTCATGGTTCTGTACTGTAGTTTTTGTGAGAATAGGCATGTTGAACATAGGTTCTATGTTTGAATAAGAGGATTCCTCTAATTATAAAAAAATCAACTTTTTTAAAAAATAAAACTGGAAATTTTCTTTTAAAAAGAAAAGAATTACGTGTACGAGAGTTGTTCTTTTAGCGCGTTTATTACGTACGTACAAATCTCTTAATATTTCAGTATCTTTTACAACTTTAAAAACATTCTTCTAAGACTGTTTCAAAATTTCTAATGCAAAGTTATGCTGAAACTAATATTAAAAATTCATATTTTTGATGCATTATCTTTATCAGAAAAAACTATTTTTCGCACTATTTAACAAAGCGGAGGAATTGTAGTAACACACACATTTCCAACACTCAAATACGTCATGGCTTGTGACGTAGGCAGTACTAAGTTGTAAAAAACGATCCCCCATTTAAATGAAACTCGCTTTATTTGGCTATCTTGGCGCATTTTTTAAGTTTTCTATCCCGAAAGCGAATAGGGGTGCATCATTTCCCGCTCAGACCTGGTGCAGTATCTCTTTTAGGTAAGAAAATTTAGCACGCGTTTTTTGTTAAATAGTTCTTGTCGGGTCTTTATTAAGAATGGCTGCATCTGTAATGTGTAACGTCATTGTTAAGTTCCAGCTGCTTTTGAGTGCGAATTTAAAATGGTGTTTTTCTAATAAAAAGGCAAGTTTAAGTAAGCCGGGGATCGCAAACGAATACTTTTTTTTTGCATTGTTTGAGGAACAAGAGATTTTCAGAAACTTTTTAATGGAGAGTGGCCTGATTAAAGAAACATTTAATTGTGTAAGATGCAAGGAACCTTACAGCATAGTAAAATGAAAAAAATCATCAAATGGAAGTATTTGGAGATGTAAAAAGTGTCGCGCTGAGAAGTCCATTAGGGTAGGTTCTTGGTTCTCCTGCAGGCAAATTAAATTTGCAGGAAATTTTACGTTTAACTTGGGATTTAATCACAGGTACAAAAACTTGTGATATTGAGAGGAAATCTGGCTTTTCTTCAGCAACTTTGGCAGACTGGCGTCATTTCGTACATGAACAAGTTTTAGATCATGTCGAATTGACGTCAAGCAAAATTGGTGGGGTAGGGAAAGTTGTAGAGGTAGATGAATCGAAATTTGGGAAAAGGAAATTTCACAAAGGGCGTCATGTAGAGGGTCAATGGGTATTTGGGGGTGCTGAGCGAGATTCGGGTAAGCTGTTTTTGGTGGCTGTTCCCGATCGCACTCAACGAACTTTAATGCAAATCATTATGGAGTGGATAGAGCCAGGCACAACAATTATTTCGGACTGTTGGAAAGGTTATAATCACGATGTGTTAACCGCAGAAGGATTTAACCATCTAACAGTCAATCATTCGTTGAACTTCTTCGATCCAGATACGGGTGCTCACACAAATACTATTGAAAGCACGTGGAGGCACGTAAAATCACGATATCCCCAATATAACAGGCAAAATGATGCCTCTTTTTACTTGGCAATGTATATGTTTGAAAAAAGTTGCCGTGCTAAAAACGTTGACATGTTCAATACGTTTGTTGAAATAATAAGGGAAATAGATTGGGAAAATTTTAAATATAAACTCTAGAGGGTTTGCTTTGATTAGGGATTGCCGACATTTTCTTTCTTTTGTATTTATGTTATAAAGTGTTTGAAGGACAAAAAAAAAAGTTTAAAAAGTATATATAAAAAAAATAAATAAAAAAAAAGCAAAAAAAGAAAAACAACAAAAAAATAATAAAAATGTACCTAAGCTATATTCCAAAAAATGTCCTTAAATATTCAGTACTGTGATATAAGTGTTTACTTAATTAACCATTATAATAGTTTTTTATGTAAACACTAATATTACTTATGTGGAGTGACATGTGAAACAGGGTCCTCGTCCCTCACTCTGGAAACTGTGCAGTTATTATAATTGCACAGGCTAATGGTTTCACAATTTTCGGCTTCTTTAGCATTTGGAAAAGAGCATCGTTTAAACTCTCTGCCCCTCTCCTCATGAATCCCGTAAAATTCTGTTTCGGTGAAAACGAGATTTTTGAAACACGTTGCTTCCTCGGCAATCCGAAAAAGAACATCATCCGAAGCCCCCCCATCCTTACGAATCCTGTAAAATTGTTTCGGGAGGAAACGAGATTTTTGAAACACGTTGTTATTAACATACCTTAAACGCAAGAGATTGTGAGCATTGGCTGCAAGTAAAGATCAAGAAAAGAGAGAATAATTGACTCATACTCTTTCGTAGTTAAATAGAAATAATAAATAAGTGATAATCATGCTCTTAAGAAAAGGAAAAAATAGTTTTAATGAACTGCATTGGTAGTTGTAAGGGAAAATGTGGCTCCACCAAGTCACTAGGAGAATAAGTGTGTAAGCTGATTATTTTTCTAGGAATACGAAGTAAAAGAAAATATATGATTTAATCCATTTAATACAAGAAATAAATTCATACTCATGTTTAGAAAAATGATACTTCTTATTAACATACACAGAAGAAATATGTAAGATTAGAATTTCAATCATAGAATATTAATTGAGATTTATATATCTATATGTATTAGCTGTAAATAAAAGTTCAATCTTTTTTTTTTCATAATGAAAAATAAAACAATTTATACGTTTTTTTATTTAATATTTAGTCAAAAATATAATGTCCTTTGTTATTTACAATTGTGTGGCAGCTTATCTAAACCCTGTAAAAAAAGTCGTCTATTTTGGAGACAAAGTATTCTCCCTCTCTATCGTTTGAAAACCCTTATAATTTATATTCATTTTCATCAATTAAGTTTTGCAGTGACTGCAAAAGATAATAGTCAATGGTGCAATGTAGGAGGTTCTATATGCTGGTGGAGATAAAGTTTCCCAGCCCAACTCCGTAATTTTTTTATGCAGTGTTTCTTGCTATGTGTAATCTTGGGTTGTTCTGATTAAGAATTGCACCCTTTCTGTTGGCCAAAAATGAAAGTTTATGTTGAATATTTAAAACATCAAATTAAGAACAGAAAAGACTTTCATTTTCTTTCAGCAACTCAAATCATTATACCCAACTTGCTGTCTCCTCAACAAAACCTTTTGCACACCAACTTTGCATGTGGATGTTGGAAACTCCCTTTTGTAAACATATGCTTCTTTTCTTACCATATGTGTATATGCTATCTACTTTTCATCTCCATGCACCAAATAGTCCAAAAATGGTTCCTTTTGTCACGAGCAAATTTGAAAAACCCGATTGAAATTCTGTTCCTTACTTTTCTTTCGCTTAATTCTGGTGGCACCGAAACTGAGTTTGGACATGAAACCAAGTCTTTTAATGTAATGCTAAGCAGTACTCTGACAAATTCCAAGCTTGAAGCCCACTTCTATGGTAGATAAAGTGGGATTTTTGCCCTGATCGTAATGCATAGCACTTCATGACTGACATCTGATGGCTTTCTGGAGAGAGAGATTTGGATTCTTCTTTCAACGAAAAACCACCCGATTAAAATTTTCAAACCATCTTTGGCATGTTTGAACTCTCTTACTGCTTCCTCTCCAAACACATCACACTTTTTACTTTCATTGCGTTTTTCTCTTTACGAAACTCAAACAACATGCAATGCTCGGTAGATTGTATTTTAAAATTATTCTGGCCTTTATTAATAATTTCATTATTCTTTGTTTATTTACAAAAAAAACTATCTAGGTGGTACCTCTATTTTTAATTCTTGGCATCAACACATCATATTGGGCCGTGAGATTGTAGTAATGGACATATTGTCTTAAAAAATTCCCTGGTTAGCTCAAATGTAGGTAAATTTTGTTTTTATATTTCTTGTTAATTCTTTTAAAAAAGTTTTTTTATAATTATCTCTGTTATGGAAAATCTATTTTTTAATATTCGTCCCTTTTCATTTAATTTATGTTTTGTGTTCATCAAACGTGTAGATATAGGCATAATTTTCAATAGGATTCTTTTTCTCTATTAGGTTGAAAACTTTTGCTGAAAGAGAAGTTTGGATCCCTTAAGGCAATGATTAACTCTATTTCACTGTCCTAAATCTGTGAAAGTTTTAGAAAACATAACAGTATCCAATTTAGTCCTATGACTCTTTCTTCTATTTTTTAATGGATCCATATTTTAGATTCTTGGAAATTCTGTACTTCTTGAATCTTTGTTTAGTAGGATATTCTTTTGTATCACTTATTTTATTCCTTTACTATGTCTATTCAGGTATTGAATAAGGCTGCTTTGCACCAGTTAATATTGAAATAGATCATTTTTGGATTTTTGATATGTTATTTACTCTGAATTTGCTAATACTCTATGTATTATATTAACATTGGTAATTAACTTAATTCTCATTTTTGTTGGCAACTTTGATTTTAAATTGAATTTTTTATTACAATTAGTATACATTAAAGATCTTTCATTGTTACTTAATTATTTATTATTTTATAGTTTGATTAAATTTTTATTTTTTATTAAGAAAGTTTTTGCTTAATAATTCAGATTTATTTTTTGTTTTACAACGGGATGAATTGTTTATACAATAGAAAGGATTAATTACTTACATAAAATTCATAGAATATATAAAGTTGAAACATTTTATATGTATTGCATACTATATAATTCTTGAAATAAATGATCTATATAAATTCCCACAACTGTATTTATTATCTTTCCTAAAATATGATTATTTAGTAGCAATTCAAGCATGCAAAGCAATAAATATTTTTTTAAAAAATTGTTTTATAAGACATTTATTTGAAATTAAATTAGAAATTTATTAGATGTTAATCAAACAAATATTTCCTTACAATTTAAACAAATAAAATAATGAATAACATTTAAACTTAGATATATCCCAACAATAACACCGAAATGGATTATCAAGAATAGGAAAAAAAAACATATGAATATTAGAAAATAACAGTTAAAACAATAATAACAGTTCACTGTGAAACATGATATTTTAAAATATAAATAAAATGTATATTTCAACTAAAAGCAAATCAAAGCACAAGATTGCTTTGTTGGACATTCCACAAATGTTTCTGGTCGCTGCAATTGAAAGTTTAAGAATTGCCGCTTTAAAGCGTGATATTAATAAATAATTTCTCAATGGAGTAAGATCCATCTCATGTAATTACAGGGTTTTTTCACTGATTGTTAACACACATTTTAATGGAATATTTCACTTTTACCTCTGTCTGCTTCAAATTCTTACTCTTTATCACTGATTGACTCTGCTCAAGAAAATCCCAAACTCCAGTCTTTTATTTCTTGTTACTTTCATTCTTTTGCATAAATTTCATTTTAAATAGATAGATTTTTTCCAGACCCCCCCAAAAAAAGGTAGGATTTGTTTAATCTTAATTTTTTGATTGAATTATTTTTAAACATGTGTTTGTCACAATATGTCCAAAGAGTCTCAGTGCTAAAAATTGAAACCAACAAAACATCACCTCTAATTCTCATTTTCACCCAGAATAGAAAATGCACTTATTTAACTGATCTCATCCTCTTTTAAACTGTTTGAAATTTCAGATATTTTTATACTGTTAACCTCCTTTAAACATTCATTTTCATGTAATTGCAGTCTTAACATTAATTCAATATGAAAATTTTTAACTTTTATCTTCTTTTTAGAATCTGATAGGATTGTTCAAGTTCCTTCATGGAATGATAAATAGTTCTAATTTTGAAAGGGGTATGGCAAATGAGAAAACCTCTGAATATTTCAAAATTTAGTATACTGAAATCAAACTATACAGTTATGCTTTTTACTGCAACTTTTTTGAAAATATTTACTTCCAAAAACTAATATCAATGAATGTTTGAATGATGAGCTGTAGCAATGAATGTCAAAGGAAGTGTTTGTTCCCAAAACAGTAAAAAAATTGGAGCTTAAGCTGCTGTAAGTGTGTTTAGACATGGATACCAAATGTATTTAAAGGTTTCTTCAAAAGTTGAATATTGACAAAAAAATTTTATTTTTTCTTCTCTCACTGGGATATGAAAATTTAACAATTGCATGAATTAATATGATGCAAGGATTCTCAGAGTTCTAAAAGAAAAAGAAATTAAAGATTAAAAAAAAGAAGAAGAAATGGAACACTTTAAATATAGAGTGTTTTACTGAAGTTGTTAATTATTTTTAGGGGAATTTATTTAATAATGCTTACAAAGTGTAAATCGAAATATTTTCGAGGACTATTTAAGAAATTCAACTTTGAAATTATTTGATCTGATAGAACAGCAATATAATGAAGGTAATACTTGATTAGTAAGAGAAATAATTTTAAATAGTCAGCTTAAAAATACCGTATTTTCCTGTATATAATCCGCAGCGGCGTATTATCCGCAGAGCCCTTTTTTCGAGTAAAAAAAAACATCGTATAATCCGCAGCGGCGTATAATCCGCGGCAGTTTTGGCGGCGAATAATCTTGCTCCTTGAACGTCGACGGTCCTGGTAGGTGGAATATTAAATGGTAATGGAACTTTGTCCATATTAAAAATCAAATCCTCTGTAAAATTATTTTCAACAATAATTTGCTTGCAAAATGTCAAAAAGTCGTCAGATTGTTTTTCCCTGTCATCAGGTAATTTCTATCCGACCGTTGAACGACTAAATTGTTTCTCTTCATAAACCGGTAACACCACGTGGGCCCACCAGAGAAGTTAACAATATTCATTTCGCGTGCAATAACTCGGGCTTTCATTCTGATGCTAACTGTCGAGACAGCTTTCCCATCGTCCCTTTCTTTTAAAGTCCATTTATTTATTTCTGCCTCTAATTCTAGCCAGTGAGGTTTTCCACGACGATCGGCCCTCTTACGTCTATCGCAATTTTCGAAGTTAGTCTTGTTCCTTCTCCACAAACGAATATTCGATTCGTCAACGTTGAAAAATCTTGCAGCTTCTCGATTTCCGACTTCGTTAGCCTTCTCTACAACGTTTAATTTGAAGTCTGCAGTATAGCTAACACGCTTACGCTTCATCATGATAAAAACTTTCAAAGGATGCAACACCTCTAGTCAAGACAAAGTTGTAAATGACGCCAGTGACTTGTAACTGCTATTTTCTTCCGAGGAACCGAATTCGTTCTTGAAAGTAATTGGACAAACACTAATTATGGCCGTAATACGTCAGCCGAGTCGTGAAAGCGCCATCTATTATTTATTTTATAAAACATAAACAGCATTTCTTTCAAAACTTTGTTAACTTTTCTGATGGAGAATGTTTTTTTCTCAGATAATCCGCGGCGGCGTATAATCCGCACAACGAAATTTGAAACTTTTTTAACACATAATCCGTGGATTATATACAGGAAAATACGGTACTTAATTTTTATTTGAATGATCTAATGTTATGCAATGGTTGAGTTAATTTTGTTTTATATAAATTGACCTATTAATTTTTTGAAAGCATTTTTTGAATTCTACAGCCTTTTAAAGTAATTTAATTACCTCTTTGAAGCTATGTCACATATTTTGTATGTGTATTGCTTTATGCATCAAAACAAGGTTTATGCCTGTTTTGAATTATTGGTGAAGAAGTTCTTTCATACTGTTTCTTGTAAATTTGCCTTCCATTGTTTACTATAAGCTAATACTCTTTATTCTAAAGTTTCTCTTGAATAGAATTTATTAACTATTAATTGAATATATTCTAGATTTTTATTTACTCTTAAATACATGGAAATCAATCTGAGCCACCTGGATAATAAATGTACCATTCTCAATCTGTATTAGAATGTGTGATGTTAAGCTGCATATAATTTTGTGCACAACCTAACAAAAACAAAAATAGCTGCAATTTCAGTACTGCATTAAAGAAAAATCTGTCTCTTATGCAAAGTAATATAATTGTAAGCCAGTAATCTTTGCTGTGTATTAAAGAAAATTTTCTACATTAAAAGGCAAGATGGATCATGGTGGAAATAACTTGAACCCTCATTTATTTATTGAAGCCAACGAAAACCATTATGTTTGTGAAATATGCTACAAGGCTTTCTCTCAAATTGATAATTTAAAAAGGCGCATCTACAAGTTCACACCAAGGAAAAGCCTCATGTTTGTGAAATGTGTAACAAGGCTTTCTCTGAAAGAGGTAATTTGAAAACACATTTACTTATTCATTCCAATGAAAAACGTTATAATTGTGAAAATGTAACAAGGCTTTCTCTCTTATTAGTGATTTAAAAAGCCATATTTTTGTTCACACCCAGGAAAAGCCTCATGTTTGTCAAATATGTAACAAGGCTTTCTCTCAAAAAGGTACTTTAAAAATGCATCTACGTTTTCACACCAAGGAAAAGCATCATGTTTGTGAAATATGTAACAAGGCTTTCTCTCAAAAAGGTACTTTAAAAATGCATCTACGTTTTCACACCAAGGAAAAGCCTCATGTTTGTGAAATATGTAACAAGGTTTTCTCTCAAAAAGGTACTTTAAAAATCCATCTACGTTTTCACACCAAAGAAAAGCCTTATGTTTGTGAAATATGTAACAAGGCTTTCTCTCAAAGAGGTGTTTTGAAAAAGCATTTTCTTATTCATTCCAGTGAGAAACATCATATTTGTGAAATATGTAACAAGGCTTTTTTCGAATTATTGAATTAAAAATGCATCTACGTTTTCACACCAAGGAAAAACCTCATATTTGTGAAGTATGCAACAAGGATTTCTCTCAAAGAGGTAGTTTAAATAGACACATTTACTTATTCATACAAAGGAAAAACTTCATGTTTGTGAAATATGTAACAAGGCTTTCTCTCAAAATTTAGTTTGAAAAAACATTTACTTATTCATACAAAAGAAAAACCTCATGTTTGTGAAATATGCAACAAGGATTTCTCTCGAAGAGATAATTTGAAAAATCATTTACTTATTCATACAAAAGAAAAACCTCATGTTTGTGAAATATGTAACAAGGCATTCTCTCAAAGAAGTGATTTAAAAATACATCTACGTGTTCACACCAAGGAAAAGCCCCATGTTTTTGAATTATGTAACAAGGCTTTCTCTCGATGTAGTAATTTAAAAAGACATCTGCATGTTCACACCAAGAAAAGCATCATTCAGAGCTTTCTCAGAAAGTCAAGCCTTAAAAAGGTATTCACATGTGTTCACACCAAGTAGAAGCCTCATGTTTGTGAAACATGCAACAACACTTTCTCTGGAATTGGACAGTTAAAAAATCATTTGCTTGTTCATGCCAATGTAAAATGTCATGTTTATGAAATATGCTACTAGCCTTTCTCTCAAAGTGGTATTTTAAAAAGGCATTTGCAAGTGCATACCAAGGAAAAGACTCATGTTTGTGAAATATGCAAAAAGGCTTTATCTAAAATTAGTGATTTATAAAGGCAGCTGGATGTTCACACCGTGAAAGGCTTATGTTTGTGAAATACCTGTATGTAAAAAGGCTTTCTCTCAAAGAGTTTTTTTGAAAACACATTTATTTATTCATTCTAGTGAAAAACGTCATGTTTGTGAAATATGTAACAGGGCTTTCTCTCAAATAGGTAATTTGAAAGAATATATGTACTTAATCATACCTAAGTAAATCCTCATGTTTGTGAATTGTGCATCAAGGCTTTCTCACAGAGTTGTAGTTTGAAAACAGCATGTGTGCGTACACACATAGGAAAAGCCTCATGTTTGTGAAATATGCAACCATGCTTTCTTGCAAAGATGTTGTTTAAAACAACATTTGTATGTTCATATCAATGAAAGGCCTCATGTTTAAGAGAACGCCTTGCTGGTTATTTCACAAAGTATGAATTTAAAACAACATCTGTGCATCCGTACCAAAGAATAAGAGGCATTTTTTTTAAAAATATGCAGTAAGTCTTCCAATGAAATTAATTGATTTAAACTGACAATAACATTTATATGAACAAAAAACCCTCATGCAATAAGGCTTTCTCACCAAATGATACTTTAAAAAGAACATTTGCTTACTAATGCTAAACAAAAACCTTAGATTTGCAATATCTGCTACTATTTATGAGATGGATGAAGCCTAAGAATATTTTTGTCTAAAAATGTTTATATTTGAAAAAAGTTCATAATTTTTTTTCTTTTATAGGCATTATTTAAAAAATGTCATTTTCACATTGAAAAATAAGAAATACCAGGTATGTGAAAAAATAAATCAAATTTTTATTTAGAACCATTTAATCTGATATAACTACACTCATAGATCTAATCTTAGAAGACTACTTACTGTTCAATGTATCATTTTACATTACTGTTATATTAGTATAGATCTTGGAGTAATTTTTATGACAAATGTGTTCCTTTTTACAAATAAAAATTAATACTACTTATTTAGAGGGGAAATGTGTTCATTTTTTGACAAATAAAAATAAATATTTTTGTTTTGCATCAGGGGTAGCCAACCATTTTGGGAGGAGTGCCAGAATTTGATATATAAAAAAAAAAACACAATGCCTGACAATTCCAACTTTTCCATGGAAGGGGGAATGTTACTTATGTTCTGATTATGGAATGTTTTCGCAAATAGCATATTTTGTTGTGCAAGTCTAAGTTATGGAAAGTTAAAATTATAAGAAATAAGACTAAAGTAAAAATCGTTTTTTTAATGAACGTTTTATATGTTCAATCAGTTAAGTTATGGGTATTAAAACGTGAGTAACTTAAAGCATTTCATTCTAAATTATTAAAAACTCATTTGCTTGCTGAATGTGGCTTCTGAATTCATAGTTTTTATTTTTAAGAAGTCATTTGTTTTAGGATTAGTTGTTGAAGATGCTATATCAGAACTAGAAGGTTTTAGGTACATATCAGTTAATGTTCAGCAAAATTTTGATCTTTTTTATGTTCCTAATAATAATAAAATTTGTTCAGAAACTTATGATACCAAACTACTACAATATTTGACAACCAAACCGTGTAAATTTAAGAGAAATTGCTTGTTACAAATTTTCACAAAGTAGGGTGTCGCGTGCAAAGACCTAATGTGCTGCCGCTCCTGAGAATTTTTCATATTTTGACTAATATTTATATATTTAATGACTTATTATTATTTTGTTTTTAATTATTTATTGCAATATTTATATATTTAATTAATTATTGCAATACTTATATATTTAATTGCTTATTGTAATACTTATATATATAAAAAAATCATGAACCTGAATTTTGAAAACTACTGAAGGAGATAGCGTAATAGTAATGAAAGCAGCACAGTAGGTGGACTTGCATGTCAGATTCCATACTAGGTGATGTAATATTTATTGAGGGTATAATTATTTTTAAAGTACAATACACAGTTATATATTAGCCAAAAATTTCAAAATAAAGAACAGTTTTAATTTTTGTAAAAAAAATCAAAATAATGATTCTAAGCACAAGACTTTGAACGTTCGTCCTAAATAGTTCTGTAACTCTAGAAATTCGAAAGAAAAAAAAACATTTCAATCGACACATTTAAAAAATGTACTTGTAAAGGCAAGGCACATCCAAACTTTCTATCTATACATATTTCAAAAATAAAGAAATATATTTTAATCTTTATTGAAATAATGAATATTTGTGTTCTTTCAGGAAGTTACACGTTTTTGAATTTATATTTTTGTTCCTAATCGGAAGCAGGGTCTGTAATCAACACATAGGATATTTTTAAAAAGTCAAATAAATGATGTATTTTAGTTTTAAAAAAGGATGAATGTTTACTTTAATATGTAAACATTTTTGATTCAATGCATGGTCTTCCCAATAACATAAGAAAATAATAAAAAAATTTTCTCTGAATTAAAATTCCCAATTATTTTCATTTCACTATGAAATTCCTTTTAAAAATTGTAAATATTTTTGTAAAATTTTGCAAAAAAAATTATAAATTTAATTCAAAATTTGTATTAATACAAGAATGACATGTTTGTGCTTCATTCGTTTTAAAAACTTCAATAATTGAATACATATAATCTATCAATTCATATTATACTGCGGAAGGATTTCGAGAATAGTCAGATGTTTGAAACTATTGACAAATATGTGTTCGATATAACGCATAAAAATATAATGAGCTATTAAAAATGAAAATCTTAAAAAGTTAAATTCCGTAAAACTTGGAGAGTGATTTGTAATTATAGACGAACCTCTATATTGGAATTTTTCTATACAGCGAACTTTTCCCAGGAACCAAGAACATTTCAAGATTTTTTTCTCAAAATAACCTCCCAACAGCGAAGTGAATTTGCTGTATAACGGACATTTTCTCTTGTGATTCAATTCCCCCCCATTTTTAAATTATTCCTGGACATTTCAAGTTTTTCTCTCTTTTAACACATTTTATGGCATTTACTAACTGCATTGCACGGGCCTTCTCTACTTTTATAAATTTTCCCTTTCCTTCACAAAATCAGCACTTCTAATACTGTTTTTCAAATTGACTTCCACATACCCCCGTCCTCCACTTACCCTGGCGTTGCTCAGGTTTTTACCGAGTGTATAACTAAAAATTCCCTGTTTCAAAATTGTTTCGCTTCTTTTCTTTGTGAGACAGGTTTATTTCCCCCCGGCGTTGCACGAACATTTTTAAAAGCATAACATATATTGTCATGGAAATTCCCCTTCCCCTCTCACTATGAGAGCTCTTGAGTAACTGAACAGTGGGACTTTAATATTCAGTCATACGCTTTGCAACTTTTTAGGCCCTGGAAACGAAAATGTACCTTTTTTTAAAATAGTTGTATGTTGAAAAAATTAGAAATTTTTATAATTACAAAATTTCACATCTGTGTTAATTGTTGAATTAAAATTGTGAGCATTTTTTGAAATGTTCGATACACGGAAAAAATAAGTTTCTTGCAACTAGTTTTTATAAACGAAGAAGTTATATAACCTTTGAATTTGATATGTAGTTTTTAAATATTTAAAATTTGAGTACTTTTTAAAAATTCGCAGAAAAAGATTTCGACATTTTATTTTTTAAATTACCAACTCTAAAAGATCAAAGTATGAGTTTTTTAAAAATCATTTTCATATAAACGCATCGATATTGATTCATTTTAGAAAAAAAATCTTAAAATATGTAAGTTATCTTTGTTTTATATACAAAAAAAAAAAAAAACTGTATTGTGCCGAAATAAATAATCTCTCCAATTACAAAATTGCTGGTGAGGTTATTAAATGCGCGAATAAAATTTTTAGTGATGATATAGTTTTGAACCCTTGTACAATCGTTAGTAATGAAGCGCTTTAAACGATCGCGTCACGCAATTTTCGGGAAAAAAAGAGAGAAAAGACCTTTAAAATAAAAGGAAGAGATATTTAATTTCACCAAATCTGGTGATTTTCAATATTTATAGTCTCATTTTTAAGTTAATGCCTTAAATTTCATATATCGATTGCAAACAACAAAAAATGTAACAAAAATAATGCTTAAATATTTCTCACAAAAAGGTAGAAAAACGAAAAACACAAATCTTTTTTAAATAAACCGTAATTTTTTCAATCTTTGTACAGATTACGGATAATATCTTTCTAAAAACGGGGAAAAAAAGTTTCTTGAGATTATAATTGTAAATGAAATTTTTAAGCAATTAAATAAAAGTCTGAGTATTTTTTGAAAACTCGTAAAATTTTTTTTTTTGACATTTTATTATTTTAAAGAATTGATTCTAAAATAAAAAGCAGGAACTTTTTTAGTTTAGAATATATCATTTCATTAACGTGAACGAAAATGTAAACGAAACGATTTAGAAATCATTTTCATAAAAGCGTATCGATTTTGACTCATTTTAGAAAAAAATCGAAAATATTATTATTTTGTAAAATAAATTATACCGTATCGTTGCGAAGCAAATCTCTTTCCGATTCTGTAGTAATTTTGTGTCGCAGTCTCGTAAGAAAAATTAGATCGTATTTTAAATACGTATGGGATAAAAAAAAAAAAAAAAAAAAAAGTTCAAAATATTGGAACTTCGCCGCCAGCGGAAAAAAGTAAAATAATTATTTTGTTTAAGGGTTTTTAATTAATATATTTTTAACTAATTGCAATATCGGAATATAAATGGTCAAAACCCATTCCTCGGATCATTCCCGAATTTTTGGTACCTTCGGTTGAATTTCTAGATTGTGCAGATCGTGAGAAGATACACCTAGTCGCATAGATAAATAGATACGTTTGTCTACCTTCTCGAATTTTAATAGTGCAGATAATTACTGATTTAGCAGTTATATATTGAGTTTGTAAACTCAACTGTAGCCGAGTGGTATAGGTATCTTATCATGCCTTGTGTTAAGAAAAGTTGACTCCTTTCACCGTCCAGAGATGGCGCCACGAACTGGGACTTTTTTTTATTCTAGAAGCATTTGTTATTGGCAGGAAAAATGCCATTCGATTCGTATTCGTGTGTGATGAAAACATCGTTTTTTTGTGATTGTGTTGTGCAATGTTTTCCTACATGTAATGGTGTGCGTGTGTGTTTTTTTTGCAAAATATAGACAGGAAATATTCTTGGCTTGTTTCTCAATGACTCATCGTCACTAATTACTTTTTCCTCAAGCTTCTATAAAAAATGTTTTTAGGGAATCTAGCATGGAAGCAAGTTCGCGGTACGTCGAAATACATTGGCATCCAATTAACATGATTGATTCTAATTCTATATTCATTATTCTAATTCTAAATCGATTCTTATTCTTATTCATAAAATGTGGTCCGTCGAGTTCAGAGTTGTTGATGTGATTTATTCGTTGTTATTTTAATTATTCGTTTCATATTCGATATTCTTATTCTAGTGCATTTACTCTGATACGAATTCTTGAAGTATTCTTATACATTTTGATTGATATTATTTATTATTTGATTCTAGATTTATTCGTTTATTCTATTTTGTATAAACATTTTTTGATAGTTTGTATTTGCATTGTGTTGGCATTTGTTATTGTGGTACAGTTGTATATTTTGCGTAGAATTTAAAAATTCCATTTTTATAAGCATTTTAAAATTCCATTCATAAATCATGGCTCCAAAACAATCGAAAAATATTGGTAAATTTGATTTAATTATAAAAGAATTAAAAGCTTTTGGAAGTAGGATAAATGAATGCGATGATAATAAATCACGCATACGTGTTTTAAAAACACAAGTGTTGCGCAATACGAAACTAGATTAACTGAAATATTCAGTGAATTGTCGACTCATGAAAGTGATGAATCATTTGATATTTATATGAAATATAAAGATATACTATTCAATTGGGTTGTTGACCTTGAAGAAAAATCTCAGGTTGAGGAAGTAAATAGTAGTATTCATGTAAAGTCTTCAGTAGTTAATCTACCAAAGCTTGAAGTTCCGCATTTTTATGGAAATTGCGAGAACTGGATTTCATTCAAAGAGTTATTTAAGTCTTCTATTCTAGATAACAAATCAATAAGTGATCTTGAAAAATTGCAATATCTACAGGCTTCTGTTCGCGGGGATGCAGCCAAATTAATTCGGGGTTTTGCAATTACTGTGGACAATCTTAAGAATTGTTGGGATATACTGTGCAGTCGGTATGAAAACAAACGACAATTATCTCTTAGCCAAATAAATAAGCTATTTAGTATTAAGATTTCCAGGGCAAATACTTCAAAATTGCTTTTGGAAATAATAGTAATTTGTAATGAAGTCATTCGAAATTTGAAAACTTTGGATTTGGAAACAAATTCATTAACAGAGTTGATCATAATAAATTTTCTCATTTCAAAAGTGGATGCATGTATTAGTCAACGGTGGGAATTATCTTTGGAAAATAATAAAATTCCTACTCTTGAGGAATTTAGAGTTTTCATTGAAAGGGAAGCTCGTGGTCTGAATGATTTAAAATTTGTAAAACCTGACATTAAGAAAGGTAATGTTAAACCATTAAATTCATTTAACAAATCAAATGTAAATACTACTGTTGTCAAATGTAACCAAGTAAAACCAGGGGTAAAACCAGATGTTGTTAAAGGTAACAATTGCATTCTATGTTGTCAAAGCCATGCCTTATTCAAATGTCCAACTTTTAATTCTATGAATGTAAATGAAAGATGGCAAGTGGTACAGAACAATAATTTATGTACCAATTGTTTGAGGAGTAACTACAGGCTTTACACATGTAGAATAGGATTCTCTTGCAAAAACTGTTCTGAAAGACACCATACATTATTACATATATATTCAGTCAGTTCTGCAGCAGATACTCAAGCAAATTCTGTTGTGACAGTGTCTAACAATTGCACACAATCTGCAGAAGGTCACGTATTGTTGTCCACAGCATTGATAAATGTTAAATCTAAACATGGTGAACAAATAACTTGCCGTGCTTTGATAGACAATGCTTCTCAAAATTCTTTGATTTCCCAGCAATGTGCTGATCGCTTAAAATTGCCATTAAAACACACCAATCATAAATTAGTAGGTGTAAATGAAACATTTGCTGAAATTTCATTATATTCAACACATTTTGAATTTTCTTCTTGTATTTCCTCTGATAAATTTCAAGTAAAAGCTTTGTTAGTATCGAAAGTCACTTCAGCTATGCCAAACTTTCCAATTAAATATCATGAGTGGCCTCATATCAAAGATCTAACTCTTGCTGATCCAACGTTTTATACTGAAAATGAAACAGACATTCTTCTAGGTGCTGATGTTTTTATGACATTAATTTCAGGGACTCCTATAATGGGACCCAAAGGTACACCATCAGCATTGCCAACAAAATTAGGTCATTTATTGTCAGGTACCATAAACACACAATATAATCAAAATTCATCCCTAATCTGTCACACTCTTTTAAACATAGACCATTCTTTGAAACAATTTTGGGAACTTGAATTTGTTCCTAAGGACATTCCGTCAAAGGATGAGGATGAGCTATGTGAGTATATATTCGTAAATTCTCATATTCGTAATGCAGATGGTAGATATATTCTAAAACTGCCATTTAGAGATGATTCAAGTATTGGAGATAGTAAAGAGGGTGCATTAAAAAACGATTCTATTCTCTTGAAAGAAAACTTCACTCTAATAATCAATTAAAGGAACAATACACAGAATTTATGGAGGAATACCAAAACCTTGGTCACATGACTCCTCTCACATCAGATGTAAAATCTCCACATTATTTCTTACCACATCATGGTGTGATTAATAATAATAGTTCCAAAACCAAATTAAGGGTGGTGTTTGACGGCTCATTCAAAAGTACAAATGGAAATTCTTTGAATGACATTCTGCTGACTGGTAAAAAACTACAGTCAGACATTTTTCTAACGTTACTTAAATTCAGATTCTTCCCAATTACCTTTTCTGCTGACATTTCAAAAATGTATAGACAGATATTAATATCACAAGATGATGCATGCTTTCAACAAATATTTTGGAGGAAGTCTCCAGAGGAACCATTAGTGATATTCAAATTAAATACAGTTACCTATGGTACATCTTGTGCCCCATTTCTTGCCATCCGAACATTGAAACAATTATGTGAGCAAGAAAAACATCGCTTTCCACAGGCAGCTAAGCTCGCAAAAGATCATTTCTATGTTGATGATTTGTTAGCCGGTGCTGATTCAGTGGACTCGGCTAGGAAAATTGTTCACGAACTGCAAAATTTGATGTCAGCCGGTGGATTTGAGCTGCGGAAATGGTCGTGCACTCATCCAGAAGTCTTGTCAGACTTGCCAAACACTCTAAAAACAAATATTTCCTCACATTCATTTGATGAGGAGTCCACCCAGAAAATTCTTGGCTTATTCTGGAATTTAAACGAGGATTCGTTTAAAGTAAGAGCAGTCTTATCAGACCAGGTATCCACCAAGAGACAGATGCTATCAATCATCGCACGCATCTTTGATCCTCTGGGGTTTGTCTCTCCCTCAACTATAATTTTAAAGATTATTCTTCAAGACCTGGGGAAGGCAGGGCTTGACTGGGATGATGAGATATCACCAGACATTCTTAATAGATGGAATCGGTTTCAAGCACAAATTTCATGCCTGAAACAAATAAAAGTTCCCAGGTATGTTCAAACACAAAATGCTAAACACTGTGAAATTCACGGGTTCTGTGACGCCTCCTCAAAGGCATATTCAGCCGTAATATACTTACGTGTTGTTTCTGATTCTCCACACTTATTCTTAATGGCTTCAAAAACTCGTGTGGCACCTGTACAAACAATATCATAGCCTAAATTGGAGCTTTGTGGTGCTCTGCTTCTGGCTGAACTTCTAGATATATTTAAGAAATCTCTTAACATCACTCACGATACATTTTTATGGTGTGACTCAACAATTACACTGAGTTGGATAAATAATCCACCTGTAAAAGGAAATCAATTTGTGCAACACAGGGTTGGGAAAATTCACGCACTAACCTCAAAATAATCTTGGCATCACATTCCGGGAAAATTAAACCCGGTAGATTGGGCAACAAGAGGCCTCTACCCGAAACAACTTCTTGAAAATTCAGAGTGGGTAGCTGGTCCAAAATGGCTTCATGATCTCCATCCGTCTTCCAATTATTTTATTCCTTTCTCAGAACAAACTGTTTCACTTGTTCCTATTGATCAGTCTGAATCATTAAGTGACTCTGCTGTTCTTTCAACTGGTGTTGATTATTCTCTTAGTTTCTTGGATAAGTTTTCCTCATACATGAAAGTAGTTAGGACTGTTGCATGGATATTCAGATTCTACCATAATTCCAAATCAGTGTCCAAAGTTACTGGGTCTTTATACACACATGAATTAGAAACTTCAATAAAAAAGGTAGTCAAATTGTTACAAAATGGAGAATACCATACAGAACTCACTCTCTTGAAATGTAACAAGCCTCTTCCCAAATCTAGCAAACTTCAGTCTTTGAATGTATTCCTTGATTCTGAGGGAATTCTTCGTGTCGGAGGACGTCTTCGTCTCCAACAAACTCTTAAATTTGAACAAAAGCATCCTATGCTCATACGAAAAGAGCATCATTTTACAAGTTTAGTCAGTAGACATTTTCATAGAGTCAATTTCCATGCTGGACAGGAACTAGTTTTATCCCTCATTCGTCAACAATTTTGGATCCCGCATGGTAAATCAGCTGTCAAGAAAGAACTGCGCAACTGCATAGACTGTTTTAAACTTGTGGCAAAACCTGTCTCTCAAATGATGGGTGATCTACCAATATCAACCCTTGTCGTGCTTTTGAAAAAGTAGGAATTGACTTTGCTGGACCTATCACGACAAAGTGCCAACATACTCGCAAGGCGAACAACTTCAAGACTTACATCTGCCTCTTCATATGCATGTGTACTAAAGCGGTGCACCTTGAACTCGTATCTTCCCTACCAGCAGCAGCATTTCTGTCAGCACTGTGTTGATTTGTTTCACGCCGTGGCTATCCATCAGACATTTATTCTGACAACGGTACCAATTTCGTTGGTGCTTCAGCTTACTTGAAGGACTTGTTTCAATTATTTCACAACTCTAATGTCCAGGACTATTCGTTAAGCAAGAACATTCAGTGGCACTTCATCCCTCCCTATGCACCGAATTTCGGAGGTGTGTGGGAGGCTTCAGTCAAACTCACAAAGCAACATTTGCTCAAACCGTTAAAGGCGGCTGTGCTGAACTTTGAAGAGTTAGATACAATATTGTGCCAAATCGAAGCGTGCATAAATTCACGTCCTCTTTATCCTCTATCATCAGACCCTAAGGATCTCCAGGTGTTAACACCCGGACACTTTCTTATCGGGTGTCCCTTGCTCGAACTCCCTGATCACAGTCTGACTAACCAATCTTTGAGTATTCATTCTAGGTGGACTCTTCTGATGAAGTTGAAAAGGATGTTCTGGTCTCGCTGGCATCTCTCCTACCTCAACACCCTGCAGTCCCGAACCAAATGAATGCAGGGCCAGAAAGACCTAACGGTAGGATCCCTCGTCCTCATAAAAAATCTAGCCTCTTTCAGTACCAGGTGGACTCCCGGACAGATTGTGGCCACACATCCTGGAGCTGATGGAATATGTCGTGTCGTCACTATCCAGACCTCAAGTGGAGTCATGACAAGACCAGTCTCTCAAGTTGCAGTCTTACCCCTACCACCGTCGACTACATCTTCTCGCCCCCGGAGGATGTTAAGAAAAGTTGACTCCTTTCACCGTCCAGAGATGGCGCCACAAACTGGGACTTTTTTCAAAAAAAATTTTTTTTGAAGAAAATTAATTTAACAACACAACAGTGTGTGTCTAGGAAAAGAAAAGGTTACGGCACCAGATGATGCAAAGAAAAAAAAATTTCGACGGCTGGTCACGCCAGCAGACGATGCGACGCTAAATTACTTCGTTTAAATTCTATAACTTTGAACCCAGATTCCTAATTTAACATCGCATCATGACAATTAATTAAGTTAACTAATTCTAAAATTAAAACACTTATCTCACAATAAATCATACACTGATCGTATAGTTTTAAAACATTATTAAATTTATTTTTTAAGCACAAGTATCTGGAAATTTACTTCACTACAAGATCAAAATTTTACTTAGCTTGAGAGAGGGAAAAAGCAGGGGAATGGACATGGTTGATTCCCGGATTCTCCGGAGTTTTCGTGATTGTCTCTAGCTCTGGGATCGGCTCTGTCTCTCTCAAAATCGGGGTGTGTCCCGTTTTATTTTACGACTTTTCACACAAAAATCCTACAGCGGACTCTTTGTCTTGTCCACTTTAATTTTCTCTGATTGGTCCAGAGACCAGCGCAGAGTTACAGCATTCCAAACCCTAAGGGTTTAATGAACTTTCGGGAGCGCGGGAAATCTCTTGACGCACCCCACAATTTATGGGTCTAGTGACCCCCAGGCGCGGGAACTTTCGGGCACACCCTTGTCGAAGGAATTTCACTGTCCGGTGAGGGGAAATTGAAACGTATTCCAAAAAACTGACTTTGAAATTTTGAGGTCTGCTGAATAATTCGTTCTGGCCTCCCATCACAAGCAAAAATATTATGTTTGAAGTAAGAATAGACATTTCATAGTTAGAAAAGCACAAGACACATACAATAGTATTTATTCAGAAAATATAATTTAATAAAAAAGTACTAAAGCAAGAAATCTCGTGGAACGAAGAGTTTAGTGTTTGGCCAAAATTGTGGACAATTTTTAAACAGTTCTGCTTTTTAGTTTGTATGTGTATAGAAAATTTTACTTTGCACAATCTGCAAAGTATTTTATATCAATTTAATAAAGAGAATTTATTACTAAAAACAATATAAAAACAAAATGCAAATAATTGAAACTCAAAAAACGAGCAATAACTGTCGATATTACATTAGATACTATAGAAGTGAATTATCAAAGCTAAGTGAGATTGCCATTATTGCAGCTTCACATGAATGTTTCATAGAGCTGAAAATAGTTTTAAATTCTTCCTTCGTTATAATATGATGTCAGGAACAAATTATATCGTCATAGTCATCCTTAAAGTTCTTTTTTATTTCATGGGTACCTCATTCGGACCAGAGTACTCAAACGATGCAGCAAGTTTTCGATAGGATTGATATTAGGACGGTTTCCTGGCCAGGGCAACAATTCAAGGATCTTAGAACGTTACCAGTCTTTTAATTACTTTACTGTTTGGCAAGCTGCGGAATCTTCTTGAAAAATAAATGAAGCATTGTTGATAAATAGACAGATCCCCCCCCGACGGAAAGCAGAAGTTCGGGTTCTAGAAAGGTGTCAATATATTTTACGAAATTCTGTGCCCCATCGATGATATGAAGGTGACCTTGCCATCTGCTGATATGAATGACTAAATCATAAAACTATGTGGTACTTCATATTTGCCTGGATATGGTCAGGATGTAGCATTTCTGCCGTTCAACGTCTTACATATTTTAGGCTATCACTAACGAAAACGATATTTTAGTTTCGACCCTCCATATGACTTGTGACCAAAAGTCATTTGTCCAATTAATGTGTTCCATTGCCAACTGTAGTCTCTTTTAGTGCTGCTATAAACTGACGTACGGCTTTGTACATGGAATTCTACCTTTTAGTCTTACATCTGCTAATCGACTCCTGATTGTTTTTGAACTGACAGAAACACCAGCATCACTCGGATCACTTCTGATGGCTTTCCATGAAATCTTTTCATCTCTGAAACATAGTATTTTTTTTAATCTTCTGACATAAACAAATGCAGTGCACTTTTTTCGGATTTTTCTGCTTTTTTTTCTCATTAAATTTGTCGCCTGATATCTTAAACAAAACTTTCAGTCTCCAGATGTAGTCAGTGAACTTCCCACCTGTAATGTAATTTTATTGTAGAAAATACAACTTTCTCGTCACACATGTGTCCAATCAACTCTTTTATTTGATGTTATCATTTCTTGAATAAATATCATTGTTGTCCTGACCAGTAAACAGTTCCGACCTCAATCCTGTCGAAAACTTGTGGCACTTTTTTAAAACGCTTTTCTGAATGATGTACCCATGAAATTAAAAAGAACGAATTGAGGATATAATTCTTTCCTGACATCATGTAATAACGAAGGAAGCGGTTAAAACTATTTTCAGCTCAATGAAACACTGATGCAAAGCTGTAATGAAGAATAAAGACAAACTCACTAAGCTCTGATAAATCTCTGCTAAAAAAATCAGTATCTAACGTATATCGACAGTTAATGCAGCAGAACTTTTTTTGCGATGCAAATATTTGCATTTTTTTTGTATTTAATTCAGTATTAAATTTTCTTTAATATATATATATATATATATATATATATATATATATATATATATATATATAATATATATATAAAAGTACTTTGCAGTTTGTGCAACGTAAAATTTTCTATAAGCATCTACACCAGCGGTGCTCAAACTCTTTTTCAGCCGGGCCACAAACATATGGAAACTATTTCACACGAGCCGCAATATGAGGATTAATGGTGATGTGGGGCGGGGGAGTTATAAGATCAAGGGCATTTAAAACGCAGAAATTGATCAAAATATTAGTAATTTTTTAAATTTCATTTTAAAACCATATTAAACTCCATCCAACTCAACTCGCAAAAAACAGGTTTCATGCATCTTTTACTCTATTATGAAGTAATTTCGATTTTATTTCACCTATTATCCCAAGTCCCTCAACGCCAAATATTTTAATAATGTTGCAACGATTTTTTAAGGAAACAAATTCATCCCGTCTTGAAAGAGAGAGAGAGAGAAAAAGGAGGTATTGAAAAGTTTGAAGTAGTGACGAGTAAATTTCAATTTTTTAAATAAAGCATTTTCACAGCAAACTAAATATGTTGTTGATATATGTTTGGGTTTTTTTCCGATGAAACAGTCAAGATCCCAATCGTCTTAAAATAACAGATATGACATTTTTCACTAGGAAGACACGAGAAATAATTAAAAATTAGTTTCACCAATAGAATGGTCGCTATTCACTGTTATTTGTCAATCTAACCATTACAGTTACAAAAAAAAAAAAAAAAAAACTCTCCTGCTATTCCTACCAACAACACATCAAGAGCAAACTTGATATATGGGTTGCTTCATTGATAGAATTTCTCCACTACATTCATTTTTAAAACATTGATCTTAAATAATTCAATTGGTTAAGGCCACTGGCCACTCATAAAGATCCGGGGGGAGGGTCACATGCGGACCGCGGGCCGAAAGTTGAGAATCGCTGAACCACACTATTAAAATTCGAAGATAAACAAGCGTATCTATCTATCTAATCGACTAGGTGTATCCATCTTCTCACGAACCGCACGACGCATAAATTCACCGAAGGTACCAAAAGTTCGGAAATGATCAGTTTTGACCATTTATAATCCGATATTGCAATAAGTTAAATAAGTATTAATTAAAAATCTTCAAACGAATAATTATTTTACCCTTGTCGGCATTTTTTCCCGCTGAGCGTCGAAGTTCCAATTCTTCGACGTTTTTTTTTTATCCCAGACAATTTTAAAACACGATCTAATTTTTTTTACGAGACTCAGACAAAAAAATAATTACAGAATCGGTAAGATCATTTACTTCGCCACGATACGGTATAATTTATTTTACAGAGTAATTGTATTTACTATTTTTTCTAAGATGAGTAAATATCGATACGTTTTTAAGAAAATGATTTCTAAATCGTTGCGTTTGAATTTCCTTTCAGTTTAATGAAAGGATATTCTACACTAAAAAAGTTCATGCTTTTCTCTTTTAGAATCCGTCATTTAAAAAGTATGTTGTGAAAAAAATTTTTTTTACAGTTTTGCAAAATATACTCAAAATTTTATTTAAATACTTAATAAATTCTTCATTTATAAAATATAATCTCACGAAATTTTTTTTCCGTGTGTAGAACGATATTATATCCGTAATCTGTGCAAAGATTGAAAAAATAAGTTAAAAATTACGGGTTTTCTTTAAAAAAATTGTGTTTTTCGTTTTTTCCCCTTTTTACGTTAAATATTTAAGCATTATTTTTGTTACCTTTTCTGTTTAAAAATTACCGTTGTGTGCAATCGATATATGAAGTTTGAAAGCATTAATTTAAAAATGAAGCCCTAAAAAAATTAAAACTTTAACAAGAAACGCAATTTTACAATAGCCAAGCGCTTGGCGGCGAAAACCTGTTTGGCGCCAAATGACTCTTTTCCGCTGTGCCCGTCACGTTTGATGAAAGGTTACACTACAAAAGAAGATGCGTCTAAAATTATTGAAAAGTACCATTTTTGTTGAAATTAAATATCTCATCCTTTTAGTTTAATGATCTTCTCACTCCTTTTTTTCCCCGAGGATTTCGTGGCGCGATCGGCAGAGAGCTTGATTACCTTTTGCACCCGGATTCAAAACAACAAGATCGCTTAAATTTTATGATTTTTTTTAAAAAATACTCAAAATTTTATTAGCGCATTCAATAACTTTGCCAATAATTTTGTAATTGGAAGATAATTTATTTGGTCAACCGATACATTTTTTTTTTACAAAACAACAATCTATATATATAAAAATGTTGTGTTGGTTTGTGTATGCGCGCCTAACTCAAAAAGTTAAGCATGGATTAATCTGAAATATTGACACAATGTTGCATTTGTATCTGGTCAGGATCTTATGCACTTTTTATTTCGAAATTCTCTCTAAATTTTTTTTAAATTTAATTTTTAAGTGATTTTTTCGTGTTGTGACGTCATACGACGTCACGATTCGCTCTGAATGCGAAAATTTAAACTTTACGCTTAGATTTTTTAAATTGTATAACTCTTCTATGGTTATGTTTATGCGTTGTCATATTTATCTATTTATTGTCCTTTGATACGTAATTGGGATTATTTTTCGAATAAATCTTTTTTTAAAAATTATTCTTTCAAGAACTCAAATTTTGTTTTGTAGGTTTGGCAACAGTTGGATAGCATTATCGCGGGATGTTTACGACTTTGATTAAATTCTACATCGTGTTTTTTCTGTAATTTTAAGCTAAATTTATTTCTCTTTATTAAGCGAAAATGAAACTAACATAATGGACTTCTGTGTGCTACTTGTTTTTCTACCAAATAGTTTCCGTCAACCATTTACCTGAAATAAACAGACGTAGCCAAATGCCACGATATAACATTCAATGTTTGGAAACCATATTTTTTTCCCATTTGAAGATATTTTAATGTGACGAAATTAATCGACGGAGTTTTTAATAGTAATGTTTTTTTTCTTTTTTAGACAACTTTTTAAACTTCATTTGATTCTTACGTATTATCGCAACAATCGCCAACTTTAATGATAACTCGCAAAGTTGGCCATTCCATTTTCGCAGATGTTGTACGCGCGGAATTGGCAATCGTGCTTCGTTTTATACAGTATCGCTAATAGGTTGCGATAATACGTAAGTACCTTTCATTTGATGTTAGTATTGAAATACAAATATTAAAACTCAGATTTTCTGATTTTGAGTCATCAAAATATTGCACCTTATTTTGTTTTTCATTGCTTTATAAGATTATTACCTTCTTAAACAGATTCCATTTGTAATTTGTTAAAAAAAATACTGGAAGTTATTATGGTTTGTTTTTGTCAGGGACGTAGAGCTACCGCTGTATCAATGATGCAGGAGATAATACGTAAGTACCTTTCATTTGATGTTAGTATTGAAATACAAATATTAAAACTCAGATTTTCTGATTTTGAGTCATCAAAATATTGCACCTTATTTTGTTTTTCATTGCTTTATAAGATTATTACCTTCTTAAACAGATTCCATTTGTAATTTGTTAAAAAAATACTGGAAGTTATTATGGTTTGTTTTTGTCAGGGACGTAGAGCTACCGCTGTATCAATGATGCAGGAGCCCCAACGAATGTTATTACAATTCCACTTACATGGTGCTCATATCTGAAAAAGGGCCACAAAGAAATTCGGATACAAGGCCCACTCAGAGCTGTTTTGTAATTTCATATGTTTTTCGGTAAAATCCTAGGAGGACCCACTGGTGTTTTTGGCGCCAAAAATTTTTCCCCCAAAAGCGCCAAATTGAAGGTTTTCAAAAAGGCGTCAATGACGAAAAACTCTTGGGAAGCGTATGTGTCAGCGGGGGAGGGGGGATGAAATGGGCGTTTCGCAAAGATGAAATCGAATAAATACATTAAATTAATCATTATAAAAAGATAAAAACGGAGAGAGCAATGAAATTCATTTTAAAAAAGCATTCTAAAACCAGTGTGTAGAACATGATTTACATTTTTAAAAAAGGACAAAAGGGGCGTTTCGCAAAGATAAAATTGAAGAAATACATGAAATATCAATCATTTTAAAAAGTTTTAAAAGGCACTTACCTTACGCTTGCATTTCGTCATGTTCTGTTGGTGGATACACCCTTGCGATGGATGCAAGGAATTCATGAAAATTGTCATCCACCAACTTGTGACCGTTAGATCGTCATTCACCACGAACGCATTCATGCTCTTGCCGAACCAATATCTCGTCAAACGCAAGGTAATAGTTATAGCAAGTTTGCTTTCGCTAAACCAAGTGCCCTTTCTCACACTCCGAACGACGTCGTGGGGATTATCTTTCGACTGGCTGCGGCAACGCCATTCGTAGCCGTCAACCGTTCCCTTTCACTCTTGCAAACGCATTTCTTTTTTACACCTCGGACATTCATAACGAGAAGCAATTAAATTAGCTTTCATACACCATTCTAACGTCTATTTCTTCCCCTTTGTGCCCAGGAGCACAAAGAAACCTGTCGTAGCCTCACTTTCAAGTAATTTCCTTTCACAAGCCATTCGTAACAAAAACCGGTGGAACCTTCTCAAGCAAAGTCAAATGTCAAAAAGACGTTTTTTCGGAAAAGGCGAAAAACGTTGCACTTTTTTAGGGTTGCCATTCTTTTCGGTGATTTGAAAATCCAAATCTTTGGATGAAATGGAAGGGTTACCATATTGTAACCTTTATCGCTCAAAATTTGGCGACCAAGAGTGGGTCCTCCAAGGACTCAACCGTGAATGAGCAAAACAGAGGGCTCAAATACATGTTGAGGAAGCAGGTTGTCATAAGATTGTAATTATTTTTTCAAATTTTACTTTCGCGTTGATAAAAGATAGTTCAGCTATTTTTATGTCAATTACTGTTCGTATTACAACGCACACTTTGAACACAAAAAATAAAATCGAAATTTACAGGTGTGAGTTATATGCTGGGTATAAAAATGAGGGCTTTAAAAATTAAAAAATAAATGAGCATAAAAAAGTTAAACTTCTAAATATATTGAAATACTATTTATTTAAAAGACATGACATTCTCTTATTGAACTTTAAAGGTGGTAGTTCTAAAAGTATACTATTTTTGCAATTGCTTAGATAAACACCTTGAATAAATTGCTTCTAAACATAACAGCATTGCATTTGTACATTTCAGGTTTCTTCGTAAAAAAGGGGTGCACATTATATAGCGAATATACCTAAAATTTAAGAATTGCAGCTTGAAAGTATGGGTGTGCGTTTTATGCCAGACTTTACGGTATTTTATCTTTCTCCGATAAATCTAAATTAAATTAATATATAATTTTTTATGGTACTTATATTTTTTCTTTAGTCGGCCATTTACCTAAAATCAAAAGACATCGCCAAATGCTGCAATATGCATTCAATAAGGGAAGAACATTCTATGCCTGTTTGTGCACAATAATAATACTTTTTTGCACTTGGTAGTGAATTTTTCCACGAAATAGTTATTGTAGTTTTTAATAGTTGGGGCAATAACATTAGACTCACGAAATATCTATTTTGTGTAATTTCAAAATTTTATTAGGTGTTACTGTGAAATATAAATGGGAAAATTAAGATTTTCTGATATATATTTTATGTTTGTTTTGATATTTATATGTATTATCGCAACCATATTGGCAACATTAGCACTTAATTGCCAATTCACTGTGTATGATGCGAAAAAAATCGGGGTTGATATAGTTGTGACAGTACCCAAGTACCTTTGTTTGCAACTTTATTTGGTGATTTTATCAAACTGATAATTTGTTGTTAATAATTGGTTTTTTATCGCTTTTTATCATTTAAGTTATTTATAGCTAGCTGTACCCAATCACGTTTTCCTGTGGCTCAGTCTGGTTAAAAAGATAGCACACATTTCTAATATCTTTAACTGCTTGCACTTGAGGTATGATTTTTTTTTATAAAAAAATGTGGAAATATACATTAACAAAACTTTTCTAAACAGATTTATTTCATTTGTAATTTGTTAACAGGGGTACTCCCAAGTTAATTTGGTTTTTTTTTGTCATGGTATGAATCTAAAATTATTTGCATTGTCTCCATCGAAGAGGTGCCAAGTTTGAAAACAAATTAAATGACTCTTCTTGAGGTGAAAGGGTTAATTTTACAATGCTTATGAGTAGACATTTTGTGTTGCTTCATTGTCTGTATATATACAGAAATTGTCTGCTGTGCCTGCTTTAGAGCAGTAGTTGCCATTTTTCAACACTTCATGAACCACTTAATGTATAACTTTATAATTAGCGTTTCACTAATAGGATTGACCTCTATGTGGTGGAGCACTATAGCTATATTTACGTCTTTATTTAATCTTCTATGCCCTGAAAATAAGCGGTAAAATCCTAGGAGAGCCCACACCCTTGGCGACAAACCAAAAAAGGCACCAAACCATAACAAGATGGTGCCAAGCGAAAGCGACAATGATGGCAAGGAAATATAGTGGGATAAGGTGGATGCATAATGAAAATATATGTAAGCAATACAGAAATTAAACATTTGAGATAAAAAATATAAAAACAGCACCTACTTTCTTATTGCTAATCTTTTCCGAGTGGAGGGGACAGCGTAACAACAGATTTTACAAAAGTCTTAAAGGTCTCATCGCTAAGCGAATGATCGTGTGAACGCTGCCATATTTATTCTGCGAGGTAATGGTCGAACATACATTCGGCGTGGTTGGCACGATTTCGAAGAAAGCGTTTTATTGCCGACCATGTTACATCATGCTGATCATTACATTTAGGAAATTTATAACTCGAAGCAATCAATCCTTCCTTCTTACACCATTCAATCAATTCTTTCTTATCTTTCGCATTCAACAAAGTAAAAAATTCTAAAGTAGATTCCCTCACACACGCAACCAGCCCGGAGACCAACACCAAAATGAAATTCGAAATGCGCGCCCACAAAATACGAAAATGCTAGAAATAGTTAGGGTTGTCGTATGTAGTGTTTAAAAGTAGGGTTACCAAGATGGCGCAATTATCACCAACCAAAGTAATTCGCGCCAAGGGTGTGGGCTCTTCTAAGAGTGAACCAAATAAGCTTCATGAAAAGCAACAATCAACAAACTGAAGTGTTTTGCCTACAATTTTCCAAAAAATGGTTGAGGTTACAAAAATCGCTAACCTCAGGAATTATGTTTTTTTGTTTAGTTATTTCAGTAACTAAAAGCTTTTAATAAAGAATAATTCGTGTTCCGTAATATGTTGTTTTGTTGTTCATCTTTTTTTAAACTGAATCTTCATAAAAGTATAAATAATTTCCCAATTTTTCTGCATACCATCCAAAATCTTTCACACATCACCAATTGGTGACTGCTGCTCTGTAACACACATCAGTAATTATGTATTAGCATCACTGTAACAAAATTGGTGCCATGTATATCGCGTACCTTAATATCTAAACAATAAAGATTTTAACATTTTTTTTTTATGAAAAAAGAAATGGAGGGAAAATGTTGCGATTTGCATGGTGGTAATTTGGCCGTGGTGATGCTAATATTTAAGTACACAAATAACAAATAATTGTCCATGTGAAATGTTGTCTGTGTCTAGCTATAAGCCACTTTGCTTTTAAGATAGGCCCTTAACTTTGTTGATAACAATTGCTAATACTAATCGAATTGTGAATTGCAAAAATACTCCCATTATTATCAACACTTTGTCGTAGTTTTCTGCTGCAAAATCCGTGTTTATATTGGAATTTTTTTGGCGTATTCGATTAAAAATACCTTCAGCCTCTCATTGCGTTGAATTTCAGCTGTGTCAATGGATGCACGTTTAAAGTTAAATATTTCATTAGCATTTTTTATTTTATCCTTTTCTTTTTGTTTCTGATTTTTCTTTTTTTTCCATGTTTTGAAATTTTATATGTTTTTGTTTTAATTTTCTTTTTTTTAAGTGTAGTCAATTGGCTTCACTAGATAAAAATAATGCCTTGCGGGAAATCAAACTTAGGTTGTCATACTTGCAAGGCAAAAGTACTACAATGAGTGTAATTGCACATCAAACTGACATAGAATGGATATCAGCAAACGAGAAAAGCAGACAAAGAATGTCACAAACACAAGCTGAGGGTGCAGCAGAGCAACATGCAGCCAGACTTCAGGATGCACATTTGCGAGCACATTATTCGTGTTTTACGACATCAGAAAGGTGTTAACCAGAAACAGCACATCTGCGTCAAACATGATTTTGTGGTGAGCAATCACACAATAACAGTCAACTTCCATTCCGGTACTACCCGGTGGAAGATTCTAGGTTCAGGCAGCATGTTCTCATTTACACAATAATGGAAGTGTATCCTTATTGCAATGTTCTGAAGTGTATCCTTATTGCAATGTTCTGAAGTGTATCCTTATTGCAATGTTCTGGAATTTAAGGGAGAAACCAAAGGAATGTTTTTTACCACTGAAAAAATTAAACTGCCTCAACTCAGAGAACAGAGCCATTACAAATTTTGCTTGCTAGATATACTGCGGAATCAAAACATTTCCTATATAACATCAGGAAATACAATTCATGTTTCCAAGTGACATTGTCTGGATAAATGTGCATTTGTGAACACACCTCTAATTTAATAAAAATATCCATAAGCATTGTAAAACTAACCCAATTCCCTCAATGAATCCAGAGTGGAGCCATTTAAAATTAATCTTCAAACTTGAGGTCGCCACTTTAAAGACAATGTAAATAAATTTAGAGAGAGGTTCATAACATGACATAAAGACAAAAATAAGCTGTAATATTTTAGAGCATTTGGTTAACACAAATTATAAATATCAGTTTAGGAAAGTTTTTCGTATATATATTTATACATTTTTTTTCTAAAAGATCATACCTGCAATGCAAATTATTTAACATACTGAAAATATCTTCTTTCTTTTTAACAAGACTGAGCCGCAGCAACGTGTGGCAGGGTACAGCTAGTACTTTATATATTTTATGTTTTTTTTTAAATGGATCAATATCGATGCATTTATATGAAAATGATTTTTAAAAAACTCATACTTTTATCATTTAGAGTTAGTGTTTTTTAAAATAAAAACCCGAAAACCTTTTTTTACAAATTTTAAAAAATACTCTAATTTTAAATATTTAATAGCTATTTATGGTATTCAAAGTTTTTATAACTTCTTTGTTTATACAAATAATTGCATGAAACTTTTTTTCCGTATATCGAACATATCAAAAAATGCTCACAATTTTAATTCAAAATTTAATTTAGTTGTGAAATTTTGTAATTATAAAAATTTCTACTTTTGTCAGCATACAACTATTTTTAAAAAGGTACATTTTCGTTTCCGGGGCCTAAAAAGTGCAAAGTGACTGTGTGAATATTAAAGTCCCACTGTTACTTTACTCGAGAGCTTTTCGCGACGCCCTCGACATTTTGAACCATTGTCAAGTGACAAAGATGAGACTTGAGCAGGCACCCATCTCTCTTAACTACCATACCACACCAACGCTAGGACTCTCGATAGATTCAACAGCGGGTCTTCAGCGGTAGCCAAAATTTTTAAAGGTCAGTAATAATTAATTTTGGGAAATGACTACGTGAATTTTGTAATGACGTTAATATAGAAATCACTCACACGCACCAGGAACGCCTGATAATCAGGGGGAAGGGGAATTTCCATGACAATATGTTATGCATTTAAAAATGTTCATGCAACGCTGGGGGGAGATAAACCTGTCTGACAGTAGTATATATTGTTGGTATCTGGACTAAATACCTATCGAAAAATTTTTTGCTAGTAGCTGGATTAAAAAATCAATTGATTTCAAACTATATACTGTTGGTATCTGGACTAAACACCTATCGAAAAATTGTTTGTTAGTAGCTGGATTAAAGAATCAATTGATTTCAAATTAACTTAAATCAATGCTTAAAATATGTCATTCATTAGAGGCTGCAAAACTATTCTATTTTATTTTATGTAGAGAAACTTTTCTTATAAGAGACGCTCGAGTGAAAAATAATTTTAACGAAAATGTAAATAACTATTTTAGATTTAGCTAGTAGAGAATCGATTGCATGGAAGCAAAGAACTCGATTTTCTATGCAATCGATTCTTTTTCTTGGTTCAAACCTGGTAGACGCTAAGTTATTGGAATTTCTATGCAATGGATTATTTTTCTGTTTTACAGATTCGACCTCAGTAAAAAAATGTTGGATGATTAGATAAGAAGCGTATTTTGTGAATATATAAGTAAGTTCTCTCCATAATTGTATTCATTCAAGAATAAGTCTTCTAAAAAGGTACACAATGAAACAAAACTGGTATAACATTATTGTTTTGCTGACAGTTGTTATTGTTGAGCTCGTAGTGTTTTTTATCTATTTACAAGCACAAACGTCTTTGGAATCATCTCAAAAAGTGAATATCACTAACACCTCATGCATACTTTCCAAACATATCGGACGAAAAATTTTTCTTCATGTTTGCTTTAAAAATAAAAAACAGGTATTCGACTTACGCTATTTTTTTTCCAACCGAACTGTGGATCCTATCCCTGAGATTCCAGGTGTTCAATTAACAAAAAAGGGAATTCAGAAGAGTGTGTGAAGTGTGTTAAAATTTGAAACTGCTTCAGTTACTACAAGTGTTTAAACAATGTTTCTACGACTCAAATTCCCATCTTCAATGATAATAAATGGACCGAGTCAAAGCGGGAAAACTCATTTAGCTCGAAGAATTATTTCTGAGCAAGTTTATGAGCTTCCGATTAAAAAGGTAGTATGGTGTTATAAGATACTTCAACCGTGGTTCTACACTGAGAAAAGTATCAAATTCGTATCTGGATTACCAAGGGCCGACGGAAAATTTGATCTTTTGATTCTTGACGATCTTATGAATAATTTGACGTCAGAGATATCACAAATGTTTACTGTAGAATCTCATCATAAAAATTTTAGTGTAATTTTGATAACACAGAATCTCTTTCCTCGTGTTAAAGTTGCCAGAGACATCAGCCTGAATGCACATTATATAATACTCTTTCGAAACAGCAGAGATCAATCTCAAATTGCGGCTTTGGCAGACAAGTGTTCCCTGACCGTTCCAAATTTTTCATGGATGCCTATAAAAAGGCAACAGCAGAAAAATATCAGTTCTTACTAGTAGATTGCTTTCCAACTACGGATGAAGAACAGAGATTGCGACAATCTATTTTTCTCGATCAAAAAGGTATTAATTGGGTTTTTGTCCCAGAAGAAAAATGAATCGAATCCGACAACACGTGCACTTGTTACATGTTTTATCTGTGGCGAGTCCTCAACAAAGAAATGCTATACTGAAGAGCGCCACCAACGAACAGATAAAAACACTGCGAAATATGTCAAAATGTATTAGCAGGTAACGTCCCGAAAGCAAATGTCAAACGATTGTGTCGCTACAAGAGAACCATTCGCCAGTTAGCTGACAGAAGTATATCCCTTGGTCGAAAACGTAAGTTATTAACCACAAATCAAACCGGAGGTTTTTTACCTCTCGTTCTTCCTGCTGTCTTGAGCTTTGTTGGTAGTCTTTTGGGGAAAACAATAGGAAAACGAATTTGACAGAATGGCTAGAAAAATGGCGTTAGTTCCTCAAGACCTTGTGTCTGAATACTATGAGCTTAATAAACCCGAAATTAGAGTTGAGGATAATATTTCAAAGATATTGAATGAAGAGGAAACACCGGATGACATGAAAGCCAAACTATTATCTCACTGGATACCAAAATATCAGCGTTTGAAGCAACCACCTCCCCCCCAGAAGCCATTTGAGATTCCCAAGGAGCTTTTGCAAGAAACTGAAGCGGAGCAAGAAATATCCTCACCTGCTCCTTCTAAATTGAACATGATTGCAAAATATATTGCTTACACAATTCCAAAAACTAGAAAGAAGTATATTTTACCTATTTTGGAGAAGCTTAGAGAGGTTAATTATATGTTTAACGATATGAACGAGTTGCAAAGAAACGAGAAAACAGAATACCGCAGTAATGGAATTGATTTATTCAGTTATTTAATGAGAAATGAAAAGACTGTCAGCCACCCTCCAACTGGCTTTAATACTTTTTTGCAAGGAATTTTAGATGCAAACATACCCTTAGGGTGGATTGGTAATAAATATGTGAGAGACATGTTACTTCTCTCACAAATGGATCCGAAATGGAAAGAGAGAGATTCTAGTTCAGTAGCACCATCAGATTCAAGCAAACCTAAAACATTAACAACTGCAGAACGATTACGAAAGCTCTCAAATGGTGAAAACTTGCTGGAAGCGACTGAAACTCGTCCTAAGAAATGGACAAGTTGGAAAGATATGCGAAAACTCTCAAATCAAGACAGTTCACCAGAATCACAAAAAACTCAGCCAGTAAACTGGACGACATGGAAAGATTGAAAAAGCTTTACTACGATCCTAAGGAACCAGGCTCATTTGGAGGTGTCAAAAGACTGACAGAAGCCAGTGGTTTGAAGAAAAGTCGTGTTAAAAGTTTTCTTTCAGGAGAGGATTGTTATTCACTTTATTTTCCTGTGCGCTATAAATTTCACAGACGAAAAACTATTGCATATGGAGTGAATGAGTTATGGCAAAGCGATTTGGTGGATTTACAAAAACTGTCACGCTTTAACAAAGGCTATAGATATATTTTGACTATTATAGACGTTATGTCAAGATATTTAAGAGTCTATGCTATTAAAGACAAAAAAGCGAACAAAATTGCTAAGATTTTCAGTAAAATCTTTAAAGAGGTAAAACCTAAGAATATCCAAACTGATAAGGGGAGCGAATTTCACAACAAAACGCTTAGTGCTCTGTTTAAGAAACATAAAGTACACCATTATTCAACAAAAAGTGAAGCAAAATGTGCCATTTTAGAAAGAGCACACAGAACGTTACAAAATAGAACGTATAAAGTTTTTACATATCGAAATTCATACAAATATTTAGATATTTTACAGCATTTAGTTGATTCTTACAACCATTCAGTGCATCGAAGCCATGGATTTGCACCTGCTAACGTCACAGAAGCTGATGAGCCCATGATATATAAGTCTTTGTACAACATAAGCTCACCAATAAGGTTTCGCTTTTCGGTGAATGATGTAGTGAGGATTTCAAAAGCTCGTAAAGTTTTTAAAAAAGGCTATCTACCTGGTTGGACGGAAGAAACGTTTACAATTTACAAACGATATCCAACAAATCCTCCGACATACGTTTTACAAGATTTGTCTGGTAAAGAAATTAAAGGTCGGTTTTATGAAGAAGAGCTACAAAAAATAAATAAGACGAGCAACGACTTTTGGGCAATAGAAAAAAATATTCGCACGAAGGGTCGAGGCTCTTCTCGCCAACTGCTGGTGAAGTGGGTTGGTTTTGACGATTCGTTTAACTCTTGGATTAAAGCAAAATGGCTGAAAACATGGCAGATTTTCACATTCTATTGCCTTCAAATTCTAGCATGAAGGTTTTCCCTCTTAACACCCCAGATCATTTTCGAACAAAATTAGCCAGACCAATCACTTTAAACGGCGAATGGGAATGTTATTTATCGGAAGCGACTATTCCAGGAAAATACTTTACAGTTCAACCTGGCTACAATGATTTTTATTCTATTCAGCAGGAAATAGACGTTGAAACGGAAACACTTTTGCCCAAATTCGATATTCCTCTCTACAACGATGATCATGCAGATTTTGTGGCAGGATTCAATGCGAATATGAAAAAAAAATTCATCGATCCTCCATTGATATTTACCTTAATACAAAATAATAGACAAATTAAAATCGATTTAAAACGAGGATGGGATTGGATTATCACACCAGCAAAAGGAAATCAGATATTGAATCTTTTGCGTGTAGATCCAAATAAAGATTTTTTAATTACTCATAAACAGCAAGGATTTTCGGTTATTAGAAATTATACCACTCCTAACAAAGAGATCTTCAAAAATCAGGAGACTAAATTGATTGCAAGAGAATCAATTTTAGACCACACCTATGAAATAAAATTAGAAGGAGGAGATTTACTGTAACAAATCAATTCAAAATTACTCGATGTCGGACTTAATGATGTGAAATTTTTGGAAAGCAATGGACAAATTATAGTCACACTGCCGTTTAATGTTAACATTGAATTCAAACGGGATTCTTGCCCAAAGCTAATGACTGCTCTGAATATAATTGATGATGCATACGTTATTCGAGGAGAACAATTAAAAATACAATTTCTCTATACTCGGCCAGCAAGTTCTATATTAAAGATGAATCATTTAATGTGATCACTTATAAAGTTTTCCCCACTACTCGCAAAGAAACTAAGTCCGAAACGTTCTTTATTCCAAGCGGAATGTATCACCAAGCAAAAGATTTATTTAAAGAATTCAAGTTTATATTCTTACAGTTGACAGCAGATTCGCGAGTGAGATTACATGTTCCTCAAAACATTCTTGTTACGTTTGGAGAAAGACTCAAAGATTTGTTAGGATTTGTTCAAAGAACTTTTACTCATGGTGATTATAAATCTGAATATCCTTTAGAGTTACGCGCAGGTATCACAGAAGTCTATGTGTATTGTGACATCGTATCTGAGTCCCTCGTTGGAGATTCCTCAGCATCTATTCTAAAAATTATTCCGGTAGGCAATGAGCATAGTGATCAAATTGTTAAATACTTTACGGTTCCTTTGTACTTTAGAGTTAAGAAGCAGTTTTTTGATTTAATAGAGATTCAGATACGTACGAGTAGTGGTACCCCCCTTAAATTCATATAAGGTAAAACAAATTTGGTACTCTCTTTCAGGAAGAAAATAATATAAAAACATTTGCATTCTCTTGGTGTTCATAGTTAAAAGCAATCATGGTGATGCGCGGTCGCATTTTACAACCTGAACACTGCATTGAATATTATCGGAATCAAATAGGAAACGGTGATCCATATTTTTCTTCTGATTTCCCCATTCAACGCGGTTATGGATTTTTCAGTAATTTGCGTCGATACGCTTTTCCACTGATGATACAAGCGGGGAAATATTTAGGTAAACGCTTATTGACATCTGGTCGCAATATTGTTGAGGAAGTATCACAAGGGAAGTCATTTCGTAACGCCGCAAGAGATCAACTGCGCCAATCTGGGCGAGAAATAACTACAGATATTCTTCGAAAATTAAAGGGAGGAGGAATCCGAAAAGGTATTAAAAGGAAAAACCAGAGCGAAAGCAACATTCGAAGAGAAGAAAATTGAATTCAACAGACATATTTTCAACTCTTTAAGGGCTAAAATGGAGAAATGTTACTGTACGAAGTCTGAACTCGACTTATTTCTACCAGAAAAATTCAATTAGCAATAAATCAAAGTAGTTTTGTAGAAATACATCCAGTTGCTTCCATTTCAGACAGCAATACGATCGAGTTTCTAATAACAGGATTAGGAGACGCATATTTTGATTTGACGCATACCTATTTAAACGTTCAAGCAAAGATTCTAAAATCGGATGGATCAGCTTTCACACCAAACGACAAATGTGGACCTATCAACTATCTTTTGAATACTATGTTCTCTGAATGTCATATCTCACTAAATGATCGCTAAATTTCTTCTGAGAGTAACTATGCTTATAAAGCATACATTCAAAGCACTTTGTTTCACTCAGAATCATCACAAAAGAACTTTTTGCGTGCTGGTTTGTTCTACAAGGATACTGTTGAGGAATTTGATGATACAGATCTAACAGCTACGGGAAAGAATTTGGGTTTAAAAAAAAAGATTCGACCATGTTAAAGAAGGCAAGATATTTGATATGTGTGGAGTTCTTCACACAGATTTAGGAACACAACCTCGACTTTTAATTAGCGGAACGACGATACGGGAGCGTTTGTTGAAAGCAAAAGACGAATTCACTCTTCTAGCTAAAAGTGGAAATTATAGACTTCAGATTGAAAATATAAGTCTCTTTATCAGAAAGTGTGATGTTTCGAGTTCAATCTTGGTGGGGCATGAAAAGGCGTTAGAACAGTCATTAGTCCAGATGCCTTTCACGAGAATCGAAACAAAAACTTTCACTCTGAGTTCTGGACTTAAAAGTGTTATAATTCCAAACGTTGTAAACGGAATTTTACCTTCACGAATGATACTCGGTCTTGTGTCTAACTCTACATTTAATGGAAACTTCCAAAAAAATCCTTTCAATTTCAAGAATTACAATTTGAGTTATATTTCCTTATCAGAGAATGGAGTTCAGATCCCAATGTCAGCTTACACTCCTTCTTATAAAAATAATTTGTTTGCGCGAAATTATTTAAGTCTGTTCACAGATCTTGCTCAAAACAACACGAATGTAACACTTGAGGAATACAAAAACAACACATGCCTCTATATTTTTGACCTGACCCAAGACTTTTCTGCAAGCGATACATTTAGGAACGTAGCTCGAAGCGGGGATATATCAGTTCATCTAAAATTTGATGAAGACCTTCAGGAAACACTCACATTATTAGTTTATATGGAAATGCAATCACTTATTGAAATCGATAAAAGTAGAAACGTATTCACTGACTATTAATATTAGGCATTATGGACACTCAAACATTGTTAAGATTAGCACATAGCGATTATAAAATTAAGAGAACCTTTGGTGGAGTGTTTGCAAGTGATATACTTCCTGAAAAGCGAGGTCATTACCGGTCATTTATCGTGAATACAGATTCATCTATGAGTACAGGTCAGCATTGGCAAGCTATGTATTTTGATAACAATCAAACCTGTATTTTCTTTTGTTTTTACGGCACCTATCCAATGGGGAAGATTAAACAATTCATAGATCAAAATTCTGCCCAACTTGAATGGAATTTCAAAGTCTTACAACATCCTAGAACTATGTTATGTGGACTTTTTTGTTTGTATTTTCTCTGGCATGTACATCGTGGATTACCTAATTTTAAATTAACAGAAACAAATGTTTGCGAAAATGAACGAATCGTGACACGCTTCCTGCATACGCAATTTAAATTAGTAAATCATTCGGCTATCCAATTTTTCCTATCAGTACTGTCAATCGTTTCAAAGTGTGACAATAAAAAATAAAAATAGTAAGAAATAAGAAAAAAGCCCTTTATATATAAAGATGAATTATTTAAATACCAAGAATTACATTCTGCAAAGATTTCTGGAAACATCGATAAAAATACTGAAAGTTTAACGGATTTCAAGAAGAGAAATTTACTGTGCCTGCAGTCGAAGCAAGAACAAAATATCAAAATCAAAACAGTATTTACAGATTCAGATCAATGCTAGCCATGGAGAGGTTTGGATATATCATCACAAATCCCTTTTGTGATCGTGAATACTTTTATATTCACAACGTGCTTTATGTGGATATTGTGAGTTGTATAGAAAATGTTCACATTCGTCGAAATACTGATGAGCATGTAAAAATAGTCTATTTCAAAATTTTGACTAACTCTGAAATAGTACGATTTCTTCATGAGGAACAAACAGAAGAGAAACGATTTGGTTTTTGTCAATTAACAAGATATAATCCTACAGAGAAATTCAAAGTGTACTCATCACTCAAGGTTTTATTTGAAAATATCCTAGAGCCAGTGCTAGCATCGAAGCAAATATCCTGGAGCGACGTTCCTGATTCTCCTAATTTTGAAGCGAAATATGCTTATTTTCATGTGTTAAGCGACAACGAAATAATATTTCATTTGCATTGTATTTAAAGTATGTTTTTTTAAATGAGCTTTTGTAATGATATATTGTGTAGATGCCTGATTAAATGTAACAAAAAGTGAATTGTAATTCAAAAGGAAAACAATAAAAAATATTAGAAATGTTAAAAAATGTCTGTTTTATTTCCCCTTATTTTACAAGTATAAGAGTTGTATATATGTTCTAAAATCTATTTTTCAATTTTTGACTCATAAATTAAACACATTTTCTCTTATTACAAATGTTTATACATATGGAGACGCTAGCAATACTTCTGAAAAAATAGTTTTAATCACTCTCACCACATTTAAAAGAAGTTTTAAGCGAGTAGAGAAATTAATTTTTTCACATCCTTATTCGGATTGCTGTTTCAAAAAGAGCCTTGAACTGTAAGTTTATCCTCGAGAGAGTATTACAACTCTTTTCTACCACTTATACTCGTCATTCTTAACTCCCTATTTACATATTCACAATTGGATTGTTTCTTCTCTAGCTTAATAGTTGCACTTTGCATCTCTTCAAAAACAGTCTTGAAAAGCAAAGAGCCTTGGAAGATATTATGACTTCTTATCTACTACTTAACCCTCTTGACTATATCTCCATTAAATGGGCTGATTATTAAAATTTTAACCTTCAAAGTTAATGACTTCAATCAACTCCTACATAATAATATAAATAATTTACATCTTATCGAGTTCAAAAACCATTTATAGAAATTACTCTTAACAAATAACCTTCAGAATGTTGGATTTAAATACTCAGGAAGAAACATTCACACTCACACACATCTAGGGAAATTATTAGCCTGTGTGAAGAAAGCCTAGAGGTAAGAAATACTCAGCACAATTTTATCTCATGCACTGTTTTAAGTTAGATGATGTGTAAAAGATATTTATATATTGTTAAAAATTTTCTTTTTAGGACTTAGTTGGCAGAGCTCTGACTTATATAAAACTCCTTTTCACCAATGTCTTTATCAAGTAAGATATTTAATGTAAATACATTCTATATTCATAAATTTACATAAAGAAAATAATTACTAATTAAAGTATAGGTAAAATATTTTTTTCTCTTTTTATTCATAGTTCTCGAAGGTGCTTCTAAAAAAAGGAAGATTGATATTTCCGAAAAGGAAAAGAGTAAGTCCTAGCTGTTAAATAAATACTCATAATATTTGGATAAAGTTAAAATAAATGTATCAACATTAACTAAATTTAATATATTTTACATTCTTAATTTACAAATTAAGTCTTTATTTTTAAGACAACTACTTAAAAAAATGCATTTGTCTATTTTAGTTTAACAAATTATAACTCATAAAATAAAATAACTATTAAAAACACTGATTAAAAGGAACCTAAAAAAAATTAAATCTATAATTAAAACAATAGTATTTCATTTTCTCTGATATCTACTTTATTTATTTTAACTTGTCTTCCAGATTCTGTAAAACATAAAACAATAAACAAAAGATTGACCCGATCCGAAAGTGAATCCGATGTTGGTAAGTAAACCTTATATTTGAATCGCTTTTTTAATATTCTTAGAAGATGTATTTTTACATTAAATTTTAAATTATATTTTAAAACTAAGTAACATTTTTAATATGCTATTTTTTCCTCTCTAATGTACTAAGAATTTTTTGGAACGTTTTAAAATGTTCACAGTGTAAGTTAATATAGATTCCTAAAAGTTGTTTTAAAAAATGTATACAAGGATAGTCAAATCTTTCATATGAAATTTTATATTTTGAATTATCTTTATTTTCAGAATCAATAAATGATGAAGATGAGAGGAACAGCCTCTTCGGAAAAAATAGAAAGCCTCGGAGCCTTCCAACAAGCTCACCTGGAGCAATATAAAGCCCTGGGGCTTTGAACCAACATGAGAAATATGATGTAGTTATAACAGATGATTTAAGACTGGCAGAAGAGATACCTCCACTCTCTGTGTACGTAGGTGCAGGATTTGCGGTAGAAATTAAGACTTTTCGTAAGTCATTTTACTTAAGTTTTTCCAAAAAAGAAATATACTCTCCCAGGAAAAAAATTATTAATATACCATTAAGTCAATTGAAAAATGTCATTCAAGAACTAAATATTATTGATAAGCATGTAAAAAAATATTCAAAGTAATATTTATGAGGTATTTTATTGATATTATCTTCATATATATATAAGTGTGAAGTAGTTTATATATTATTTCTATATATATATATGTGTATGTGCTACTGATTTATAAATATATGTTATTACTTAAAACGGAAGGACTAAACGTTATTCGTAAAAAATGATTGATTGATTTGAGTTATCTTCCTATAAATCTAAAGTAGTTTTCATATTATAAATATATATATGTGTGTGTTGCTGATTTATAAATATCTGTTTTGCATAAAATGAATTATATAGAGAGGTAGATATATATATATATATATATATATATATATATATATATATATATATATATATATATATATATATATATATATATATATATATAGCTAGAAGAATTTATTTACACTTACTTTGTTCTAGTTTTATTCAGTTTTTTTTTTCATTTTAATTAAAATTTATACAACAAAAATGTTTTACTTAAAGTCTCAAGCATTTAGAAATTTCCTTAATTCATATCGGAAAAATCTATCTGAAACTGTTGATCCTATAATTGCATTAAATGATTCAAAAGATGAAATTTGTAATATATTAAAAGAAAGGAGTGTTAGAGATTAAGGTTTTTTATTTCTCTTCATATAACATTCGAAAAAATAAAAGATGATGAATTAATTAATCATAGTTTTTATTTTAACTCAAATACAGAAAGATTGTTATCAATACATGAACTCGATGAGAAAATCAATTCCTCAATTACAAAAATTTTGAAAAAAATCGAAGATTTTTAAAATTTTGGATCTGGGTGGTCGGTAAAAAGCATTGATTTTATTGAACTACATGTAGGATATTATAATGAAATAAGAGGTGGATGTAAGCAGATTAGTTTACCCTCAATTTTAAAAAATAAAAAATCTTTGCTCAATGTCCAGCGTGAAAATAATATGTGCTTTCTATATTCGGTTTTGGCTGGGCTTTTCCCTCAAAAATACAATAAATCATTAGCATCAACATACAAAAAATATTTAAAATATCTATCATTTAATTTTTTAACACTACCTGTTAAAGTGAGTGATGTAGCAAAGTTTGAAAAAAGAAATCAAATTAAAATAAATGTTTTTGGTTATGAAAAGCAGGTTTTTCCTATATATAGAAGTAAACTGAATATTTATAAAGAGAAATAAATCTCTTACTTTATAAAAACCATTATTACCTAATAAAAAATTTTAATAAACTGCTACACACTCAACGTGGTATACATAAATTTTGTACGAATTGTTTAACAGGCTTTGCCCGTCAAAGTTCATTGGATGCTCATATGAAAAGATGTTTACATAATGAACCTCGAAAAATTACATTACCTACTAATGACCAAAAATATTTGAAATTTAACTCTTTTCAGAAAATGCTTTTTCACAAATTTTGTGTTTATGACGACATTGAAAGTTTTACTGAAAAAGTATTTTCTGCTGAGCCCAATCATGATAAGTCATTTTCAATGCAAACTGAAATACATCGTCCTGCAGCATACTCTATCTTACTTATTGATGACAAAAAAAACATAGTTTACCACAAGTTTTACACCGGTACAGATGTTATTTCACATTTAGTATTAAGTTTACAAACTATTTCCGAAGCTGTTTTAAAATATATGGAGGTAAATATTCCCATGAAAGAAAATGAGGTACTATCTCAGAATAAATGCCATCTATGTGGACATTTTTTTTCAAAAGGATGTATTAAGGTAAGAAACCATGATCATTTTACTGGAAAACTATTAGGAAATGCTTGTCAAGGATGTAACTTAAATTATAAAGTGTGTAACTCAGTTTCTACCAGTTGTAATGCATAATTTATCAGGGTATGACTCTCATTTGATTCTAAAAGAAATTTCTAGTAACCTAGCAAAGAAAGTAAAAATTATTCCTGTAAACTCTCAAAAGTGTATGACGTTTAGTATCGATAATTTAGTATTTCTTGATAGTTTTTTATTCCTTCCATCTAAACTAAGTACACTAATAGAAAACCTAAAGCAAAGTAACTATAACTTCTCTATATTTGATTCTTTTTTTTCTTCATATATCCACAGGAAATATTTATTACGTAAAGGTGTGTTTCCATACAGTTATTTTGATTCTTTTAATACATTAAGAGAAAAAAAACTTCCTCCTAAAAATGCGTTTTTCAATAATATAACTAATGAAAATATATATCAGAGGAAGACTATCAATTCGCAAAATTTATATTTTCTAAATTTAAATGTCAAAGTTTTAAAGACTATTTAAAATTATATTTGGATACAGATGTTGTGTTACTCGCAGAAGTTTTTGAAAATTTTCGGACGTTAAGTATGAACTATTTTGAGTTAGATCCTGTCCATTTCTATACTACTCCTAGTTTAACATGGAATGCTGGAATTAAGACAGCGAATGTTACTTTAGAATTACTAACAGACATAAATATGTACTTAATGTTAGAATCAGGAATTCGTGGAGGAATGTGTCTAGTGTCAAAACGTTATTCTAAGGCAAATAATAAATATTTAGATAATTTTGATGAAATGTCGCCATCTAAATTCATAATATCATTAGATGTAAATAATTTGCACGGGACTGCTATGGGATTTTACAGCTTACCTGAGTCAGAATTTCGATTTTTGAATGAAGAAGAAATTGATGAATTCGATTTAATGTCTGTAACCTCTGATTCAAATACTGGTTATATATTGAAGTAGACCTTTATATCCACCCGGGCTTCATTCAAAACATAATAGTTTTCCCATGGCTCCTCAACATGAATCAATTATATATGATATGCTTTCCCCTTATCAAAGGAAAATTTGTGAAAACTGAATATAAAAATTAATGAAAAAAATAAGAAACTTTTAAGCACATTCAATGAGAAAAAAACTATGTGGTTCATTATTTAAACTTACAATTTTATGTTACACATGGGCTAAAAATTAAAAAAATTCATAAAAATAATCAGATTTAAACAATCTAATTGGTTAAAATCATATATAATGTTTAATAACGATAAAAGAAAGAAGGCGACAAATAATTTTGATAAGGATTTTTTAAGCTAATGAATAACGCGTTTTTTGGACGTACTTGCATGAACATCAGAAAACATGGTAATATAAAAGTAGCGCTAAATAAGAAACAATGTAAAAAATATTTAGCAGATTGCAACTTAGAAAGTTTTTCAATTATAAATGAGCATTGTGCATTATTTAAACTTTTAAAATCAAATCTTTATTTAAATCAACCAATATATGTAGGTTTTTCAGTGCTAGAGTTAAGTAAGTTATATATGTTTAAAATATATTATGATATTTTGAAACCTGTTTACAAAGAAAATGTTAACTTATTATACACATATACGGATTCTCTAACTTTAGAAATATGGACTGAAGATGTTTACCATGATTTAGCAAATAAATTTGAAAACTTAGTAGATTTTTCCAACTATAATGTATCTCATCAATATTATTCGAAAAAACACCAATCCTTATTAGGATACTTAAAGGATGAAACCAAGGGAATTCCTATCAAGGAATTTTGTGCACTTCGACCAAAGATGTATTCTTATATCTTTGGAAAAGAAAATAAGAAAACTGCGAAGGGAACAAAGAAAAGTGTTGTGCAAAATATTTTACACCATGACATGTATTTAAATGTATTAAAAAACGATCACTCGATAAAAAATAAACAATCAACCATAATTTCTAAAAATCACATTATATTGTTGCGTTTTCGGGGGTTCGAAATGATTGAAGCCGAAGAGCGGGATCCAAAACAATTTTATTCTTGGCCAAAACAGTCCTCCACAAATTGTAGAACAGTTCGAGAAAGTCACGTACAATCGATGAAAATACTGATAATACAGATGTAATACACTAACAAAAGCAATAGTAAACACTCAGCACAAAAATAATAACTCAATAAAAGCAATAACACACTCACTATGCAATCGTCTCTCTCTTTTAAAACACAGAGAGGTATCCCTTGCATGAAAGCTGAGATCTGACTGACTGACTAGCCGGCCCGGGCCCTTTTATACCTTTCGGTCAGAAACCTCTTGCACTTGCCAGAATAATCGAGAAATAGAAAGGTCTAGCAAAATCCGGAACGTACGAGAAAAGCTCAATACAGTAATACATTCAATACAATAGTGTTACAATACCGCGATAGGGTTGCCAGACAGGGTTATTAGGAGCAGGGTTGCCATGGTCGCCAAGCTTATCGCCCACATTTGGCGATATATCGCCAAATTTGGCGCCAAAAATTAAGTCGCCAAATCCGTCGCCAACTTGGCGCTAGCTGCAATATTTGGCGAGTTTACCATTTAAACCAATGTTAAAGCATGGGGGCCGTGCAATGCAGTGGAAATGATATTACAGGTAAACAGGGTTGAAATCACATTAGATACGACAAATTAAACTGTAAAAATGAACACAAATGAGTAGAAACAATTAGAATAAGACTAAATTCGTAACAATATCAACAGTAAAACAAAACAAAATAAGTCTAAGTAGCTTCTACGATAAAATGTATTTGCTAGACAAAATTGAATGTTTAGCGTACGGAAATGTTTCCATTGAAATGTAAATGTAATATGCATTTCAAAATGCTTGTATCTTTTTTGTCCATTATATTTATAACAATATATATATTGTAATAATTTAGTTAATAAAATAAAAAAATAGTTTATATATACTATGCGTGTCTGTGTTATTTGTTTCATGTCAGTTTGATTTTTACACACACAAAACTAATATTGAGTGAATAATTCTTTTTTACAAAATATATTATGCAATTAAGAAAATAAAATACCATTATATAAGTAATTACATTAAATTCTTTTTAAGAATAAAGTTCTGACTTTGCTTAAAATTAGTTGAAATACAACAAATCATTTTTTTTAAAATACAAAATAAGATTTTTAATAATTTGTTTTTAGAGGAGTTATTGTTTAAACAAAAAGCACCACCTATTGAAGGCATCAAAAGCTTGTAATACCAATATGTTATAATATTTTTGAAACAAAATTCTGACATAACTTAAAATTAATTCGAATGCAACATATTCTTTTTTTTAAAAATACAAAATAAGAATTTTAATAATTTGTTTTTAGAAAAGTTATTGTCTAAACAAAGCACATTCTGTTGAAGGTATTCGAAAACATTTTTTAAAGTTAGTTTGAAATCAATTGATTCTTTAATTCAGCTACTAAAAAACAATTTTTCGATAGGTGTTTAGTCCAGATACCAACAGTATATAATTTGAAATCAATTGATTTTTTAATCCAGCTACTAGCAAAAAATTTTTCGATAGGTGTTTAGTCCAGATACCAACAATATATACTACTTCTGACAAAGAAAAGAAGCGAAAAAATTTTGAAACATAGAATTTTAAGTTATACACTCGGTAAAAGCCCGAGCAACCTCAGGCTAAGTAGAGGAGGGGAGGGTGGTGGAAGTTATTTTGAAAAAGTGTATTAGAAGTGTTAATTTTGTGAAGGAAAGAGAAAATTTATAAAAGTAGAGAAAGCCCGTGCAACTCCGAACCATGCTGCTATTGTACTCTTAACCAGTATCGTAGCCACTAATGGCATACACCGGGGTCCTCAAGCTCGGGGGGCCCTCAGACGCAGACCATGAAACAAGTTGAATTTGCGATAGTTTCTCCATTTTAATATATAAATATATTTCAAACTGTTTTGTAGGGAATTCCCCCAAATTTTTTCCGTTGTTTGTATAGTGTCGCGAACTTTACTTATAGCAAAGTTTGTATTACTTTCAATTTTTTCGCTTTCCTACAAACTGTTATTTGAAAATAAATTCCATGAAAAAGCTTACCATACTTATTATTTCCTCTTTTAAAACCTATATAGGAAGCAATTCCTTTCTAATTACACTCTAACATTAATAACAATACGATTCATAATCAGATAGACAATAACAGCATAACAATCGATTCATAATCCACAATCCACTCGTTTATACCAAAGACTGGTGTATTCCCCCCCCTTCTCTGCTCTTTTGCATAAAGGTGTTTTTTTTCAAAAAAATTTATATTGTATTGTGTTTTCCTTTTCGTGCATATTATTTGTATCATTTCCTGTCTGTCTCGGTGGTCCATTTTTTTCGCACGAAGCCCTCTGGTGGGTGAGTTCGATCACCGGAAAATATAAATAAATAGCCAGGGATTTTCCAAGGATGTTTTGTAGCGTAGCATACATTTCTCCTTTATTTTACCGTCAGTTAATACTCTACCACTAGCGAATTGTATTGCATAATTAGAAAACTAAAATTATGGATAAAAAAAGAAACCCAGTGATGCGTTTAAGTGCAATCAACACTCAGAATGAAAATATAGTAAACAAAAATTGTCATATTTCTTGGTCAGCCTTCTAGAGTACTTCTATTCCAATTATTTCTGTTAATAGTGACTTATCTAATGCGGTCTCTACAGTGTGGCTTTAGATGTGTATTGAAGATAACGCCAATCATGTCTAAGTAGACTATGTCTTCATGGTACATGTAAGAGCGGAGGAACCATCGATCTATAATTTTTTCGAAAATGTGAACGATAAATATTTTTATGTGACTTGGATAACTTCACTAACAACATATTAAGTAATAATGAAAAACGTCAAATTCTTGATATTGGATCTTAACAGCCTTCAGGAACTTTTAAAAAAGACATCCACCAGAACGACAGGTGTTTTTTGAAAACCGTGCTACTTTTAAAATTCCAAATAGGGACTAGTTAATCATTTTTGGCAATTTTATTCCAAAATACTTGATGCGGCCTTTTGTCAACGCTACTGGTTTTTTTTCTTCGCAGAGGAAAAATGTATGGTGTATAGGGATTAAGAATGAAGGCATTTATTAGATAAAATTTACAACCCAGTGTATCGAGTGGCCCCATGGAAGCCAACAGCTGAAAAATCATTTTGCAAATTAAAAGTTATTTAAGAAATGGTGTGCGCCAAGTTCGACTCCAGTATCTGTCGCTAATATCAATTGAAAACACATTCACGTCAAGCCTGGACTTAACCATGGTTATTGAAATTTTTGCGGAAACTAAAGATAAGAAAATATTGTAAGCCAAATTGTTAATTTGTTGTTGAGATCTAATTCCGACCATACTTATTGAAACTAGATGCTATAAAATCAAACAGGTAAATCAAGCGATAAGCAACATAGCACTAAAAACAGAAATAAAAGAAAACATATATTAAAAATTAATACTTATCTATATATATCTTCCCTCTTACATGTATGCTCCTAGTTGGAGAGTAATATCAAATGATCTAATCCACTTAGCCCCTTGCCGTGTTTACTATTGGCTCTGTATTACTAGTAGGGGCGGCTCTAGGGCTAGGGAAACTGGACCCATGTCCAAAGTTACAAATTTTTGGGATGGCATCTAATAAACCTTAATTTAATGAAATAAACCTTTTATTCTTTATCTACATCGTTTTATTTCCTGATACTTATGTTATTGTTTATATTTTTCGTTATTGTTTAATTTTTTTATTATTTGTTTCGTTACTTCTCTCGACTTCCGGTTACGGCAGTTCCAAAATTTTTCACATCTGTTCTAGAAAAGGTCAGTTGTGGTTGTTAGTCAGTGTTTCCTTTGCGTGGTTCTCAAAAAACCAGACGAGGTTGTAACAAAATATATCTTATGATCTCTCGGTAGCTCGAGGTGTATGTCAGAACTCCTCAATGGGCACCTTAATTCCACGCTCTAGCTCGTCTGATCTCCCACTCACAAACTACAAACCCCAACTCCCATTTCGCTTAATACACTTAACCACCGACAGGCGGCGCACACTGCGCATGTTTTAACATATCCCCCTGCCAGGCAATATTAATATTCAACAATAGCTATACAGTTTCACAATTCACAAGTTTCAGGTTACAAAATTATTTTCAAAATTATTAAAGTACTATAAAGTTTATGTAAAAACCACAAGTAAAAATAACAACGGCACAATTTAAAGATAAACGCATAATTTCTTAAATGGAAATTGACCTTAACTATTTACGTCTATAGATAAAATACAGATCTTATTTATGAGCCACTTAAATTCTCCTGGCTTTGTTTTAATTCTGACTGTTCTCACTTTACCGTCAGAACGATGATATACCTCAACGACACGCCCTAATGGCCAGTAGCGAACTGGTGTAAAATAATCCTTACAATTACCACTGTCCCACACATTATATTGTCCTTCTCGATCATCCATTTTGTTCTCTGTTAGAGAGTGTTCAGATAATCGGTACTCCATTTTTTCCTAACTACCTGAATTACCTTAGTTGTTTTCTACGAACGGCTTAATCTATTGTCATTAACATTTATCACTATGAGATCAAGAATGGAATTCATTGATCTACCAACCAAGAAATGTGCAGCCTTTAATACCTCAAGGTCATCAAAATCATTGATATTGGTGCAAGTGGTCTGGAATTTATTATTCCTTCCACCTTGATAATCACTGTTTCAAACGCCTCGTATGTGAGTCGGTATCTTCACAGTGCTCTCTTGTGAGATGATATTTAACTGACTTTGTGCCCTCTTACCAAAAACATCCCATATGTGGATCACTTGGTGGAATAAAATTCGATTCAATGCCTTCCTCAGTGAAATATGCCACCAGAATTTGATATGGAAAGTTAAGGATGTTATAAAATGTCTTTAGTTGAGAATTCACATCAACAAAATTTGTTGCATTATCCGTAAAAGGTTTGGAACATTTCCCTCGCCTGGACATGAATCTCTTAAGGGTTGCAATTACTGCATCCGAAATCAAATTGGAAACAATTTCAAGGTGGACTTAAGGAATCACAAAGCAAATGTAAAGACAAACACCAATTTTATTCAGAGTACCCTTTCTCTGGTTTTTGTAAGGTACAAGGTATGGACCTCCCAAATCTAGACCAGCTACACTGAATTGAGGGGCCATATTCACTCTTTCATAGAAAAGATTGCCCATTATTTGAGAAGATAGAATTGATTTACACTTGAAACATACCACATAAGCATGAATCGTTTTCCTAGCTAGGTTTCTACCTCCTATAAAGCCCAAAATCTCAATCTCATTGCATTCAGTAGACCTTGTGGAGCAACATGAACAAATTTCTTATACAAAGTTATGAAACATATTTTAGTCAATTTAGAATTTTTAGCCACTATAGCTGGATGCTTCTGGCTGTAGGGTATGGAAGCCTTTTCCAGCTACCTTTCTTTTCCACAAACTCCCAGGACTCTTTTATCATCCTGTAGTAAGGTCAAAGATTTAAGATTACTTAAAGGGTCACAAGTTAATACCCCTTTAATCCTGCTAAATAAGCCAAGTTTCTGTATCATTTACCTCACTCGTAGTTAGAGTTCCCCTCTTTTCTCCTTGGATCTGCAATTTTTAATAAATCTGAAAATATAAAAAACAGTATGTATTATTTTAAAATTAATATTAGAAAGGGCCATAAGATGTTTGAAAAGTCAAAATTCTTGGAACTTAGTAATAAAGTCTCCAGAGACATTCAGTTCGCAGTCAAAGTCATCTCTCAGAGTTGGTTCCCCAATAACAATCGTTGATTAAGCACTCTGTAGAGGAAGCTGTGGACCATGCCACCATAGAGAGTCGTAACTACCCCGCACAGTTCAAGTCTTTGAATGAAAATCTGTTTATAGGCGACAGACGGCATTTACTCGTTACCAGACTCACTTCAACTTCTCTAAGAGTAGATATAGACTTGAGATAAATGGATGAACCATACGCCTTTTCCGATGCGTCGCTAAATACATGCAACTCAATGCTCTCTGCTCTGTGATCCACAATACATCTGTCCATAGAGATGTTATTCAAGGCTGCCAAGGAGTCGATAAATCGACACCACTCCCTTTCTTTAAACGGAAGTTCATAACTCCATCCCAATTCCAGTAACGACAATATTTACATAAATATCTTTGCCCAAGGTATAATTGATCCAAGGAGACTCAAAGGGTCAAAGATTCTTGCAATAGTAGAAAAGACCCTTTTTTTTGGTGAAGGAAGTTAGCCTTTGTTGTTCCATTCTGAAAAGGAAACTGTCTAACTTAGGATACCATATTATGCCCAGCGATTTAGTCTAATCAGACTCAAAGAAAGAATACTCCTGCAGATTTGAAGTTATCTCAGGTAAATTTCCACACCACTTATAAATTACATTAAAACTAATTTTAATGTAAAATTAGTTTCTTAATGTTTAAAATACAGTGTATTCCTCGCCATTCTTTTTTCTTGCAGTTTTACTTTCCTTTTTTGATGAGTAAAATATATAAAATAAATGGATGTCAATTTACAAAAAGATGAGAATAAGTACTTTTTTTATAATACTATATAGTGTTTATGAATTTAAAATATTACACTTTTATATGGTTCTTAAAGTATATTGAACCTCTATATAATGAATTTTCCATATAACGAACTTTTTTCTGAATTTAGCGGCTTTGTTATATAGAGGTCCGACTGTATTAGTATCATTTTCAGTGCCAGTTTATCCATTGAGCGCTTGGGATGAAGGCCCGGATAAGCTGGACTTACCACATTTTCTGGTTATAAATTTCGATTCTCCAGTGCCAAGGGGGGTTGAAGATCTTCTGCGCCTAGGGTCCAAAATGAGCTTAAATCGGCTCTGATCATTTTCAAATTGAAGATATTTCTTTAACCAAGTTATTTAAATGTTGATATAAATTCAAAAAGGGCCAAAAAAATTCTACATATAGTTAACTCTAAATACCGAGAATTTTTCAATACTTTTGCAATCAGTCAAACATAATTTGTTTTGTGTAGGGAGGACGGTCCAAAAGTAAGTTTCGTAATTTTCGGGGGAGAAAATGGCTCATCAGTTGAAAACAATCGCCATGAGAAACCACATCCATTGCTGGCTCAACAACGAAAGAATGTATATTTAGGAGAAATGACGCGCGCATAGAGCGCCGAAACAGAGAGAGAGAGAGTATTAACAGACCAAAAGTGCACTTGAGTATACTCGAGTACAAATCCCGATAGCAGTGAGACATGTGAGTTGCTCACCTGTATGAATGGGCACATGAGAAATGCCACATGCGTTCATGTGTATGTATACTTCTAAAAAATTCATATCTCTCGTAAGAATACCGATAGCTAAAAACTAGAGAAATAAAAACATTCTTCTGTTCCTTCTGCATAGATTGCTTCAACTATTTTTATACAAACTGCTTCAATTTACACTTTGTATTTTAATTTTCATTACATTTTGTGAAGTATTAAAATTTGAAAGCTGCAATAATTTTTTTTTTAATTTTAGAGCATTTTTCATTTTATGTTTAACAAATTTTTCAAAATAATCGGAGGGTTTTATCAAACATAGTTTTTGCATTTTCTTTTCTTTCAAAAAAAATTGGGCAAAATGTAAATTAGGGTGTCATTTGGCGAAGTTGTCAATTTTTTTTTGCATCCAAAAGTGGTCGACAAACTTTAGATATGTACCGGTAGTTGTTTGGTGATTGCAAAATAGCCTTTTCCAAAAATAACAACATCAAGGAGAAATACAAATAGCAATGCAATCAAATAGGGATTGGGATAAAGTTCTAACATGTTATTTTCTTAAAATAAAATAGAAAAATGAAAAATTAAAGAAAAAGGCTTACATTTGCTTAGAAAAGCAGTTCCTTGAAGTTTTTTGCCTTGGTGGCCTAGAGAAAAAAATTA
>BMAU01012071.1:35000-113934 GCA_019973935.1 Trichonephila clavipes | reverse complement strand
CTTTGCGGTGGTACAAGGACTCGCTGCGCGTGAGGTTGCGGTTCGCTTACTACGGTCAGAGTCACCAATGAAAGAAGGAAAGATTTGATCTGTGCACCTTCGCTCCGTACGAGAGTACTTTATCGACCACGCAAAAATGATCATCTTTGAGGGATGTTTGGTACAAGTTTATATAGATATCAAATCGCCACAAATACAAGATGAATCTTTGATTCAAGATTTGAGAAAGAATCTCAGTTTAGTGCAAAATCTTTTTTCTCTCCCCTAATGGGCTGCGCATTGGTATTTTAATTTTTGCAGACCTAATGTATTTCCCAATAGATGGTACCACGTTTTAGCGGGCACCAATTACCGCAAGTAATTTTGACGCCCAGTTTCCTCTCTAGGGGGAGGCACCTGAGTTCTGACGATGCTAACCTGTACTAGGATTTAATTTTGCCGAGAGTATCCAATTTAAACAAACACTCTTGTACCTTTTTTGCATGCCGTATAGTCATATGACATGGACGCTGTTGAATTTCTGCATAGCCAAAGAAAACATCGACTTCGGTAGGGTCAAATCCACAACGTTGGGTGCAAAGATAAACTGAAATCAACCACGCATTCAGCCAGCTGTGCAAAGTTTCGTGGGCCGCAAAAAAAAAACCGGATTGCTATTTGTCCATCCCTGATTATAACAGTGTTAACATATCACTATAGAGCACATATAGAATGTGAAGTCATAATATATCACTCATTTTCCTTAAGTATTTGTGAAATAAATCAATGTATCAAGGGAAAATTTAAGAAAACTTTCAATAAAAATTTAATGTGTGACGGTTTTCCAACACAAGAAAAGTAAAATATTTGTTAAAGTAAATTGATTAGGAAACCATTTTCACCACAAAAAACAGAATGTCTTAGAAGTGTTAACTATTTCCTTTTCGTTCATGACATTGAAAAGTAAAAAATGTGAATTTATCTATTATGGGTTCTAAAAAATGAAATAACTATATATATATATATATATATATATATATATATATATATATATATATATATATATATATATATATAAAATCCAACATAAAAATTTCAATATTTAAAAATATATATATACACACATATAAACATATATATATATATACAGTCAGTCACATTAATGTGATCACCACGTACTTTCGACTTTGACGTTAAATAACCAATCACAGAAGGAGGCTGGCATCGCAGTGCTATTGAGCGTATATAAAGAGTGTGTGAGGGCTTCGAAACACTAGAATCGTTGGCGTAATGCAAACATGTAAAGAGTTATCCGAAGTCCAAAACGCAGCATAATTTTTAGCTTTCGGGAAAAAGGTTGGAAGCATTTCGAACGGCTAAGTTTGTGGACTGTTCGTGTGTCACCGTGGTTAAAGTATACCATGCATGGCAAAAATGGGACCGTCCAAAATCAGTGGCGTGACAAATGTGGTGTACCATGGGCCATAGATGATAGAGGTGACTGATGGCTGCAGAGGTGAGTTCGGAAGAATATACGTGCTACCGTTAAGCAACATACCACTCAGATGAACCAGGGGCTACCAACAGTGTCTTCCAAACTACTGTTCAGTGATCGTTGTTGCGCGTCTGGTTCTCCGAAGCAGGCGCTTGGTTCATGCACCTATGCTGACTGCTGTTCATCAGCAACGAAGGCTGAATTTTCATACAGGTACCACAACGGGGCATCAATGAGAGGCGACAGGTAAAAGTTTTCTGATTAATCACGCTTTGTTCTCCATCGGACGGCGGATGGTTGGTGGCAAATACGGCATGTGAAACGTCTAAAAGCAAACACCCTGCAACAATTGCTGGCAAGGGTTCAGGCTGGAGGCGGAGCATTATGGTCTGGGGAATGTTTTCCTTTTAAATTTTCTGTGTTTTATTCATCATTGTGAAAGCACGATGGATCAATAGAAGTACGCATCTGTCCTTTCAGACCATGTCTACCCCTTTATGCGCATTGTTTTTCCTCAGGATGGATCCTCATCTACCAGCAGGACATTGCGGAGTGTCATACAACTGACGTACGTGCGTGGTTCAAAGAGCACCAGGATCCAGTTTATCGTTCTTCCGTGCAGATAACTCACCTGACTTAAGCCCAATCAATAATCTATGGAACCCTCTCGATCGGGTTGTTCGCGTCATGGATCCTCACGCGCGTAATCTAGTGCAGCAATAGGAAAGTCGGCATGGCTCAACATCCTGTGAAACTCCTTTAGGATCTAAAATGACTATTTTCCCCTCTGCGAAAGATATTTGTTATTCTGGCTTTTTACAGTGGTCACATTAATGACGACTGTGTATATACAAATATATAAAACAAAAAAAATAAAAAATTAACAGATAGTTATAAACCTAAGATAACTATAATAATTAGGAAGAAGGCACAGTAGTGTTATGACAAACTCTGGCCTTAGGAACCAGGATTACAGGTTTAAACATGTTTTGGGGCCGACCACATTCACCTGTAATTTTGTCATACTTTATGTACCAAGAGGAAAGGAAAAGAATTACACATGAGGAATTTAAAATATTAAAAAGCATTAACTAAATAACATATTAACAAAATATAACCTACTTTTATTCGCAGTGTAGACGTAGGTCGGGAGTGCAATATATATATAGGTCGGGAGTATGTCTGGATATATATATATATATATATATACTTTAAAAAATCATAAAATAATATTCATATAAAATTAGTGTAAAAAATATAAATGAAACGCAAAAATATATAGTATTATTAAAATTTAATAAGCATGTGACGCCATCTATTTAATAATTGTAGAATAAAATAAATATTGTGGTGGAAATTTATATAAAAATCATTACAAAACATAATGACAGTATAATAACAGTAATACAAATTGTATCATTAAAACCATTATAAATATAATTACAAAGAAAGTTAGCAGGATATCCATATTCAATACAGTGATTAAAAATTTTTAAGATTAAAAAAAATATTAGCTTTATCGCTAACTAATACATTATTACGATAAATAGTGTTAAAAACAATACTTCTCAATATAGATATTGATAAATTTGAATTCCAGTAAGGCACTTTGATGATATTAATATTAAAGGCATCTCTTTTACCATAAATATTACTATGTAATTTCAAATTCTTAATATACAGTAGTACATCTAGGTAATTAGTTTTGATTGGATTATTATTAATTTTAACTAAGTTTAAGTAAGCCGGATAAAAATTAATAATGGGATTTAAATTATCATTTTTACCAAAATAATTAAATCATCAATATATATATATATATATATATATATATATATATATATTAAATATATGTATATATATATATATAAAGAAGCTTAAGTTTAATTAAATTATTTTTTGTCAAACAACAGCCTGTAACTAATAGCAATGTTAAATTAATAATTAAAATCACACACTCCTACAAATAAGACAAAGAGATCAATGCACTTTACCTTTAATTAATTTTTCTCACGATTGGACCTTTCCCATCATATCAAATAAAACATATTGAGAAAAAAAACCTACAACCTTTAAGAAACGGTAAAATTCTGCTAAACAGCAAATTCTTCGAGTATTTCTTTTCGACAACAGTTCTCCATGAAGCATTACATCATGTACATTCCATTATCCGATAAAAACTTTTCTTTTCACCCCCTCATAAAGTGTAAGCCCCTGAAATTAATGGGATCTGGTGACAAAAATGACAGCAATCTTTCTAGCACATTTTTCAATGATGAAACCAATACTTCTACTCAAATAAATTTGTTCATATGACTGAATGAAACAGACATGCATTTTCACAGTTTTTGAAACATTGCGAGTTATTGTTAAAGCTACAATGCATGCATTAATAGCTATAAACAAGGAGAAAAAAGTAAAAAAGGTGTACAATTAATTCCATGTTCTGTTTTAATTTGCAATGAATCTTATATATTTAGTTCATCTTTATGGTTTGCCTCACACCCCTTTAGTCTCAGTCATAAACTATCATTTTAATTGTTTATGGTAAAACTTAGTTCCCTATTATAGATCGTAAAGAGTTCTGCCTGTGTTTTGTTTTTGTAGTTGACGTTAATAATAGATATAATTGCATTTTTGTTATTTATTACTTGGATATGTTGTTAAAACCTATTTTTTTCTGTCAAAAGTTTTGCAATTAGCTTTTAATTTTCAATCTATTTTTTTGATATTTTTATGCTGTGTTGCTATTGTACGAAAACGCATGATTGAGCTTCTTTGCTGAATAATATAGACTGCGACGAAAATTTGTAAGGCTTTTTTATTAAAAAACTTCCAGTATCTTTAACACGATTTCAGATTTTACTATTTTGTAAGAAGCCATTACACATGCATATTTTAATTATTGTTTCAAATCAAAATATTTCCTCTTAAAAATATAATTATCTTATTTTGATTTATATTAGGTAATTATAAGCGAAAATTAATTTGTCTATGAGCAATTAGGAGCATATGGAAAAAAATAAAAAAATAATATATAGTAAGTTCTTGAGTTTCTTAAATTTACAAATATTTTGATTGAACAGTGTAATTAATAGCTGAATTTAGAATGTTAGCCCAGTAATGGTTGCAGCTATTTTTATTTTTTTTTAAATGATAGCAGTTGGTATTTATAAAAAAGTACTCCACTTAAAGAAGTAAATAAACCTGAAGTAAATAAATTTATATAAAACTGGCAAACGCGCTTTCGGAACGGCTAATTTAAAAAATTAGAAATTATGCGGAGAATATGCTAAATAGAGACTGACAACAAGGAATCATTCATTAAACTTCTTATGCATATCACATATCTTATAATCCACAGAAATGGATTAAAAATTAATTACTCTCGATTCGTATTCTCCAGAAATAACATAATTTTTTTAATATTTCATATGTATGTATTTCCAACGTAAGTTCGTATATTATTGATTTTTAAAGATTTATTTTTTTACAAAAAAAGGGGATTTTTTTTAGTCAGAGAAGTGTTTAATGTTAACACAATGTCAAAAATTTGAATTTTCTAACATGGAGTACTATATTTTTATTTCAAAAAAATTTTGAAATAAAAATTATTTCAAAAATTTTGAAATGCAAAAGCAAATAAAGATGTTTGAACTAAGATTTTCAAATTTGTTTAATGCAAGATCCATAATGTGTAATATTTTATCTAGACATTATATTTTGTGCTGGTTATTGTTTATTTTAACCAAGTTAAGGTAGGATAAAAAGTAATCTTAAGTATATACATAATTTTTTACGAAGAATAGGTAGATTATCCTCATAATGTTACAAATTTTGTGTAATGACTACTTAAATTAGTGTAGATAATTTATATCTGGATATGTACTACGTTAATATTACTTTATGTTCCATTTAATTTACGTTAAAATTGTAATAATATAAAATAAAATATATATAATTATATATATATATATATATATATATATATATATATATATATATATATATAAATATAAATATATATATATATATAAATATATATATATATATAAATATATATATATATATATATATATATATATATATAAAATATATATATATAAAATATATATAAATATATATATATATATATATATATATAATATATATATATATATATATAAATATATATATATATATATATAAATATATATATATATATATATGTATATATATAAATATATATATAATATATAAATATATATATATATATATATATATATATATATATATATATATATATATATATATATATATATATATCCAATAAAATAATTTTTACAAAATAATTTTTAAAAATATAATCATATACATATACATACACATATAAATAAATTTATACATATATATACATATACTTAAATACATAAAGAAAAAAATTAAAATAGACATATAGTTATATACCTAAGATAACTAAAAGTAGGAAGGAGGTACATAGTATAAAGACAAATTCCTGGCTTTAGGAACCAGGATTGCAGGTTTTAGCAAGTTTTGCGGCGCCAACCTTCACCTGTAATTTGTCATACTATGTACCAAGAGGAAATATACAATATTTGTTGATATATATATATATATATATATATATATATATATATTATTTGTTTTTCACCATAACATTATCCCTTATATCTGCCCTGAATCTTTGCAGAAAATTTGAAAATTTAGCATAAACATTTCCTTTTACAGAACAGATTTTATTTCCCATTTTCATTTATTTCTTTATCCATTCAAAACATTTTAAATGTGACATTCTTTAAGAAGAATTTTGGAAAGTTTTCGAAATATGAGTACTTTCTTTTGGAAACAGGGAAAAATTTTAATAAAAAGGGAAAACAGGGATAAAGCATGTAGATACCGATAATATTAAAAGGTTCTTCTATTTTAAGCCCTTTGTCACCTTTTATTTTCTTTTCAGATTTTACGCTCCTTACTCAAATAGAAGGAAATGTTTCATGTAACACTCTTCTTTGTGATCTTAGATTGAAAAAAGTGTTACACATATAATTTTCTTAAAAAATAAGTATAATCAATATTACATTAAAAATGCATTTTCAGATTTTTGATCGAAATTTTCTCTTTTGAAATGTAGATTTTATTGAAGCAACAAAAAAGTCAGATAATGCATCGTTTTTTCTTGTGAATATATTTTTGACACTTTGTAATATAATCTTTTATATAAAATATCTAAAAGGTTTCAAATAAAACTTAAAATTACGCATTGATGCGTTAAATCAGTCTTCAAGACATTTAGCTTTTCAATATTTTGTAATAAATGGAATATTGTCATTAATCTATGTTGAAGTGAAACGGGGGCATAATTTTTGCATTAGATTTGAGACTCTTCAGTAATTTTTAACAGTAACCTGAAGAAAGTTTTAGTTTTTAGATAAATGCATATTTAGTGTCAAATGTAGGAGAAAGAGGTACAAGTTTGATTTGGAATCAGTTTCAATTCAAGACAAAAAATTTTGTTCAGTTAATTATATATAAAATCAGAAACACTAAATTGTTTTTAATTTTTTTCAATGTCAAAATATAATTAAGAATCATACCACGTGAAAGTAACTAACCATCAGAATATATGATATGTAACGTCACACATAATAAATGACAAAAATTAAATTTGCAATAAAAATAATTACAAGGTCAAAATACATTTGTATAATTCACTAGTCATATTTTAGGAATATATGAAAAATTTATGTAACTCTATGTGTGAGATTTTAAAAGAACTTTCAGGTGATATCAAAAATAATATAAATAGATAATATTATGTGTTAAATGAAAGTACCGTGAAGTGATTTTCAAAAATTCAATTAAGAGTAATAGTCAAATGTTTAAGGAATCCGACTACGGTCGTAACTGTGATTTAAAAAGAGCGCATACATTGATCATTTCTATGGTATTTAGTGTCACTTGGATTGGAATACAAATATAAAATTGTTTAAAAATATTATTAGAATAAAAAATTATTTAAATGCAATATTTTGGCAAAAATGAACTTAAAATTACCTATTTTTGAAACATTATTCCTTTAAGTAAATTGCTTCTATAATAATTATATGCTTTGCTTAGATAAAACTTATATTTCTCCAGAGAGCCTGAACTAGGATTTTTGAAAACTTCACATTATTTTCAGAGTTAGTACGAATTTAAATAATTATCGGGTTTTTTTTCTTAAAATGTCTCCACTTGGTTGTAATAAAATATGGATAAATCCACTTCTAAGCTATATAATTAAAAAATTCCAGGTCCTGTACTGAGGTCCAAGCTATATTTAGGCAAAATATTTTCTATTACAGAAGCATTTTTCGTAAAAAGAAAATATTTTGAAAATACGTAATTCTATGTTCATTTTTTGCCACAATATTGCATTTAAATAATATTTTACTCTAATAATATTCTTACAATAATCTAAAACATGTTTTCTAATCTAAGTGACACTAAATATCATAAAAATTGTCCATTTATATTCTTTTTCAAAACAACAGTTCGGATATCTTAAGCAAATAAAATGCAATTATAAAATACAAAGTTTGTAATCGTTAATTTTTGCCCCTCTCTATGAAAAATATACAAACAATTAAGAATCGGTACAAAAGTAAAATAGAAAATTCTGAAATAAATGTGTTGTTTTAATAAAATGCATATTTTTAAAGTATATTTTTCAATCATGCACACATACACACGTTCACACACACACATACACACACGCACACTCACAGACACACACACGCGCAGACACAGACACGCACGAACGCATGTACGCATTCATGCATGCACGCACACACACACGTAGTCTTCTCAAAAGAATTAATAACTTTTTAGTTCATACACTGTCTGATCTTGTTCTTTATACGCATTCAGGCTACTCCTTATTATTTAAAAAATGATATATATTTTTACGAAATTTCTGCTGGTTGATATATATACATGAAAGGAGAAAACAGAATCGTGTGTGCTATTGATTTGTATTATTATCTATGCGTAAATGATGTTTCCTGTAATGCGTTTTTTTCTTGAAGAACTCCATAAATTTTTCAAACATTGGTTTTTGAGAAGAATTTTATTGTTTCAAGGAACACAAAAACACACACAGGTTTATAGTCATAAGTATTATATAAAGAACAAACATCATACTTTTGTTTTGAAAAAAAAATATTATTTTTATGAAATTTTAGCAAAACTTTCATGGCTAAGAAAATCGTCAAAAATAAAAAGAAGCATTGCACGTAACGCAAGTTTAATTTCATTGATATATTTCTTGATCCATCTGAAGTATCTCAAACCGCATGGTAAAAATGTTTTAAGCAATAAATATTTTATAAACATTTAAATTTGATGTTAATGATTTTTCATTAAAACTAATGCTTGTTTTCAACTAAAAATTGCTGTAAAATGTGATGAAACGTAACCATCTTAAAACCTGATGTTTCTTACATTCTAAAGAGCTCTCAACAGTATGCTAAAAATTTCTTCGAATTTGATTGGATATTTTTAGAGATAACCTGTTTTTCGAGCAGAAATATTCTAAAAATTGTATTCTTTGAAAAACATAATAAATATTCTTATAAGTTAGGTAAAGTAAATGCTATAAAAACAACATAAAAACTGTATGTTTTTATGTGTATCATTCTTTCTTCCTCAATATTTATATTTCTTTCTTTTCCTAACGGTCCTATCATCAAAGAAGTAAAAATCACTCTTTCCAACTCGTCGGATACCTTAAGTGACATTGAACATTTTCTTTTTCTTTATTGTTTAGTAAAATAACACTCCCTCGCTTTGATCCAACTCGAAGAATATTGGTGAACAACCGTGTAAATTAGAATTACGGTTAATTGATCAGGAAGACACTTGCTTCAATAGCCAACTCTCCAAACTTCCACTCAAGCCAACGTGATGAATATGAGTATCAAAAGACTTAGCATGCATCACCCGTTATACATAGCTCGTCTTATGTATCCCCAGAGCTCGAACACATGGTTTAATTACAACAACGCCGGCTTCGAGTTTGTAACAATGAGCACTCTTTCACTGTTTGACTTATAATCTAAGAGTCACATTTAAATGGAAAAGGTATTTTGGAAAAAGAAATGATTGAAATCAAAGAGCCATTTGAATGTATTTACTTTCTTAACAAAGAAAAAGCTTCATTATTAAACAATTAACATAAAAAATAAGTCAATTCCTACTTTGGATGGATGAATATAAAGTATTTTATTAACGATTAAAAATTTGAGAGAAAGAGTGAACTAATAGTAGGAATTGGAAAAAAAAAACATGATTTGTCTGCATTGTTGTAACAATGCGAACCCGGTTTGGCTGAAAACAGGTTTTCGACGCCAAATTTTGCCATTGTTTTAGCATTTACATTGTTACAACAATGGAAACGAATCTAAGTTGACGTCTAAAACCGGTAGTTAGTTTAATTAATTAAATTTAATTATTTCAAAAATTTATATAAACATCAAATGTCGGCCAGAAATATTTGAACTTGAATTTGAATGTATTAATAGAAAGAGAGTATTTTATTAACGATTGAAATTTATATATATATATAAATATACAAGTATGTATGTATGTATTTATAGGTAGAGAGTGAACTAATAGTAGTAATTGAAAAATAGTTGAGTTTTTGAATATTTTCTTTTTAGTCTTGTCAAAATAATATCATCCGGATTTAAAACGAATCGAAAGAAAAGCCTCCGAACTATGTACTGGAAGTTTTATAATCCTCTATCTCTAATCCGAAAGTTCCTTATTTAAAAAAAATATATTTAGTGCGTGGCTCAGTCACATTTACAGCATTTGAAAGTAAAGTCACGTAGTAAAATTATGTTGTTCTTGAAATGGAATTTCTTTACCTGTTGTCTGAACCTGAAAGAAAGTTTATAATCGATATCAAACGGGCTACAGATGCAGGTGATATTTTCTCCTTTACTTTTAGCGTGAGGTTATTTTTACGTGAAGCAAGACTTCAATTACTGTTCTTCGCAAACTTTCTAGCAGTAAAAATGTTCAGAAAATACTTCTAATCAAAATTCACAACGGCCAATAGCATTTTTATCTTTGGGTCTAAATTTAATCATTTGAGCACTAGGTATAGAGAAATTTCTTTGTGATATGTACTGACCATTGGTTTATTTTTAAGGTGGATAGTGTTTTGTTTTTCCCTCCCCCACGTAAATGATTACTTTAAATCAAATTATTGCATATAACTAGCTACAAAAAAACAAGTAATGCAAACTATTCATTAGTATATAAATACAATGTTGCTTAAGGAAGTAAGATAGATTATATTACAAAAAGTTGATTTGTGTTTGCCATTGACGATTTCTTAAATGAAGCAAGTCTATTTTAAAGTAACTGATGTTTTACAATCATAAATTTTAGTCACCTGACTTAAAGCTTTAGCTCAACATGAAGTCAGGACTGTGGTCCGACTTTATTATGTAGATCTGGAAACTTAAGAATTGAATCTAAATGTTTCTGATTTTACTCAACTAATATTATTAAAATACCATCCTGGTAATCTGTAGACAACATTAATGACTAAGATAAGAGTTGTAAAAAATTTTGCGTATCATAAATTCAACTAAATTCAGTATCACAACAGCCTACGAGGGTCAAGGCCTAGTGTACAGATTTGAATTTTCAGGAGCTTGATCGCTGAGGTACATGAGCAGATGTTTCGGTTCAATCTGACGTTTTGAGATGTAATACATGCTTATATTTAGGTACACTTTTTTAAAAAAAATATCTCTTAAATATGTTAAATAATGTTTGCACACATAAAAGAATACAGAATATATAAAATAATACAGGAAATATAGCGAATCAATTTTTTGAGTAAAATCTTAAGATGGTTTCTTGAAAAAAATTACAAAACTTTACAATTTTGAATTTTTGTTCCTCTTTTTTTTTATACATAAAACTACTTTTCAAAAAACTACGTACCACTTAGACTAAAAAATTAGGTTAACTATATACACGAGTATCCTGTATAGAAATATAAAAAAAATTTAGAACCATACAATGCAGTAGTTTCTTTTAAAAATGCACATAAACGCAAAAAATTATGCTTTGGAGAAAAAGTAAGATAAACTTAACATTTGTAAGTGTTTGCTTACGTTTTTGTCTCAATTCCTTTTATATTTTAAAATTATTTTATCAAAGAACATATAAGTGGAATACATTTTTAAATTTAGAAAAATATGTACAATTTCTTATTACTAAAATTGAAAAATCGATTTTTTAATGTGTATGATGTCCTGATTTCTCTTAAGCATTTTTGTGTTAAGCATATTTCACTGTATATATAAAGAAAATTCATATTTTTAAGTTTTGACGAGAGTAATTGCAATTCTCTTGTTTCAAAAGGTATCATCCTTTAATGATTTGTTTCAGAAACGATATAGTATAAAATTACATATACCTCGGTAGAGATAATCTACGATTTCTTGGTACTTCCGAGTCTCCAAGCTCACAAATAAACCCACGCAGATGACTTTAATATCATGTAAAGCTGTTTATGTGATACACTCTCTGACTCATCTAACTCACAAATAACCCCACACATTCTATGCGTTTCTAAATATAGAATATAAAGTAGAGTTTCCTGGAACGGAATAAATTTCCGCACTACGATCGAAGTCTTACAGAACAAAAAAGGAATTCTTACGTGTCACAGAAAGGAAGACAATTTTTTTCTTAGTAGATTTCTTGAAGTGTAGTTTATTGTCGTTTGGAGAATCTAAAAAGTAATTTTTGTCCAAAGTGGAAGAACAAGATTTTAAGATATAGTTATTTTATATAGGAGTTTTTGGTATTATTTTATTAAGACGACTTCTATAAATGAATTTCTAGAAATATCTGCTAGATTTTTTAAGAAATATTCTTAAATTATCGTGAAATATTATTTTATTAAATAAAAAGAAAGACTTTTTTTTCTCCTTACACAAATTGTTTTTTTGTAAAACAAGTTCAAAAATATTTAAGAGATGATGGAGGTAACTGCTATTTAACTTGGAATTAAAGTGGATAAGGTAGTGTTTCTCAAACTGTGGGGTGCACTTCCCTAGGGGGCGTGATAAGCTTACGAGGAGGAAGCAAGCATAGTGAAAATTCAAAAATAAGAAAACATATTTTTAAAAAAATATTTATTAATTGAAAGTAAAGAAACAAAATACATTCTGTCGTGATAAAAAATAAATTACACGTTTATATTGACATAGTACCCTCACAAATGTATCAGTAATGCACAATACAATTCATTTAACAATACTAAGTTAAAGACAATTTTATAATTACCAGTGACACCATGGGCTTTCTAAATCAACTCTTATCTAGATCACATTTTAGATTTATTCCCTTAAGGTATCCGACTACGTTCGGAACCGTGATTTTAAGAAAGCATATAAATGGATAATTTTCGAGATATTTAGTGTCACTTAGATTTTAATACATGTAAAAAAATAGTTTTAAGGACATTTTATCAAAAAAAAACGTTTATTTAAATACAATATTTTGTCAAAAAATTAACTTAGAATAATCTTTTTTCGAAATGTTCTCCTTTTTATAAAAAAAAATGCTTCTAAAACAATAATATTTTGCTTATATAAAGTAAAGACTTCTCCCAAGAATCTGAACTATTTTTTTAATTCACATTATTTTAAAGTTACAACCCCTTGAAATAATTATAGGCATTTTTTTCTTAAAATTTCTCCCCTATGTTGCCGTAAAACATGGACAAATCCACTTCTATGTTATATATCTCAAAAATTCTAGTTGAGCCTCTGTACAGAGGTCTGGGTTAAAGACAGGTTAAATATTATTATAATAGATGCCTTTTTCACAAAAAGAGGATATTTTGAAATTGGTCATTCTATGTCAAAATATTGTACTTAAATAATTTTTTTATTGTAATAAAGAGTGTTTTTTTCAGGTATAGAAGTTTAAGTTGGCATTACTTTCGAAGATGGCGACCGATTTAACAGCTGTCAGGTGATTTCTTCTCAGTTTGGTTTGGCAATTCATCAAAACGATCATCAAGCAAGGCGTAGATTCGTCGAATGGGCCCAAAACGAGATTGCCGTTGTTCCCGATTTTCTTAAGCGAATTTTGTTTAGCGATGTAGCGCACTTCTGGTTGAATGGCTACGTCAACAAACAAAACTGCCGCATTTGGAGTGAAGCTAATCCACAAGTGTATGTCGAAACACCGTTACATTCAGAAAAACTGACTGTTTGGTGCGGTTTTTGGGCAGGTGGAATCCTTCTTCAAAAACGATGAAGGCCACAACGTTACAGTCAATGGGGATCGGTATAGAGCCATGATTACTAACTTTTTCATTCCTGAATTGAACAATCATGATGTCCAGGAGCTGTGGTTCCAACAAGACGGCGAAACATGTCACACAGCTCGTGCCACAATCGATTTATTGAAATACACGCTTGGTAACCGCCTAATTTCACGTTTTGGACATGTGAATTGGCCTCCAAGATCTTGGGATTTAACACCGCTAGACTACTTTCTGTGGGGCTATGTAAAGTCATTGGTCTATGCGGATAAGCCACAAACGCTTGACCATTTGGAAGACAACATTCGCCGTGTTATTGCCGATATACGGCCACAAATGTTGGAAAAAGTCATCGAAAATTGGACGTCCAGATTGGACTACATCCGAGCCAGCCGTGGCAGTCATATGTCAGAAATCATATTTAAATGTAATGCCACAAGATTATCTTTCGAATAAAAAAAATTCATGTCAATCGAATAATACATCGTTGTTTTAATGCAATTTAAAGTTCTATACCTCTAAAAAAACACCCTTTACTTGAAGCAATTTTATATACATTTTCTAATCTAAGTCACACTAAATATCATAAATGTTTTCCATTTATACGCTTTTTTAAAATCACGGTTCCGAATGTAGTCGGATACCTTAAAAGCCATGTTATTCGATTGCTAATGCCCCCGTTTCCTGGGTGGCCGCACGCAAATGTGATGTATTTGGCCGGGGGGAATTCGCAATAATCAAATTCTCTGAAATATGTAAATTCTTCGCGAACACTGTCAATATCATTTTATTGCATTCCAGAACCTTCGGAATTTTTTATGGATAGCAGTGCACAGAAAAGATCGTACTTCGTAAATACATATATATACGTCCAGGACAATTAACGCTTTGACTGAGTGAGACGTTTATTTATGCCGTTGATACTTAAGAGGTTTAAGTCGTATTGTATGGTATCTTTGAATTCCATACATCATATTATTGCATGGGAGGTGAATATTGGGTCGTAAGCATTGAAAGTTTGAGAAGCACTGGGATAAGGCTTTCATCAATTCCTAAAGTTCATTGAAGACACAGAAAAGCAATGTCTCATAATGGAAGAGATTACAGAGGTGGTAGAGAGAAACTGAAAGTTATAATAAAGAGTAGAAAAATAAAAATTGTGGAGACAAATCACATTTTTCTTTTAGAAGGATAATGTTCCATGACATGACTTTTTTTCCAATTTCTTTAAAAAAATGAGATGTTAAATCTTAAATGAAAATGCTTTATTTAAACTTATTAAAATATTTAGCATACAATCCATAATCATAATATATTTATTTATTCTAATTTCTGATTTTGAAAATTTTAAAAACTGTTTTTTCATAAAAAACAAAATAAAACAAAAACTCTAAAAGTAATAACAAATAAATATTATATTATTTATGTAATAGATTAAATAATTTAAAAAATAATAATAAATGAAGTTTATAAGACTTTTTATAAGTGTTTTATTTTCTCAAGTTCAAAATGAATTTTCTCAAAAGAAGCTCCTTTTCTTTTAAAACACTCATATATTTTTATAACTAAACTACCATATTTTTTATCATAAGTATCGTTTGTTCTTTCCGAGAGCTATTTCTAGAATGCTAACACAGTATGTCTTACAATGAGTTCTGAATAAAAAGAGTAACAAGTTAATATATAGTCACAAAATTAAGAATTCTAATTCTTTAAAATTTGTTCTTATTTATGAATAAAATGGATGATCAAGGTTTCGTTCGTTTTTTTTAAATGAATAGTTACATAAAGTATAAATATGTGGAATAATAGTTAATTCGTTTATAAACGTATAGCTTAAAGTAAATAGCTTTTCGGTAATAGTGTATAGCCCCCGTTAGGCATATGGTCTTGGTCGCGATATTGTACCTGTTTGTAGAGTGGTAGATTCAAGTCATCAAGAGCCTCCATCTAGAAAAGCTAATGTACATCAAACCTGTCAATCCTCAAAGCCATCTTGTTGGTCTTGATAAGAAGCTACACTGTTGAGGTCGCTGTTAAGGCCGGATCATTCCTGCAAAAGGCTGCGTTCGGACGACCTTCTCATACCCGTTATTTGGAACCTTAATAGGTTACTATAAGCGTAAAATAGTTCAAGCTAATCTGGAAGTTAATTGAAGATAAAGTAGGTTTGAGAGTGTTGGAGTTTCGTAGAGTGTATGGGTTTCCTCTACTGGTATCTATTAAAGGTGAACACGTCCTTGAAACCAAAATCGAATTGTGAGGCAAAATCATTTCTGTTTGGATATACCCGGGATTACTTTGCAGCCATTGGTCTTTGTCACCCCTCGCGTGGTGGACTTTGAAGCCGAAGATTGATGTGGGAACTGCCCCGGTCACTCCTGTGTCGGCTGGATAAAGAGAGGTCAAAGCCTGACTTGCCTTTGGAGATAAGCGTCGGAGCTCCTATCAGGAAATAAGTCATTTGGTGAAGTCCGCTGCAGTGTTATGTGGAGACTATGGAAAATTGCTTATGCACTCAGGTGTCTTCCTCTTCAATTAAAAAAGTTTCGAAATTATAAAAAGCTCATTGCTGGTAGGTCTTGTGTTGCTTCTTATTATGACGCTAATGAAAATTAAATGTAGATTGTGCCTAGTTTTTTCCAATTTAATTTTTTCGCTTTTTTTTGTCCCAAACATAGATTTTCCTCATACAGCTAATTAACAAACCTGAAAGCTTACAAAAATTCTTCACATATTAATTTTTTTTAAAAAAATAGCAGATAATTGGTTAAAATCGCTTTTTGTGTTTACAACTTAACTGTACTTTAATTGTGCTTTTGCAAAGTATTTTAACACATTTCAATTATACCTTATTTTAATTATTTTTATATTGCTAAGCAAACGAGTTTGTTAACTCGATTGTTTTCAAAAAGGAAAATCAAGTTTTTAAACTTGTGGTTCTTAGAGAATTTCATAAATTTAATAGATAAAAGTAAATAAAATATTTTTAATAAATACTTTTCTATTACGTACCTAGTTTTAAGAATGCAAATAAGGATTTCATATACATTTATCCAGATGTTGATTTCACTAAAATATAACTGGACAATTCAAGTTATTATCACAGATTAGAAAATTTATCACGTGTGCTTATTAAAAACAAATCTTGTATCGAAAATCCAATATCGGTTTCAGGAGAGATTAATTGTTTTCTTTAGAAAAATTCGTCGATATTACCAGCACTGTTTTCGTGACGGACGGCCTATAAGGAACTGATTTTTTTTAAAAAGGCATTTTTTCATTGTGTTGATCACTGAAAACATTTTTTTTAAAAAAAATACTCCTACAATAGTCATCTAGTAGTTACATTTATGCTGTGTGTTCCTAACAAAACATAACGTGAAAATTTTAATTCATTCTCTTTAAGTCCAAATACAAATTTCTTACTTAGATCAATTTAAATTACAAAAAGCACAAACGGATGAGCTCTTTTTTTCTTGAACTGATTTAACCTTTAGAAATACAAAATCTACTTCGAAAAAGGACAACTGTACTGAAACACACTTCCACAGTAGAATAATGGAATCACTGAGTCAATTTTGGCGAAAATAAATTTTTAAAAATGCCGAATATCTTGCCTATATGAAGGCTAAAGCCTCAAAACAAGCCAAACTAAAGTGATACACATGTAGGTTCAATTTTCTATTCAGTTTATAAGTTTCTTTATTGACCATCAAAGGGTTATTATTTTCCCTATTGAATGTAAATATTTCAGACCAATATTTGAAGCTCAATTTTTACTACTCGTAGGAGTGTATATATATATATATATATATATATATATATATATATATATATATATATATATATATATATATATATATATATATAAAAAATTTCGCAGAGTTTTTAATGGTAAACAATTAATATTTTTTCTCGTTTAAAATTTTCTCTCTTAAGAGAATACATTTTTAGGTGAAATTTATTTGGCTCATCAAATTAGATAGCAATATTTCCTTGATAACATTTATAGTAAATGTAATGCCAATTTCCTTGTAATATTGAATGATTTGTTGTAATTATAAATCATCGCAACTACCCTAACATTTCAGAAGTTATTTTAATGTCTTGAAAAGATGTAGTACATTTGGATTTAACACCTTAAATCATTTTTGTTCGATAAAATTATATGATATGTTATTCAAACAACAGGATTTTATAATACTCTACTAAATTCTGAGGATTAACATTAAATACCTGTAAGTGACAACTGAACATGATAGTTTTCCACATATAAATAGCGTGAATACAAGATGATTTTGAGTACCCCCGGTTTTGTAGCAATCTAAACACTAAATGTGCATTAATGATCATTCAAAGTGTCTTGCAAACTATTAGAACAGGAATTAGTTTAATCGCAGCTACATACTGGAGGTGTTAATTCTAATTTTTGCAGCTAAGTTTATAGAATGTATCCAGAAAATGTAATGTATTACAGAAGATGTTTACTTTTTATAAATTTACTAAGCATTTTTAATGAACATTAAACCCTTTATAAAAATTAATTGCGAATATGGAATACACACTGAATGCAAAATGAAAGTTTAATAGAATATTTTATTCCATTCTGAAATATTCTATGAAGGAATATTATTTTAAAAATATTTTTTAACTTAGCTGCCTAGTTGTGTATGTGTGATATAGAGATGGGGATCTTATAATGAGAGAGATTTTTGTATATGGATTAGTAAAGACTATTGGGAAGCGACGAAGTTTTAGACTTTTCAATATGTTTGCGCCCCACAGTTTGATAAGCGCTGAATTAGCGCTTAAATCACGCATGTGGCGAAGTATCCCTCAATTTTTAACATACATTATGAGGTTTGTTTCTGATAGTTTTTGCTCAGTGTCAGCTATATAATTCAATAAACTAATCCGGCTTTTATTAGATAGATGTAACACGCTTAACATCTTATACATACAATATTTTGCTCGAAACTCAACTGTTACCAGAAACAGTGGAAATATGCATAATAATTTATATTTTTTTTACATTATATATGTAAGTATTTACAATACCCCATATAACAGCAGGAAATCTGTCTTCTAACGAGTTTTATTTAAAAATTGAAAGGAAAATTGGGGTTAAGGTTTAGTGAACCAGTACTCAACAATAAATTCTTGTTCCTTGCCCAGAGCTGCGGCGTCGACTGTTTTAAACTTGCTTTTGACCATGACTTTTTAAAAGTTACCTGTACAGAACGGGAATGGCAGGTTCTAACTTCTGGCAAGTTTGTAACCATGACAAACACATGACTCATCACCTAAAAATAAGTTAAGTTGCTTTAAACTATATTTCTTTAAGGTATCCGACTACGTTTGAAACCGTGATTTTGCAAAAAGCGTATAAATGGATAATATTTATGATATTTAGTGTCACTTGGAATAAAAAGTTTATATAAAATTGATTTAAGAATAGTATTGTAAAGAAATATTTAAGTACAATATTTTGACAAAAAAATTAACATAGAATGACCAGTTTTCAAAATATACTCCTTTTGTGAAAAATACATCTAATATAATAACAATTTGCCTGCATATAGCTCAGATCTCTGTACAGAGGCTTAAGTAGAATTTTTGAAATATGTCACTTAGAAGTGCGTTTATCCATGTTTTACGACAACAGAGAGGAGAAATTTTAAGAAAAAAACGTCGATAATTATTTCTCAGTGGGTTGTAACTCTGAAACTAATGTGAATTTTTCAAATATCGTAATTGAGCCTCTGTACAGTGGTCCGAGCTATATACAGGCAAAATATTATTTTAATAGAAGCATTTTTCACAAAAGAAGAACATTTTGAAAAAGGTTATCCTCTAAGTTCATTTTTTGCAGAAATAGTGTATTTAAATTATTTTTTGTCAAAATGTTATTAAAACAATTTTATACATGTATTCTAATCTAAGTGACACTAAATATCATGAAAATTATCCATTTATGCGCTTTTTTAAAATCACGATTCTGAACGTAGTCGGATACCTTAAATGTCATTGACTGAACATTTGATGCTTTTTTTTTATCATTCTATATTATATTTGGAAGCTCGCCGACTTATGCCGGAAAGCTCGGAGACGAGCATAAAATTTAAAAAAAGAATGATTACTTAATTTTTAAACAAGCTACAAGCACTTTTAACACTGGAATGCTACCCTTTGAAAAACTTAGGGAATAGTATCCATTCGTCTCCCAAACGACATGAAATATAGCAAGCTTAAAAAAATCATTTTAAAAGTTAATAACAAAAATAGTATATTGAATATGCAGATGATTTCTCGAAATCCAATCTTCACATAAGCAAGAAAGTAACATTTATTTATTTTCGAAGCCATTTTTACGCATTTTAGCGTGATGCTCTCCGTGCATTGCTATAGAACATGATAAATAAAATTGTTCGTGTCATTCTACGCAGCTTACGTGGGCAAAAGGCACAGATTTTCCTGTATTTAGTTTCTATTTGTTCAGGTGGTTCAATGTTCAAAAGTTTACACAAAATTGCCCTTGTTAATTGGGTCAAATTTTTATTAAATTTTTATTTTTTAGTCAAATGGATTTCTTTACCCATGGCGCAACGAGATCTTCACTTAGCTTTATCGCAAAATTTCTTCCAAATAATGCCTTTTCAGATTTGCGAGCCATATTATGTACACATATAACATATACATTCACTAAACTGATATCCATCATGCTATCTGTAAATTCGTCATTTTGAACTTCAATAAAATATTTATTTCCTGGTTCATCCTCAGAAATAAAATTATCATCTTCAATTAACTATTTTAATAATTCTCAGATAGATTCTCAGATTCAGGTTTACCCAAAAAGTTTTCTTCGCGAAAACGTTTTGACATCATCTCGAAAACGCAGAAAAAATCTCAGATACACTATCTGGCCTAAAGTATCCGGACACCCCTTAAAAAAGTAGTTCTGGCAAGTGACACAATTTGCTACGTAATTGAAAGCTATAAAATTGTTGGTAGTGGTTTTTCAGATTGTATTTATGCGTTTGTGAGGCAATGAGTAAGTCAAAGGAGCTTAGTGAGTTTGATCGTGGCAGTATAGTGGGATGCCACCTTTGTGGGAAATCAGTTCGTGAGAGTTCGGACATTCTACAGAAGCCTAAATCCACTGTGAGTGATGTAATTGTGAAGTGGAAACTTCGAGGCAGTGAAACGGCAGAAAAACGAATAGGTAGGCCGAAAGTACTTGGTGAACGCAACCGCGGAACTCTGAAAAGATTAGTGAAACAAAATCGCAAGTCCTCGTTGGTGGAAATTTATCAGGAGTTCCAAAGTTCATCAGGAATTACTGTTAGCAGCAGGACTGTCCGTCGAGAGTAAAAATACTTGGGATTCCATGTTCGTGCAGCCACTCACAAGCCAAGCATCATTCCATAGATTGCGAAGCATCGATTTTAATGGTGTAGAGATCCCCCTCATTGGACTGTGGACATGTGGAAAACTGTTCTTTGGAGTGATGAATCTCGCTTTACAGTCTGGCAGTTGGATGAACGCGCCTGGGTTTGGTGGATGCCTATCGAACGTTTCTTTAGTGATTGCATTGTGCCAACTGTTAAGTATGGGGCAGAAAGCATAATGGTGTGGGGGTGTTTCTCGGTGTTTGACCTGGGTTCATTAGTTCCTGTGATTGGAAACATGAACTCTGAGATGTATGTGGACATTCTGGACAATGCTGCACTCCCTACTATATGGCAATAATTCGGGAAAGGTGCATTTCTCTTCGAGCAAGATAACTGCTCCATTCACAAATCAAGACGTGCACAGACGTGGTTTGACGAAATGGGTGTTTAAAAACTGGGCTGGCCTTCTCAGAGCCCCGATCTAAAATCCCATAGACCACCTTTAGGACGAATTAGAGAGCAGATTACGTAGCGAGACAAATCGACCATTCTCACTGCAAGCACTCACTTCAGCTGTGATGGACGAATGGAAGGCAATTCCTATGGTCACCTATCAAAAATTAGTGGAAAGTCTTCCCAAACGTGTGCAGGCTGTCATCCATGCAAAAGGGGAACCAACATCATATTAATATGTGCCTCCGGACGCTCTAAGTCCCTATTACTGGATGTCCGGATGCTTTTGGCCTAGATAGTGTAGATTCTCGATTCTAAACGTTACTGCTACCCATTCGTCTCTCAGACTAACATTGTTCTAAAAACATTATATGCGAAAATATTTTGAGAAAAAGGAAATATCATTATCTGTAGTAGCCAAGGTTATAGGATGGTACTGAGTTGCACGTTACATTTACTGTTTTGGGGGAAGAGGGTACAAGGTTATTTGTTATAGCCGTAGTATGCTAGACGAAGGTGTAGCATTCTAGTGTTTACATATAGATTTCGTTTTTACCCGAAGAATATAAATTAAAGTAATATCGTTATAAAATGTTGCATTAAAATATTTTATAAAATTAAGTGGTGTCTTATGTAAGAAATTTAATTATATAGCTTACAAACGTAATAATATGCAAACATTAAAAAAACTCTTGAATGTGATCAAAAAAAATATTATTTTCTAATGGGCCTGCATTTTGGAAACCAAGCCTTTGCAGACATGGTCAGAGTCCAAATGTGAGAGTCATTTCATGGTGGCACCATCTATTGGCGGCCCTCACTGCTAAATGTGGACGCTTGAATTAATTTTAATTCAAGCTCTCCGGATGCTTAATATTGCCGTGATTTAATTTTACCGACAGTACCAGAGCCAGATTGAGTGTTGGATATTTTCACATTACCCATAAAACCAACAACAATTTAAAACTAAAAAATGACATCAGCATTCATTTTTGTTACAAATAAAGGCGGGATTAGAAAAAAAATCTATTTATAAATTGGTAATTCAAAAAACAAGCCAGTTAAAATTATCGTTAGAAATAAATAATAAACAAAATCTAAATTCGTGAAGAATAATTTAGCCTCAAATTGAAAAAAAATGTAGCAGTCTAAATGGAAGCATTAAATTCTTTCTGTTTTGGAAAAAGTAAGCGAATCTAATGAATTCAACATTTTGAATAAATAATAAGATTTATTGAGAAAAATATAAAGGTGCACATTAGAAATCCAACACTACGTCTATATCCTTTGAAGAAGCAGTAATTTTAATGGGTTTTTTTTCAACATAATTGAATTTTACCGAAAATGGCAAAAATACAAATTTGCGTCATGTATTTTCTTTCTTTCATAAAACATCTTGTGACGGTAAAAACTATTGGACTAGTTAAAATAATTATTTTAGTATGGATATTAAGGTATTATGTTAAAATGATTGTACTTCATGTAAAATCTATAGTTATTCATACTTAGAATGTACAAGTTTCTAAAGAGTATATTTATTAAATAAAATAAATTTAAAAAATATCATCAGCAAAAGAATAATACGTTATTTTTTTTAAAAAATCGCCATGAAACCAATTTAAATAAATAACGTATCTATAAAGGGTAGCCCAAGCAGATTCAAACTAAACAAAAAAGATATAAAATAGTTCCAGGAATTCATTTTAAGATTAAAACTTTGATCTTTAAAATGTACAGATTGTAAATTAAATTTCGGTTGTATAGAAATAATCTTATTCCTTAAATATTCACTATTTTAATGAATTAAACTAAAATATGATAGCATATGGAGTATAAATGCTACTCAATCCAATTAAGTATATCAATTAGATGAAGAAAAATAATTATGATATCGGAACAAAATTTTCCTTGGACGAGCCAATGTGATTCGTTTAGCATCAGATAAAAATAGATGGTACGGAATGAATTTTGAGTTAAAATTATGTTTTCTAATTCCCTGGAGTTATGGCAGTGTTTCTCAAAGTGTGGGGCGCGCCCCCCTGGGGGGGCGCGATGACCCTACAAGGGGGGCGCGAGCGTATCGAAAATTTAAAGCTTTTTTTTAAAAAAAATAACCGGAAAGAGAAGTAAAACAAAATGCTTTCTTCCATAATAAAAAAAAATACACACAACAACACACTGACATAATTTATATTTATTATCTAGCTTTTTTCCGTCATCAAATAGCTATCTTTGATCCCAAAACCAAATTAAAGAAAAAAAAAAACATTTTGTTTTATTTGCTGTTTTTCCTCAATGAGAGATTTTTTATTACGTTTTAACATAAAATATTACTCGTTAAAAGAAAAAACGAAACCCAGACCCTGAGAAAATTCTAAGAAGATAAACAATTCACCGCTGTAATTATTATTGAAATACTGTACATTAGTTGTAGAAAAAGAAAAGGAAGTCATGATTCACTTTTCAGCCAGGCTGCATAGTACGTTTGCTAATAATTTGATTGACCTTCAATCTTATGGTATGGTTATTATCAATATTAGTTCCCTCCCATCTTTCATGTGTTTGCTTTTCGTTTAAGGAAATTGTAAATAATTGAGTTTTGCGATATTTGGAAAAGAATTGATTGGTTTAACATTTCTGTAGGATAATTGAAAAGTGTCTGATTTGCGTCCTATATTATGGTCTTGTACTTTTGAATCATTTTAGTTCAGTTTTATTGGATTTTTTTCTCAAATCATCAAAGAATTGAATAGTCCTTGAAAGAAGGTAAGTATACTTTCTATAAATTAAAATATTCACTAGAATTCCGATTTGTATCGTGTACAGTAAAAATAATTCTAAACAAATGATTGGGGTGACTGAGTCCCCCCGCACAACCATTAATGTTAGTATCGAGTACGCGCCTGCTCCCGGGTTAAACTTTTGAAGTCTTCTCGCTTTAAGTGTTAAAAAGTAACACAATTATTCTTCATCGGAATTTTATATTCTTTTCATAATTTAACATTAATTCTAAATGCTAATTGTGTGAGGTTTAAAATTACAGTACTTTTTTAAACAGTTATTTACAATTATAGCATTTATCTAAAAAAATCATTTTATATTTTTGTATACAATGTCGTGCACATAGTTTTACTCTCCTTACAGTTCAGCTATTATATCAAGAATGTTTTATTTTTTTAAAAAAATGAGCTCGTGCGAAGAGTCGGTGTTTCAGCCAGTATACGTTTGATGTATCAGTACTGAAGAAGGTATTTTATAAATAATTTCTTATTACTGAATTTGGCCGCAGTAGCCGAGTGGTATAGGTATTGGATCGTGGCTTGCCTTGTCACGAGTTCGAGCCTAGTACCACTAAAGACCCGCCGTGTAGGGCAGCGATGCACGTTAAATCTGTTGAGAGTTGAAACATTTTCCCGTTGGTGTGGTGTGGTAGTTAGGAGAGAGGGGTGCCAGCTCAGGTGTCATCCACGTCACTAGACCATGGTTCAAAATTACATGGTCCGTCGTCAAAAGCCCTCGTGCAGCTGAACATTGCGACGTTAATATTCAATCAATCAATCTTATTACTAAATTAAGAACAAGTTTAATAATTATTAGGGACTTCCACGGGCTTGTCTTGTAGAGGAAAGTTTTTCAAAGGAAGGTTTAATATCAGAAATTGACACTTAAAGAGTTATTTTTCTATATTTAGCTGAGATCTATATTTTGTCTTCAAGGCATCCACTGCAGAAAATCCGGTTTGAAAAAGGTAGGATGTTGAAGATGGTAATAGTATACGAGGTGCTTTTGTTTTCAGTACAGATAATTCCTCATCCACCTCAACCCCAAATTCAAAGAGCGATTTATTGCAAAATTGCCTTTTAATTTTTCACTGGATGTGAAATCTATGAAGATTTCTTCTTCGGAAGTTGAGAGCCCTTCTGGAGTATCTTGAAATAGATCCCTAATCCACTCGTAACTTGCTACCAAGCTGTTCTCATCCAGAAAATACTTTTTAAAATTCTTTGCCAACATAGCTAAATGATTTTACATGTTTTAAAAACAACTTTCACATGTTGTTCAACAGATTTGTAAGTTTTAACACATATCGAACTGGGGATTTTTCCCCCATCATTTACTTCAGTAGTGGTAAATCGAAAATTTAAGTATTTTTGAGACTATCGCCTTGCTTTAATTTTCGGAACTATGCTCGTTCGTCTGTGTACTTGTTGATTCTCTGTTATCATCGAATGTTTGCTTACGACTTAAAAATGTATGTATGGTATTGTTTTAATCTACTGCCGTAAATACTTAATTACCGTGAATTACAATTAACGTGTAAATTTTAAAAAATGTACATTCAAGCTAGATTCGGTAGCTATAGAAGTATCGAGTCGACCAAAACTGACTAGAATTGTACGAGGAAAAGCATTTTTACATGTTTTGCGCAGACGTCCGATAGGCTGCCCAGACTCACGCAAACGTACCCTATAATGCCAGATGTGATGGATATGATAGAGAGCAACATTGACTAGACCATTTTTCTAATGACATTTGTACTTTGAGAAATGAATGCTGAAGGAAATAAATCTTTAATTAAATACATCATTTTGCGATCTGTTCCAATTTAAAAATTAGAGAAAGAAAAATAACATATAATTCTAAGTAATATATATTTTAAGTAATTTCTTAAAATATATATTACTTAAAAGTTACATATACACAAAATTTAATATACTTATCGTATTAATTTGTACGGTTTATAATTAAGATCGTATTGTAACTTTAGCGTCTCTCTCTCAAAGTGCATTATTATTGCATTCAGTAAATTATTATGTATAAGGGGGGGCGCGATAAAAATTGTGATTGAAAAGGGGGCGCCAGTATTGAAAGTTTGAGAAGCACTGAGTTATGGTATATTTTCAATTAGTGGAATAAAAGATAATGTTTCATTTGTTCAGAATGTAATGAGATGTTTGAATCTATCGTTGTAATGTATGTTTGGTATTTTGCTATAATGCATATTTTGGGTTGAATTACGTTATTCTGTTATGTTACATTGATTACTTAAAGAAATCGTATTATAAATAGCAGATAAAGCAAAAACTAAAAAGAAAAGTATGTGTGGTGGCAGAGTTGCAAGTAAAAGTTATATATTCTCATATATTATCAAATAATTTTAGCAAAAATTTCTGAGTTATACTAACTGTTTTCTACATTCTATACATCAGTGTTTCTCAAACATTCATTATTTGCTACCTAATACTTACGTTTACAACGTTTTCGACTAGAGTGAGCGATAGATGGCGCTACGTAAGCTGAAACATTGGTTGCCCAGTACACTGGCCCGCACGCTCGCCAGACCTTACTTGCTTTGATTTCCTCCTATGGCACTACGCTAAGTCAATGATGTACAAAATGTACTTTAACAGAGCCGAAAACCTTGTTTCAAACATCGTAATAGCTTCTGGGAAAATCCAGTGCACGTCCTGTATTTTCGATAACGTTGATCTTCAATGCGCCAGGATCGTATTTCAAACACCTACTTTGATAATGATTGTTGCGTCTTCAGTGTTCATTTTTTCTTACTTTTAGGCTACACTAAGGATAATGAACATGTTTTATCCTCTTATTTTTGTTCTGTTTTCTTTTATTTTATGTCGTCCCTTACGCGACAGGCAAGCGTTTCCTACTGTGCATTTATATGTGTTCTCCTATCGTTTAAGGCGATACCCAACCGAACCATTTATAAGTGGCCCGGTCATTGCATATTGCTCTGAGAAATTAACTTATTTGAGAACATTGTATTTAAAATTAGGTTGGAAATTCTTTGTGAAGAAATCAAATAAATCAATTTTGCATTTTGCTGTCGGTGTCGTACGAGTACGAATTGATATTCTTTTTCCATTTTGAACGGTTGCGGTTAGTGATGACAAGAGTGGAGTAGCGACAATTTTATGAGTAGGATTAATTTTTAACTATCTTTCAGATCTTGCAAGCAAAAAATATTCGAAAAAAATGTATCGCTTTAAGGAGGTTGGCAGGTTGACTATTTTGTTGTGAAAAACCAACACGGATCATTAAGTGTTTGATTTGTCACGGACGTTCTGTATTTAAAAAATATCAATAAACAGGAATCATTCAATGGCACTATTCCTCGAAGATCTTTTTCAAGAAGTGATAAATATGCTTTCTTGAATTATCTTTGCAACAGCAGCAAAGTGTTTAGTCAGTGGTAATATCACAGCGATAACAAAGACATCCTATGAAGTTTGTTATATTATTGTTAATCATATGAAACCGTTTATTGATGCAGACATTGTGAAGGAGTGTTTCTTAAATGCTTTTTTCTAATTTAGTGTTAGTGATAAAAATAAAAAAATATCAAAAATAATAATTAAAATGCAAAACAGGAGTAATATTTTGATCAATTTTCCACATTTTATATTTCCAACGCTATATTGATCTTAAAGTATTTCTTCTCTCCCTCCCTCCGTCATTTTCCTCATATTGCGGCTCGCGTGAAATAACTAACATATGTATCTAGCCCAGCAGGCAAAATGTTGAGAACTCCTGGTCTAGGTATACTCTATCTATCCTGAAAGTTTGCAACCATTCTACCGATACACCCTGTGAATAAAACTAGTAATGAATAGTGAATTTTCTCTCTCTTTATAAGAAATTTTACACTTAGAAATATCTTGGGTCAGAGAGAGAGTTTTGAGTAAACATTTCTTTTCTCTATGGTCTTATAATAATCATACAGTAGTAAATGCGTGACTGACAATTACTAATTTTCCATAATTCTGTCAACATTTCAGTATCTTTTTTAAACATTTTTGTAGTATTCCTTAAACTAGATGAAAATGTTATTTTGCATATATTTTTATTTTTATTTTCATACTGATAATAATGTTAATTCAGTATTTCCAGATTGAAAATATCCATTTGCACAATTACCTTATTCATTAGAATCCAAGCCATCATCGATTCTAAGCCGTAACCCAAAGTCTCAGCACGATTTTGTCGAAAAATAAATATAGCGTAAAATGATTTATCGATATCCTATATTTACAAAGTTTAAGGGAATTTAAAAAGAGAACTAATGCAGAGTAAAATAAGAAATTTCTTTTACCAGCATTGAAATTTTTTGAATACATACTAAAAGTAGCAGTTGCTTTAACCATCAGCATGAGCGTCAATTTCCCCTTCCAATGAGTTTTTCAACCTTCAAGCCTCGTGTGGCTGAGATTCGAATAAATACGGTAGTAAAATTACAACTGTATATATCAGGTGAGGACAGAATGTAGTCAATATTAAAAATTGTTCATGTTCGTTGTCGATTATTTTTGTTAGCGATATGTGCTGTTTTCGTAAATTTTAACTTAGATTAATAAATAATCGTTACCAAAAAGAAAGTTTCAGTGAGCCAAACCTCGTATTTAACACCATTAGTTGAATCATTTTTCAAGCTATTTTTATTTAAAATTTTAGGCAAAAACAAATAAAAAATAATTTTCATGTGTTAAACTAGTTTCTTCAGCTTTTATACTTTAAATAGAATTATTAGAGATCTTAGGAACACTTATCTCAGAAGCATTACTAAGAATTTTCCATTTTTTTATTGACCAAATAAATACTTTTATTATATATAGTCGATTTTTGAAGTAGGAGGGACCCATGAAAAACTTCGAATTATCAAGTAAGAAAAACACATAAAACAGACACACTTTTGTCTAACACATTTCAATGGGAAACTATGTAACAAAACAGCAATTGCATATATATATATATATATATATATATATATATATATACATATATATATATATATATATATATACACATATATATATATATATATATATATATACATATATATATATATATATATATATATATATATATAATATATATATATATATATATATATATATATATATATAAAGGTACATATTATACAGTATAAATACTATGCAGAAGTTAAAAATCCTATATCTTAAAATAATACATTTATATTTTAAAAACAATTATTGAAATAATATATACTGTACACATATTTAATCTTTTTTGACCAAAAATATGTTTAAGGTATCCGACTACATTCCGAAAAGTGATTTTGCAAAAGCGTATGAATGGATAATACACTGCTGCGCACAATTGCTAAGGACGGACCACAAATTGCTATGTCGCATAACATTAAGTGAGACAAGAGGCCTAGTAGGATAAAATATAGTTGCCACACTGTTCAGACATTAGAATAAAGAATATTTATTGTTCTGGAAAGTACAAAAGCTGTGAAACATCTGAAAGAAAAAAATGTTCATTTGATCTGCGTACGGAGAAATGGAACAATGCATCTAAAAGTCAGCAGGCACCTTAAAGAAAGGTATCAGTACGGTATACGTCCACCGTGGAGTGTGATGCAACATTCCACCCGTCGTACCCTACTTTGCACAACATTATCCAGCAGCTGTTGAGGCAATTTATCCCATTCCTCTGTCAGTGCACGGATGAGGGTGTTCTTGGTTGTCAGAGGATAGTTTCGACCAGCAACTTGCCTCCCCAAAGCATCCCACCCATTTTCAATGGGGTTTAGATCTGGATAACGCGCTGGCCATACGAGGCGTTGAATACCCTCGCTGTCTAGACAATCCAGAACAGCGAGTGTTCGATGACATGTTGCGTTGTCGTCCATAAAAACAAATTTATCACCGACAGCACAACGGAAAAGACGAACATGAGGAAGTAGAACATCAATGTATCGTTGGCCCGTCACAGTCCCATTCGCAACCATATTTAGGCGCGTGCGGCCATTGATCATGATGCCGCCCACACCATGATACCACATGTCGAATATCGGTCCTTTTCCTGGATATTTTCTGGACGATAAGCAGTACCACTCTCGCGCCAGATCAGTTGGCGTCTACAATCCGATGACAGACTGAACCTACTCTCATCTGAGAATAGTACGCATGCCCATTCCTGTTCAGTCCAATTGTGATGCTCACGACACCATTGCAAACGGACAGTACGGTGATGTCTGGTCAATGGGACACACACAACAGGTGTGCGTGCGTATAGTCCTCCTCCCCTCAAACGTCTGGCAACATTTTTTCGGGAGATCTGCTTTCCTGAGGCAGCAAGAAACTGATTTGCCACCTGCTGAGCTGTGGTGCGCCTGTTCCTTTTTGCTGATAGGACGATATATCTGTCTTCTGCAGGCGTCGTACTTCTAACACGACCTCCCCGTGCCGTCTACTACACATTCCAGTAGTTTTAAATGACTTCCACAGCCATGAAACAACGCTGTGAGCGATGTCGAACTCCCTGGCAACATCTGTTATTTTTCGCCCTTCTTCGATCTTTCCAATAATTCGGCAACGCATAAAATCATCTATGTAATGTCGGGAAGACATGCCAAAAATTTTAAGTTCGTCTATTAAATCTTTCCTGTAAAACTTTGACTTGAAACAACAACTGTCCACACGCTTCAAAACCTTTACAGCTCTTATGAACGCTATCACGTGATGAATAGACGTGGAAAAAAATTTGCATACTCATACTTCTTCTTACTAATATCCCGCACTTATTCTAATTTTCCACATTTTGCTTCCTTTCATTTTGTGGTTGCTATGGATGATAGTGTTATCCGTCCTTAGCAATTGTCCAGCAGTGTATTTATGATATTAATGTCACTTAGATTAGAAAATGTATAAAAAATTGTTTTAAGAATAGTATTACAATAAAAAATTATTTCAGCACAATATTGTGAAAAAAATGAACATAGAATGACCAATTTTTAAAATATTCTCCTTTGTGGAAAATGCTTCTATTATAATATTTTTTGTGCATATAGCTCAGACCTCTTTACAGAGTCTCAACTAGAAATTTTGAAATATATAACTTAGACGTGGGTTTATCCATGTTTAACAACAGCAGAAGGGAGAAATTTTAAGAAAAAATCTCCGATAATTATTTCAATTGGTTTTAACTCTGAAAATAATGTGAATTTTTCAAAAATCACATAGGTGAGCCTCTGTACAAAAGCCTGAGCTATATACAGACAAAATATTACTATAAAAGAAGCATTTTTCATAAAAGGAGAACATTTTGAAAAAAGGTTATTCTAAGTTAATTTTTTGCCGAAATATTGTATTAAAATAATTTTTTGTCGAAATGTCCTTAAAACAATTTTATACATGTATTCTAATCTAAATGGCACTAAATATCATGAAAATTATCCATGTATGCGCTTTTTAAAATCACGGTTCCGAGCGTAGTCGGATACCTTAATCTGTTATCGGATCCCTAAGACACTGTCCCCGACACCATTGGTTCTTCAAGGCAAGGTCCAGTCTGGCCTATGCTCTATTTGGTGCATCATGCCAGAAGTAAACAGATGAGTCGTAAATTGTCATCTCACTCCAACGTAAAATACACAACCTTACTCTTCTTCACAGTAATGGGCCATTCTTTCTGAACACATACATATGTATGAAGGTCACACGTTAAACAAAAGATATGGACATCTGGCAACAAGTGTGGCTGATTTATTATACACTTGAACAAGAAAAACAATAAAAGCTTTTTTTTTGCTTCGGGAACAGGGAAACGCAAAGAAGGGATAACTGGCAGATGGTCATGAAAGGGGCTACATTACAAGGTAGATGCACAGACACAATACGGCACAAAGCATGTAAACCTTAACCTGTTTGCTACAGGGCTCTACATGATAGTGATTGTTCGAATTGTTGAGAACTGTATAAAATAACTTCGATTTATCGTGTATTGTAGTCTGGCCAGCCGCAGATTTTACTTCGAAATATTGAGTGTACCAAAACGTATTGTTTTAGTTCGAAATATCAAGAGTTTTTTTCTAGGGGCTAAGTATATACTTCGAATGAGCGAGAGGTTCGCATTATCGAAGGTGTGAATTAGCGAGAACTGACTGTACATGCTATCCACTGACTAGGTGGGAAATTTCGTTATTTATGAGCTATCGAAATGTTATATGCAATCAACTCATTTTAAGTCAGACTAGTTGGATTATATGCTAAGTTTGTTCATTGACAGTGTTAGGTTTTATTAAGAATTTGAGGGTCAGAAAATCCACAAGCTATTCTAGTATATGTAAGGGATAGTCCCAAGAAGAACGTGTTTTGTGTAGTGGGTTTCTTGAGTTTTCTGGGCCCATTTACCTTCGCTATTGCAAGAATTATTTACCTGGATATGCTGTAGATTTTCTTTATGCTAATCGTCCAGGAAAGTTTGCCAGCACTTTACATTTTTCGGTAGAATGGCCCGCCTCTTCCCTACCATAACCTACGTTACATTTGATCTCAATGTTGAGGCACCAATTTGGATTGGTCGTTGAAGTATTTTTAGTGACAATCAAGATCACCTTCTGATTTCAGCGTATCAGGTTTTGTATAGGATCAAGTGTAGACTCTATCATTCCCTGTATACAATCCTCAACTAAAATAAAGAGTCTATACTGTAATTAATTCTACCCATAGAAGCGTGCTGACAAATCTGCAGAAAAAATTTATTTAGTGAAGGGACATTTGCAAAGTATCAAAAGGAAGCCACACCAAACATTTGTGATAACAGACAAATTGGAGCAGTTCTCTATTTTACAACAAAATGTCTTTTCAAACTTTTTTCCTGTAAATTACATGCAATAAATCATTCTTTGTGCACAACTAATTTACCATCTCACTGCAATTTAGTTTGGTTAAAACAATATTCATAAATAGTGCATCAAACATTTGTTTTAAGTTTGCAAAAAAATATTCAATTTTCCTGTGTAAGCTCATGGATCTTATTAATTAAAACATACAAAATGTGTCGATGATAGGGTTGAGAAATGATTCTTTTGGATGAAATATACTTTATTGAATGTATCAAACCTACAAACCCACGCGTTTGACTTTTTTGCTGTGTGAAACTATTTACGAGACTTATACTGACCTATTTTATTCAAAAATATACCCACGCTTTCTTATAAGTGTCTAGGATATAGATACTCTTAGAATTGGTACCATATTACGATCGAAATTTTATAGGACAAAAGGAACTTTTTTATGTGACACAGAATAGCAGACGATTTCTTATCAATGAATTCTTTGAAGCGTGCTTTATTTTTATTTAGTGAAGCAAAAAATAATTTTCTTCGAAAATTGGAAGCATAAAAAGATTAAAATGGTGATTCTTTTCCCCTGTGGAGATATTGTTTTTCATTTTTTTTCTTATTTTGTTTTCATATATCAATAATTCTTTTGAGATTATTCATTACATTTTTTATGATGCATACTTTAATCTTTTCCCTTAATTGAGAAAAAATAGATAGGATTGTCTTCAGTTAATAAATCGCTTGAATAAATTAGGAAATATCTGAAAGTAGATAAAAACTAAGTTTTATCTATAAGAAGAAATTACTATTTTACATGGACAGCGAAGAAATTAGCATGCTTTTATAAAATGAGTTTATTATCGGAAATTAGTGATTTTTAAACGCTAGAACACTCTTTTACAATTTTATAACTGGTTTTCTTTATTTTTCAGAAAAATTGCTCTTCATAGTGTCATTTTCTTGATTAATTTGAAAACATGTAAAAAATATGAATTAATGAAAGGAAATGAGGGCATCGGTTTTTTTAACGAAGACTTATAAACCAATAGAATATTTCTTTATTAAGATCTAGAGATAATTATGAATAATTAAGGACATTAAATAAAAATATGTTTTTTTCACAATTTTCTCAATGAAAAAGTATATTAAAAATTACTATATTCACAGTACATAAACTACATTCAAAAGCGTTAGAAACAAATGAATCCGTTTTAGTCTTCTTTCATCTACGACAGTGCTTCTCAAAGTTTCAATACTCGCGACCCAATATTTAACACCAACAATCGCTAGTCAGTTGTCAGAATTTTAAGGATGCTTTATGTATGAAACCTTAGTTACACGGCATATATTAATGCGATGGTCCAATTCCATCCCTACCCTACTCAACATTATACTGCCAATGTTATTGACAACACGTGTTATCTTTTCATGCATTTCTGCAACGTAGTGAAGAGGGTACTGTAATGTCGTGACCTCCAAGTTTACTTAATTGCTGGGTAATGAGTGAGATTGCACTCGTTTGGTAAAATACTATTTTATTTAAATTTTTAGGAGAAATTGACAGATTTATTATGGTTTATACGATATTTTACACCTTTAGCTATCAGTTACTTAAATCAGTACACGTCTGAATCTTTGGTCTTCAACTGGATATCGCAATATCCTCGATCCAAAATGGAGTTTTTAGTAGGTCGCTCGCAAATCTAGATAAAGTTCCTATTTTCTCGGAAACCCGGTATCATTCTTTCGCTTCCCCGCAGGCTTTTGCTAAGGAAAACATCACATCCAGGTTGTAGTTAACTCATCGTGCCAATCTCTGGTCCCACTGCCCTGCAGCGTTCTTTCCTATAGTTGGATTTTCTGACATTCCCGTTGCCTAGCAGCCTTTCGCAGGTATCACAAAAATTCTCTCATAACCTTCCGAACCATCTCATTAAGCCTTCTGGGTGGGCCTCTTTCACCTCATTCCCCCCCTATATTTTCTGATTGGCAAGAAATCAGATCTGCTTACAACATCATCTTTCTTGGTCCCAACCATCATCGGCCACAACTCGTAATCCATATGGACGGTCTTTAAATCGACCTGTTTCTGAAAAAGTCCATGAACTTTCTTCTGTACAATAGCCTACACTCCATTCCACGTGTGTATCACGGCCACGAGTGTGAGGGAATAAAATAACAGACATTCTTCGAAAACATTAGGTCCCTTTCATAGTTCGTTGTGACGAAAATGCCATCTGGATGAATATATTCGCCAGTGGCTGCCTGAGAAGAAAAAAGAAGGGCAACAATAAACAGTCCAGGACTCGGCTCTACAGCTGTTTCGTCTTAGGGTGTGAGAAAAGATTCTACAGTTTCCTTTGAAGATGAGGAAAACCCATCTGGCGATTCTGTTCTTCCCTATGCGCCTAAAATAAAGAAAAGAGGTCGCAAACTACAGTTTAATGAGACGATGTTGCAGTACAAAAACTTGTCTCTTTTGTGAAAGACCATGTTTTTAGAAAACACATATAACAAAGTAGCAATAGCATGTGCTGTCAATAATGTTGATAGTACCGTGTCGAGTAGAATGTGTCAGGAACTGGACCATCGAGTTGATGTATCCCGCATAAACAAGGATTCAAATATAAAACACATATACTATATCTAAAAATGAATATGGCATGTATTCTTTTATATGTTCTTTTTTACTGTATTCGCTTAAGTGCTTCTATTACAGCTCTCTGAAACCTTTAGAGGCAATTATGAGAGAGAGGGAGAGAACAGCCCAGCATTTTTCTCAACAAATTTCTTATTCGTTGAATTCCTTGAAGTAATATTAATCAACGCAAAGGAAAATTATAAACGTGATAGAAAACACTTTAGAATCACAAATCCATAAGTTATTTTGAGAAACAGTCTCAATTTTTGGATTATTTCAATAAAGAAATTTTTTAAATAAAACACTTAGCTCAAGAGTATCTCATTTTACTTTGTAAGTTTTATTTTTATAATATTTATTTATCTATTCTTCCTTATTCATTCAATGGCATTTCATCCCCTGCTGCTTGCGTAAGGAATTTAGAAAAGTATTGGAAATACAAGTACTTCGTTTTCGGGAAAAAGGGAAAAGTTTTAATAAACCATAACAAGGAAGAGCTATGCAAATAAAGTAAGTACTAAAAGGGTTTCATATTTTTAACTCTGAAGTTATTTTTTCCCTCTATTTTTTTCAAACTAAATTTTTAAAAGATTGGAAAACATTAAATCTCAATCTAAGTTTTTTTAATAATATTTATCTAAAAACTAATATTCTTTGAAAATCATATCCGTGTTTTCTCGGAAGATAGACTTTTAAAAAATGATTATTCAATATATTACATATCATTACATAATGATATTATATTATCACACATAAATTGTCTAAAAATGTTAAACAAATCTTTGTTCAAAGATTAGATTTAGGACTTAAAACAAATATGTTTCATTGATTAATCATCACAAATAGTTCTTTTATGTTGAGATAATGCAATAAATTTATCCACTACCCATCTGCTGTATTACATTTTAATATACGTTTCAGTAATTTTCTACATGGACAATCTGCTACTTAAAGTATCCGACTACGTTTGGAACCGTGATTTTAAAAAAAACGCAGAAATAGATAATTTTCATGATATTTAGTGTCACCCAGATTTGAATACATGCATAAAATTATTTTAAGGACATTTTGACAAAAAAATTATTTAAATATAATACTTTGGCAAAAAATTTAGAATAATATTTTTTCCAAATGTTCTCCTTTTGTCAAAAATGGTTCTATTATAATAATATTTTACCTGTATATAGCTCACACCTTCTACAGAGGATCAACTAGAAGTTTTGAAAAAATAACATTATTTTCAAAGTTACCACCAATTGAAATAATTATTCGCGTTTTTTTCTTAAAATTGCTCCCCTCTGTTGTCGTCAAATATGAATAAACCCACTTCTAAGTTATATATTTCAAAAATTCTAGTTGAGACTCTGAACAGAGGTCTGAGCTATATACAGGCAAAATATTATTCTAATAGAAGCATTTTTCACAAAAGGAGAACATTTGGAAAAATATTATTCTAAATCTTTTGCCAAAATATTATATTTAAATAATTTTTTGTCAAAATGTCCTTACAACAATTTTATGCATATATTCTAATCTAAGTGACACTAAATATGATGAAAATTATCCATTTATGCGCCTTTTTAAAATCACGGTTCCGAATGTAGTCGGATATCTTAAGTACTATTGCAACAATGCCAAAATTCAAGATAACTCGTCAGTTTGATAATCCAGATTTAGCATATGTCATACGCTCTGAATCGGCATTAATGTGCTTCGTTTCATACAATGCCACGAATATGGTTGTGGTAACACATTACAGAAAAATTATATTTCACTCATTCAGTGCCACCGGCGTATATAGACGTCTGATGAGCTCTGGTTCATTTTGTATCCCGGACGTGTATACTCGTAATTCCAAAGGAGGACATTTTGTATTGTGCTGCTCTGTTTAAAACTAGTCCCACGGCTTTGGAATATAATTACATGACATTGAAATTGCTTCTGAAGAATTTACTTATTTCGGAAAAAAAGTGGGGGAAGGAATTTGAAAAGGTATATTCCAGGAACATTAAAATTCATAGCTAAGCAGTTTTTATTGTTTTTACGTTTGAGTGCGTTCTTTTCTATTCTCTTTATTTTTCATTTGCAGTCATTTTCACTTCCCATGAGAAAAAAGAGTTTTTTAGTTTTTTGTATGAATGCACTGAATGTGATTGTGTTTTATGTGTTCATCCATATGTCGGGACATATCACAGAAGAGAAAAGTCATACTTTATTTTTCAATACATTGTAACTCTAGAGAATAAATTTTGTATTTTCATATTTTAATATTTTTTATTTTATTTTCTTTCTTTTTTTAAAGTAAAAGTAAACAATTTTTAGGTGGAAAAACACACCTCTTCTTGTCTTTCCACTAAACTGTGTAACAACACGCGCCTGTGGGAAAAACAGTGACACTGGGGGGAGGGGGGCAAATTTCGTAACTTTTCCTTTTCAGTCAAGGATTAACAACATTGTTGAAAAACTTCAATTTTTAAAAAATTTACTTCAATCCGTTAAATAAATTAAGAAGAGTATGACCCCCCCACATTCTACACCAGGAATGTCTAACCTAAATGACCTTGTGGGTCACTTCGGAAAAAACATTATAATCTCGCGGGCCGCACATAAACATATGTACTATTATATCAGATTTGGAAACAAAAAAAAACATTTACTGGAGTAAAAGTTTAAAACAGAATGATATATTATTATTGTTTTCATTATTTTTATGTATACAGACATAGATAATATAATACTGTTTTTATAATATAATAATGCAATGATCAAATAATGTTTAAAATATTACAGTGTGTGTAGCCATTTTCTTGAAAATTACGCTGTTGCTTTTGCATTGATCTTTCGTTACTCATTGTTGAAATTTGATTGTACTGTCATTCGCAAACGATTAAGTATACATTGCCCTTTACCTTAACCGTCCTGAATATTGTTTTAATGTTTACAAAACATCTCTGACTGCCTCTTGCTTTTTGGACACACCAAACAGAAAAGGAGGAGAAATGAAAGTCGCACACACAGAGAATCATGTGCCATCCATACTAAATGAATATGCATAATTCAATTCGGAATTTATTACAAAATTAATTTATCAAAATAAAATCAAATGTAACTCTTTGATAAAATATAAATCTATTTTGATCTAAAGGACATTTCTATTATCAAAAAGGATTTATTTTAAAACAAGAACTGGTAACAGGCAAATGCATTGTAGATTTATATATTTTTATTAATTTTCCCTCAAAATAAATTTCAAAATGATAAAAAAAAACTTTAAAAACCTGATATTTAAAAAATTTAAATAGAGTCGGTGGACCACAACTTGCGTGTTGGACAACCCTGTTCTATAGCGACAATGCTAAATTGGCTGTTTACGATGTGCCTTTTCTCAAAATCTGTTATAGGTACATGTTTCAAACCATGTATACCTTTCTCATTATACTGAAATGGGCTTTTAGCTAATTTTGAAATATTGCATAATTTATAAAATATTTTAACAAACATAGTTAAATTTTATATAGACCCATTTTTCACATAAAAAATTTTTGTAAAAAATGAATTTTTGTTCAAAAAGCTCATTTTAGTATATATTGGCCATCATTATAAATATATCATAAAAAAAATTTACATACCTGAGAATAATAGTTTCTCAGAAAAGGTGCATCGAACATCAAAATTTAAATTTTGAAACAAATTGATTTTAATGTATTCAGTGAGACTTCTCTAAGCAGGCTGCGTGAAAAAAAGGCTCAATTTTCATTGAAAGAAACATGTTTTGGTTTATATCAGACGTTCAACTTTTAAGCAAAAATGAAGTAATTTGTTAACATTTTTCGCCATTCAAATGTTTGTGGCCCAAGTTCAACTGTTATTTAAAGATAACATTTAAGTGTTTCTAGTTACCCTAGACATTAAAGTAAGGTATTTTTAAAAACGTTAAAATCTATACCAGTTGAAAATGTAAGAATCTCAAATTGTCATAAAAAAATTTTAGCTTTCCAACACCTCTTAAAGTAGTTAATAAAAAAGGTATTAGATCAATTTTATATAAAATATCATCTTGAATTGTTCGGGGAAAATATATTTAGTATCAGCAAAGTTTATGTATTTGATTTGTATTCATTAATGCAGTGATATGATTCCCTGCGCTGTATAGATTTTATGATATATTTCCTCCGAAATGTAACGTATTCAATATTGTTATTTAATATAATCCAGGAAATAGTGTAATGTATTCAATATTTTTATTTAATATAATCCTACATAATATTAAATAATCTGCTTAACTGCTGTTAACGTGAAGCAATGACCTTTTCCCATGATATTTATACTATCTGGTTACACTTATTATACTCACGTTATAAAACACTTTATGATGCTTTAAATTTGCTGAGCAATGATAATATTATCGAGAAAGCTTGTATTTCGAAACTAAGGTATTCTTACATATATATATATATATATATATATATATACATATATATATATATATATATATATATATATATATATATATATATATATATATATATAAACTATACTCTATTTTATTTATTAAGTACTATTTGTGTGGACATCCCAAATATTTTAAAAAATAATCGAGAATTTGTACTGAAATATCTCAGATAACAATTAACACAAGAACTTAATCTGTGCATTTAAGCATCTATTAAATACATATTTTTAAACAAATTAATACAATGCATATCAAAATCAATAATAATGTTTATTTAAATTGTCCTTATTATTTACTCATGAGATAAAAACAAAGGTCATTGTTGCATATTCATTACGAATTTTGTATAATGAAAGCTTAAAATAGAGTTAACAATTTATATTTGGATACATAATACGTTACATTTATGTTAAAAATGTAATATTCGCAAGCAACGTCGTCCCTTACATTATAATGGCGATTTAATGGAAACTTGAACTGTCGGTGGTGGAGCCAAGTTGGCATAATTTTTGGCGACCATGCTGGCGAGTTGGCAACCGCTTTTGTTGAGTTGAAGACTATTTGAATGTGAAAACTTTTGGAGAAATATGTTAATACCATGATCTATGAAAATAGCAGATTTTTGGGGGAAAAGAGCGAGACTACAGCCTATGAATAGGTCGCTCTCTAGAACTGAGGCAGTATCATTTCAATCGTTGAAGACTGTCACGACGCTGGTTATTACAGCTGATATGTTGCTGCGTTGTTGTATCATTGTTAGGGCTAGTTTATTCCTAAAAAAGGCGGCTTTAAGACGACATTGGAAGGCCCGTAAATTTGAGCTTCGACACGTTACAGTAAGTATGAGAGTGTCAGGTTGAATCTGGAAGTCGATGAGTGTGAAAGTACGTGTTGAGTATTAAAGCACGTAGAAGAGTCTCTCTAATCTCTATGGTGTTCCTTAGCATATCGAGAGTCTCCGGGTTTCCAGTTTTGGTGTTTCTTTAAAGGTGGAATACGCCGCACCCATAAGAGTGATTCGTGCCGTAGTCAGGATAATTATTCCACTATTGGTCCAGCTTCCCCTCTCGTGGTGGACTTTAAAGTCGGTGGTTGGCTTGGAAACTGTACCGGCAATCTTACTGTCGGCTGGAGAAAAAGAGGTCAACGATTGACTTTCTTTAGAGCATAAGCGTCTGGGTGTCCACTCTGGAGTACATTCCCACGCGAAACAATTTGACCCTTGAAACATCACTATTTCTCTAACACGAAATGGATCTTTTGTTAAAGACTACCGAAAATGCAATTCTTTCGATTGAACGAATGCTTGTGAACAATCTCATCATCACGTTATTGTATTTTTAGACACTAATAGTTGTGTCTGAGTGTGGTTGAATGCATGAAGGCTTTCTGGAAATTATTTTGCAAAATTTGTTGCTATGCCCTGTATTTCTAAGGTTTGTTTTTATCCGCAATAATTTTTCACCGCTCTTAAAGAACTGCTTTGCTCTTTGAGACTAGTAGCAATCAATCTTTGCACCCTGATATATGTAAGAGTTATGTCTTACAAGTATTTTGTAACAGCAACCATTCATATTGAGTACTTTGTGTCTCTTGTAGCTAATTCAGAGTTTCTCAAACTGTAGTGTGCACTTCCTAGGGTGCGTGATAACCCTACAAGTGGGCGCAAGTATATTAAAAAGTCGAAAATAAAAGATAATTTTTTAAGAAATTGATAATTAACTGAAAGGAAGCAAAATAAAATACATTCTGACATCATAAAATACACATTTACACTGATATAATACACTTATTAGTACTGCACAATGTGTTTCATAATTAATTTAACAGTGCTAAGTTAAGAACAAGTTTAATAATTATCTGTGACCCTATGGGAATGTCATAAAATTTTATGCAAAATTTAATATTTATCTTGATAATTTTTACGGTTTATAATTATAGTCGTATTGTAGCTTTACGTCAATGTATATTATTATTATCGTTATTGTAAGGAGGGGGCGTAATGAAAATTTTGATTGAAAATTGGGTCGCAAGTATAGAAAGTTTGAAAAGCACTGAGATAATTTCAAATATAATGTTCTTTTTGCTCTAGTATCCTTTTATGACAGTTCTCTCTCTTTCCTCATCACTTGACCATGGCTTTAAAATTACGATGTATGTTGCCAACCGATTCGTGTGACTTTGAATGTGATGTTAATACATTATATTTCTCTTTTTCTTCCCTTCTCCTTTTAATCAAATATCCGACTTAATTTCTGAAACTGAAGAGAAAAAAATAACTGAATATTTTTCGGACACATGACTTTTGCCACTTGCAGTAAGGGGTTTTAAAACTAATATCCAATTAATATTACGAGGTAGGATTCAAAAGTTCCCGGACTTGAGTCTATATCTTAAAAAAATATATCACTAGTTAAATTGTTGACTCCTTTGAAATAAGACCCTTTAGCAACAACATAGTTTTGTTATCGCTTGTAAAGGTCATCGAAAATATTTTGTAATCCACTTTTAGCCATGTCCTTTAATTCAGACTGTGATGCATTTTTAGTTTCATCTACAAATTATAATCGACAACCCTGAAAATGACGTGCCAGTTTAGGACGTAGTTTGAAGTCGCAAGAAGCGAGATCATAGGAAAAATGAAATGACAAATTAGTAATCTTCATTATTGCCCCGTCGTTGTTTGAAACCTGTTCACTAACACCGCCTTAGAAACCTTTCCAATTTTATCAGATTTGCAGGAAGTCTGCGGCGGTCTAGAGCGTTTGTCATCTTCTAAACTTTTCATGCCCTTCCTAAAAAGTCTATGCCACACAAACACCTGCTGTACATATATCCGTAGCATTCTTTATCAAACGAATACAAAATTTCATATTCATACTCTGCTCTACAAACGTCATTTCTTTCAATTGCCTGTTACTAAATACATCAGCCTACAAAATACGACCCCGTGGCGAGCCACCGACCCCTTGATTCCAGACAAATCACTTTAAAAGAAAAGGGGAGAACACAGAAATCTTATACTAGACACTCTACTGCAAAAAGGTTTTCACGTTATAGGCTCAGTCGGAGAGTTTCAGCATCGTACCTCGTATTTACTGCACCTGCAATAAAACATCTTCAATCTTCGATTTTTTTTTAAAAAAATAATTGTATTTCTCTAATTGTAGTTTAATCACTAATTAAAATTTCCCATATATCTAATATATTAACCACTTGAGTACCATGTAACCACTGGTGGTTACATGGTACTCAATTGGTACCCATTTCTTTATGTTTTTCATCGCAAATAAATAATTTCATATCAGATTCACTGTCGTATTCATCAGCTTTCGACTGAAATTCTTAATCAGTATTTCTTCGGTTTAAATCCAACGACGATGTCATATTGGCAAGAAAAGTATAAATAAACCACAAAATTATTTATACAAACTAAAGAACACTAAACGAAACATGGACGAACATGTTACTTAGTTAGCGTCAAACCGCAAAATGAAATGTGTGTTGTATAACTTTAAGGTCAGTATCCCCAGAAATCTAAGATTTATCCGTACTCTAAAAAGCACAGTATAGTACGCAACATATCAATATCTTTTTACATGCAATTTTTTTTTGTTAATGTCGCTAACACGTGATTTTTCTTGGGATGCTAAGTAAAAGATTGCATATGCAAAACGTAAATATTGATTTTAAAGGAATTTTACTAGTATATTGTTTCTTTACTATTTTGTTGCAATCTGAAATTTTAGAATCAAAAAATAACATAAGAGAATGAACACAGTTATATATTTTTGTGTTGTCAGATTCCCAGATTTATATTATTTAGTTTTATTTACTGACGTCATTTCAGCCAATTCTTTTACTCTCTCTAGGATAATAATTATTTCTCCTAATTTATATACGTACATAATTAAGAATTAATATGAATTGCATCTCTTGGAATTTTTCTGCTTAAGATGCTTAGTCACAACAATCGAATGAGAACGTCAAAGGAGGGTGCCCCCCCCCAAAAAAATTGGGGATGTAGCTTGGTATTTCTACCATTGCAGACTTAATACATTCTCATAAGCTGATATCTGATTTAAGTGCAGCACCATGTATGTGGATACAAATTACTGCAGTGTAATTTTGACGCCCTGCTTTCTTCCCAGAAAGAGGCACCTGAACTTAGACGATGAGAATACGCACCAGGAATTTAATTTTACCGAAAACACCAAGTCAAACAGGCACTCTAGGGATTTTTAACAAATCGCATAACCATACCAAAGGGACCCTTTCGATTTTCTGCATCAGGAAAATCCTTCAACTTGAATTGGGGTTGAACCCGTAACTTTCGGCGTACAAGGTCAGTGCCAAACCAAATACGCTTCCCCGGTGGCAACAGAAAATAAAAGTTTTTTGTAGTTTAAATATATAATTTAGAAAACGGATATGAAATATGCTATTCATTTATATGTCCAATAATTTATAAAGTGGGACTTTATATTACATATCACACACAAAACCTACTGACATGTATGGCCTTTTTCAAGAAACAAGGTTCATTTTCAAATACACACACATGATTATTACACTATTTTCTTTCACAATAAGAGGTTTGGAATATTTTTTTCCTAATAATATCCTACGTCAGAAGTAACACTACATTCCCTCATTTTAGATCCACATTTGATATTTCGTATTTTACTGATTTTTCTTTATCTTAAGATGATTACAAAGTGAGGGGAAATTTAGAATGCAAATGCAGTCTTGTTGGGATAAAGAAAGTCCTATTTTTTCACAGATGTATTGTAATGATTGAGAAATTCAACAGAATGGGTGGATTTGAAAAACAATATAACCGTAATTTTTCTTCTAAAGCCCAAACTCTCAATCAAAACAGAATTATTAGATCTAGTGATAGTAATCCCTCGTTTGTGAATTCGGTACTTGCAATTTGATGATCTTGAAATATTCAGAGTATGCAATATATCAACGGCGATCTTAGTTTTGGATGTTGACTGCGGGAAGATGACCTATCAGACGAGGTTTTATTATCTACTTTCTACTGATGAGTGGTGCACGCACTTAACTATAAAAATCTATAAAAACCCGCCAAAGTATAAGTAGACATATATATGTATATACACCGGAGAGCCACACCATTATGAACACCTATTCAATAACATGTTGCACCCCTTTCTGCTTGCAAAACAGCTACACTTAGCTTTAGCATGGATGCTACATTTCTTGGTAGGTTACTGGAGACAGGTTTTACTCATTGTATAAGCAGTAGTCACGTAGAGTCGAGATATTCTGACATGAATCACTCTGGTCACTGAGCTACCATTCTGTGAAAACACAGCTGTGGTCTATCAGATTAAGATCCTCCAAATTAGGTGGCCAGGGTAGTAATTAGAATTAATGTTTATACTCATCGTGCCATTCTAAGACATTTTTAGCTGTTTTACATGATACATTGTCCTACTTGAAAAATTCCTTCCCAGTTGGGAAAGCAGGAGCCATCTTTATGCTCAGACAGTCTACAACTCCCACGGTCCTTTCCATCAGAATGAAGTTTATCAGTGTCACATATCAGATCGTTCTCCGAAGCGTAATACTGGCACCACAAACCTGTGCATGACCAGAGGAACACGGAGAAACAATTGTTCGTCTTAGAGACAGCTCCCAGTGACACGAATATGATACACTTTTAATGTTCCTGGATAGTAGATGTAGTTGCCCATAACGCTCGGCCAACATTGGTACACTCGTGGGACGTTTACGGAGCAGCCCCATATCCAACAGCGGCCGCTGATATGTGTGTTCCGAAACACCTGTACTAGGATCTACATTGTACTGGGCTGTCAGCTGACCCATTATTTGGCGCCTATTTTGCTTCACTAAGTGGGACTGTCTCCGTGGCTTTTTATCTTAGATGTTGCATGAAGATCAAACAGTTTGGCATCTTCTGCTATTTTCACCTTCCTTTACCCATTTCACACAGATACAAAAACAGCACATTACGAACAACCTACCAGCCACGCTGTTTCAGAAATACTAGTTCCGAATCTTCGGGTTATTACAATCTGCCCCTTATTTAAATTCGCTTAGATCAGCCCCGCTTCTCCCCTCACTTGGAAAAGTGCGATTCAAGAATGATGGCTTACTCTTTCCCCAGTAGTACTTAAGTACCATTCTCTTTTAGTCACCAGGATTTCCCGTCATCCATACAAGTTCATTGAAAATATGGAGATGTTCATAGTTTTGTATCGATGGTACACATAGAAATATTGTATGCTGTTCATAAAAAAGGTGTAATGACATGCGCAAAGATCTTACGCTGTACCTGGAAATGATTGGAAATGGCATCCCACAACTGGCAACGTTTGAAAACAAAGATTCCACATCTGGTAAAAGTTGTTTTGGTGGAGAGGAAGAACACGAGGCGAAAAAAAAATAAAAGCTAAAGAGTTCGAAAGTAGGAAAAGGAAAATGCAAAAATGAAAGATTTTGATGTAGAATGATCTAATTTTTCTCTGTGCCTCTTTTGAGTAACATTTAATAAGAACTTGAGTCTGCTTCTGAAAACATTATCTCATCAAATCATTACAAATATCTGATAAAGTTAAAGAAAAAAAGAACCATATATTTTTATATCATACTTTAATTTATGCATTCATGTAAATTGTTTCGGAGTAAGCATTTCTTGCACTTAATATTTTCAATTTTAGTCTAATATTCAATTATTATTGTATAAGAAAAGCTGAACATTAGAAATAAACTTAATATTATCTCATTTACAGCAGGTCATGTCATTTTTCTTTTAAAAAGATAAAAACCAGAAAAAGGCTACCTTTATTTGATCAGGAAATATCCGCGAGACATCATGGAGTCTACCTTAATGCCATTTGAAGGTTATCTCTACTGACCAAAAGAAGAGATAGAAGACCTTTCGAACATAATGTCTTGATGAAAACTCAGAAAACTTTCAGTTCAATAAATACGACAAAGTCTCTTTCCCATTTTCTTTAGTGACAGCTTGAAGCTCGCTTGTTTTTTCTACTGGGAATAGATTTAAAGAATATTGCTTTTTTGTAAGTAGCTTATCGCTTTGTATTAGAGAATCATCTTTCTTCACCAATTGAGCTTTAAATGTTATGAATAAAAAACAAATCAATTTTAGTCCTGTATATTAATATGAGAAAAAATAAGCAAAACATACGTAAAGAAAATAATATTATACTTTATGGAGTAGCGCACACAGGAACTTTTCAAGGGGGTACAGGGGCGAAAGTACACCCTTCTTGTATCATGCTCCTTTTGATTTTGTCAACTTTTGGGAACAAAAAACAGTAAAAAAACTGATTATTGAATAAATAATTAGCATTAATTAATATATTAATTAGTGATAACAAATAAATTAAATTCTATGTACTTAAAATTATAATCAATTGGAAAAAAATCAAGGGCTTTGGGGTGTCCGGGCACCTAGGACTCCCTTTTTATGTGTGCTACTGACTCTCTGAGTTCGCATTACTCTGAAACATTGTAAGATAATTGTATCTTACAAAAAATAAATGTAGTTTTTTTTAAAAAATATACATTAAATTTCCCCAGGGGGGCCGAATACATTTACTTAATAAGTCATACGATTATGCTAAGATATTTTATTGTGCTTTAATTAAACTGTTCTTTTTTTAAAAAAACCTATTTCTTTATATTGAAACAAATTCCTTATTCTATCAATACATTTTTTTAACTAAAATGTTTTTAAATATTTGCATAAGAAGAAAAAAGTTGATGTGTTAAGTATTATGTTCATTAAAAACACCAATGAATTTATTGTTTATTTGAAAATGAAATGTTTTGTAAGAAAATAAAGTAATTATTAAATCAATATTAAAATATACTACACAATTAGCAAAATTGAAAAAACGTTAAAATGAAAATAAATTTTTCTATTTTAATATGTAATTTTAGACTCAAATACCAGAACTTAATTTCTTCCTGATGAGTTCAAAACTCATAATGCATTATAATGATTAAAAAGTTAGAATAATTATGAAGGTATGATGTTTTTTCGAAAACTAATGTTATACTGCAGTGTAAAAAACGATGTTTTTAAAGCCAAAAGAAAAAAGAGAAACAAAATATAATAATATATCCAAAATAAATTTAAAATAGAATATGAAGAATTCCAAAGTATAATTAAGTAAAATAAAAACCATTAAAACGTTATGAAAAAAATCCCATTAATATCGATGTATAAAGTAATAAATATTGAAAATAAATATTAACATGAATAATATTTACTAACAATGATAATGTAAAGGCCGTATCACACGTATACATTTCAAGCAATTTTTCGTCCAATTCGAGCAATTTTTACTCAGTTGCCATAGCAACCGCTTTAGAGCAATTTCTTGCTAGTGAGCTCAAGAAATTGCCCGGAATAAAAAAAATTGCTTGGAATTCCAGCCAATAGGAATCCTGTAAACTCGAGCGGTATAAAAAAGAATATTGTATGGTTGTTTCCGAAGGAGAAAAATCGGCGAGTAACATTTCAATGTGGTGAAAGTGTGCGGTTGACGTCGGAGCATGTCATTTTGTTTACGGCAACCCTTCACCCTCAGTAGGAAGAAAAATTGCTTGAAATAAGTCTGCGTGTGATACGGCCTTAAGTATAAAATAAATAATAATTAAAAAATTACAATTAATTAGTTAATAGTTATATAATAATAAGTAAATCAAATCGGTAATAGACAGGAAGTAATGAAATCATAAATAAAATAGAAAAAGAAATATTTGAAAAACATTACGAGGAAATCAAAAGATAGCATATAAGAACTCCTAAGAGATTAAAAAAAACCTCATTCGTCTGTTGTATTAAATTAAAGAAAATGTGTCTTTACAATTTCTAATTCCCCAATAAGTTCTAAATTTTGCTCTTTAAAGAATCATTATAACTTTTCTTTGTGGTACTATAATGTTCAAAAACGTAATATTTTCTCTTATTAATTCATCTCACAAATGTACAGTCATACGATAAGGATGATACCAGTTTATATATTACCTTATTATATGATGATTTATGGATGTTATTTATCACGTTTCAACATTATTATATAGGTAATTTTGGCTATACATATATATTTAACAGTACTTGTGTATTATACGAATACCATCGTTCAAATTTTTCAAACCAAAATACGTACTTAATAAGAAATGACGTTCGACAGGGAGAGGAACTAGCATGTCTTCTCTTTAATCTAGCATTAGAAAAAGTGGTAAGAGATTACAATATGAATACAGAAAGCATATTTAATAAATCAATACAGTTGTTGGCTTTTGCTGATGCCATTGATATCATTGCGTGGACACCCACTGCAATAAGACAAGCCTTCTTATCTTTAGAGAAAGAGGGCCTCAGAATGGGACTAAAAATCAATGAGAATAAGTCCAAAAACGTGCCTTGCACTAAATCCTGTTTTAACAATTCACATTTTAAAATTAGTATAATTTTGAAGTTGTTGACAGTTTCAATTATTTAGGTTCGAAAATTAATAATAGAAACAATTGTACTACTGAAATCCAAAAGAGAATCACTATGGCTAATAGATGTCTCAATGGAATACGAAAATATATGAAAGCGAATTTAATCAAAAGAAAAACAAAGGTTTTTTTGTATGAAAGTCTTTTGAGATCAGTATTAACTTATACATGTGAAACTTGTTCCATGTCTCAAACAGATGAAATCATGATAAGTATATATATATATATATATATATATATATATATATATATATATATATATATATATATATATATATACTTATACTTAAAGACTTATACTTATACTTAAAGAGAGAAAATAGGGATATAGATACAGTTAAAAAAAGAAGTAAGTAATTTATTACAAGACTTTGAGAATAGGTTTAGTGTTGGAAAAATAAAGTATTTTTTATTTGACTTACAAAACAGGAAATAATAATAGTTTTAAATTTATTAAAACGTATTAGATTAAAAGATAATCATGGATCAAACTTGGTAATGGATTTATGCAAATATATTACAAATAGATTAACAATAAAAATAGACTCTAACGATGTTTAAAATATAGAATATTGTACTTTGCTATACATGAATAAATCATATAATGGGATACAGTTTTCTGAAATATTTGGGAAACACATGGATTTATTCCCGATGAAAAATGTGTTGATAAAATGAGCGTTCAAGTATAATAAAAAAATTAGTAGATCAATTTTTAACTATAATAGTATTAAGGAATTGGTAGATAAAAAGAATGTGGTTGCAATGAATACAAGAATTACGTAGACGAATATCATGGGCACGTAATAACTGGCAAATTAGAAATAGTACAGGATCAGAAATTAAGAGAAATTATGAGCAAAAGTACTGGTTATCGATTGACTATTTCAAACAGCAATTTAAATGTGAGAAAACAACTATCAGAAGATATTAATAAATTTATTCTAAATGTTGCAATTAAATATAATTTACCTACTCAGGCTTTTAAAGAATATGGTTTTCATGTCCTCAAGGACTTTATGAATTTTAATTTTAGGACAAAAAATGAAGATTGTTATAGAAAAATTAAGGGACCAATAGAAAACTTACAAAAACACTTTGTGATTGTTTATGTAGATAAAGTCCCAGGAAATTATGCAATTATGTGTAAATATTATTATAGTAAATTAATAAATGATCATATACAAAATAATAATGTATATGATGTAAGTAAATTTAGCATGAAAGAAATTAACAACAGATTATTGGCATTTGGTAAACAATTAAATATTTCGAGCAATAAAATTATATATCCCCATATATTTCTGACTCCTAAATTTCATAAGAATCCAATCAAATTCCGCAGTGTAACAAATGGGTTCAATACTTATATATCAAAATCGGGAAGAATTTTACAGACCATATTGCAAGATACAATAGACAAATTTAAGGATACTTCTATTATAAAAAACAGCCATGATGTAATAAAGAAAGTTGATCAACAAGAGGTATTTTCTGTGAATGGGTTCGATTTCGAAGATTTATTTAACTCCATTAAAATAGAAGATATAATTCAGGTACTTTCAGATGCATATGAGAAATATGATTTGAATAATTACATTAGTTTTGAAAAGTTCAATACACTTATTCGTTTTGTAATACAGGAGAACTTCATTATTTTTGAGAACAAACTTTATAAACAAATCAAAGGATTGCCTCAGGGTGGCCCAGCCAGTAATAGTCTCGCTAACCTGTATTTACACCATTATGAATCAATTCGAAGAAAGGAACCCTCTTGCCTCTTATTAAGATATATAGATGACTTAATTGTTATAGGTCATGATAGGGAATTTAAACCCAACATTAATTTTTATCCGGAATACCTAAAATTAATACAGACGAATTTTAACTCAAACAAAGTTGACTTTTTAGATTTAGATTTAACTATTATTGACAACAAATTATATAGCAATATCTATGATAAAAGGGAAGCATTTAACTTCAATGTTATAAAGATATCGAACTTAAATAGTTGTCTACATATATCAATATTTAGAAATACAATTTTAAATTTTTTGATGAGAAATAATAATTCAACTACACACAATATAGATAAATTCAAGAATATCCAGAAATTTATATTTTGTTGCATACGGAATGATTATCCCATTGACTTCTTGAGAAAATATATAGATCAGAAATATTTCTTAAAAATATTTTTAAACTCGTAAATGCACAAATCCACCACACAACATTAGGTCCACAAAGTCAGCTTGTTAGTGGTCCAGCTGTGAAGAATTTGTGCATTCCACACACATGATACATTTTAATACACACACACTTAGAACAATATTTACACGACTACACTTTAAAATTATTTATTGCCAATTAAACATTTATGTCCAATCACACATTTATGACCAATCAATCAAGCAAATTTTTTACATGTGGTCTGGTTTGCATCTAATGCCAAGTGGTCAAACTCTAGTGTTGGATCAAGAATCGTTTGGATTGACATGGCATTGGTTAGATGTTATAGCAAAATATGAAATGCTATAAAAAATGGATAGTATTCTTAATGGGATACTCTTTGGTGAGTTGTTAATGATTTACTCTATTCATTTGTGAATATATTGTGTTTTTAATGTGAACATTCGGTTTTTAGAAATTTTTAGTTTAAACTTTCGGATTTTTTAGTTTAAACTTTCGGATTTTTTAGCTTGAACTTTCAGATTTTTTAACTTGAACTTTCAGATTTTTTAGCTTGAACTTTCCGATTTTTTAACTTGAACTTTCAGATTTTTAGGCTTGAACTTTCAGATTTTTTAGATTGAACTATCAGATTTTTAGCTTGAACTTTCAGAATTTTTAGCTTGAACTTTCGGATTTTTTAGATTGAACTTTCGAATTTTTTGTTTGAACTTTTTGATTTTAGATATTTTTTTAATTTGAAATTTCGGATCTCAAATATTTTTTGATTTGAACTTTCGGATCTCACACACAAATATTTATTTTCTACCTATACAACTATTTTAAAGATTGTTGCATCATCTTGGGCGTTTGATGGTTCACTTATATTATGCACTAAATTGTTTTTAAATTTTAAAATTGTTTTTAAATTTTAATATTGTAATATCATTCAGAATGCGATGGCGAATAGTTTTATTTTTCAAGTATAATAATTTAATTTTAACTTTTTAATTTTAACTTTTTTTTTTGAAATTTGGATATTTTCCAATTAACTTACTAAGTTGCAATAGGGGGAAGGTTGGCACCATCAAACTAGTTTAACCCCACTTATCGGTCCTAAGTCCGAGATTGCACTTGAATATTTTATAAATTTTTATTTTATTTTATAATTTTTTAAATTTGTTTGAAAACGATGGAATATTATCTTTTATATTCGCCATTGATATTCTGAAGTGTTTTGGTATTATAGGATTCATATATTTCAATTTTTCATCTGATAATTGTGATTGTTTTTATATATTTAAATATATATATATGAAAAGAATATTTTAAGATTTATTTTGGAGGAAATCAGAAAAATGGAACGTGGCGAAGAAGATCAAATTTAGAGCTGTATCGATCATATAAAGAATCTGACATTGTTAACTTCCTCAAAATACAACGAATTAAATCAGCAAGTCACATTGTCAGAAGGGATGAAAACCGCATCACTAAAAAAGTGTTCATTGCTCAACCAATTGGCATACGAAAGGCGGGCCAAATCTTAGATGGATTGATGAACTAGAAAAATATCTCCTAGTTTTGAGAACTAAGAATTGGAGAATACTAGCAAGAAAAAGACTGGTCTGAAATAGGCTGCTTGAGAAGGCCAAGACCCACCCTGAGCTGTCAATCCTCTGAGGAAGGAAGTAAAATACGTAGTTAAATAATGCAATATGCAGCCAAAATTAGAAAAACTTTCACGTGCATATTTCAAAATACGATAGCGGCATTTGGCGATGTATTTTGAATTGGCGACATATATATTTTTTTCATGAAATAGGTGGACGGTGTTATACGTAAATACTTACTTAACTACTCATATTACATCGACGTAGCCGATCCTTTTAAAAGTATTTTTTTCTTTAATCTTCAGTGCTGCTTGAATAATAATGATCTATAATTTCCTAATACATTTGACATCATTAAAATTGTTTTTGAGAATTTAATTTTCTGATTAGGAATTATAACTTCAAATTATATTTTTCTCAAGAACCTAAAATGAAATGTTTCATTGCAATCGAAACTGGATAGAGGAACTGAAATAATTTATGGACTGTCTAGGAAAAATAGCAAAGTTTGGTGAGGGTACTCTTTAGAAAGCAAGTATTTCAATTAATTTGATTTTAAAAAAATAAATATCCCTGCAATAACCCTTTCTATTGCATTCTTATTTTCACATTTCTAAATCCCAGTAGAGATATGTGCGCATATTGCAAACAATATTACTACATCCGAGCTTGGATTTACACCCACGTAGTTACAGTATTACTAAGAGAAACGGTTTCTCTCTGAAAAACCCATCTTCATGCTTTCAACAGATAAACAAGCCCACGCATATTCTCTAAAGAGACATATTTGATTGATTGTATTTGCAGAGTGAGATTTAAAACTTTTATAGAGGTAACAACGCTACTACGGTAACGCAGTAGCTTTTTAAGAAAACGCAAAAGCTTACGGTAACGCAGACATGATATCAATCTCTGAAACAGTATACATTTTGATTTATTTTAAGTGGAAAAAATTGTAAAATAGAAAGTAGAGTATTTTGAACCATAGATGTGTTTTGTTTCTCACAATATTATTTTTCTTCAATTGTCTTCTTTTATTTTATATAACGATTCTTTTGGGAAACTATTTGTTACCAAATTAACGCAAATTCTTAAAATAATAATACTAATAATAATGTATTTTTTGGGGGGGACCCTTAGTTCCTTCGTATCTTCATCTTCTTTCAGGACATTTTGGATGACATTAAAGTGGTTTCAAGTAGCTCTTTTTAATAATTAGTATTTAAAATTGTGCCTTCCATCCCTTCAGTGGGTCGATAAATGAGTTCCAAGCTTTCTTGGGAACTGAACACTGAGGATTTTATGTCAGAGACCCCTTGACCGAAAAATCAGCACATGAACTCCAACCCCTAAGGTGACGTAAGCTGATATAGGCACAATAGGCCTATACCCTCATGGGCTTTTGTGCCACTGAGTTCAGTTCAGTATTTAAAATTAAAAATTTAACTAATGAAATTATAAAAAAAGAAAGATTTCTTTGATTTGAATAAGTTAAGAAATATAAATAAAATTTAAAAAAAAAACAATTGATGTGTAAAACTCTTGATTTAAAGGAAGAAAAAAAAAATTTTTTTTTCGTGATGGGTGTTGCAGAGTGATACCTAGTCAATCTAGTTGATTCAATGGAGTCCGAGTTTAAGAGGGAAAATATTTAGATGTAAAATAGTTTAAATGAGAGATTTGTTATCTGTTGAACTTCTGTGAATGGCTGATCACGACCAGCATTTTTTGCATTTAAGTGTAGGTGAGAAGCTCGACCAATCATTGGATAGTAAATGGATATAATTTAAGAATAAAATAAAAAATAAATATATAGATAAGAGAGCATATACATTCAGGAATTAAAGAAAACAACAGGAAAAATAAGGATTGTGATCTAGGTCTGTCAAAATTAAGACCATGAGTGTATTTTTCGATGCTAGTGATCGATTTATTGTGAGAGTTGAAAATTTTAATAAAGAAGTTGGTAGCATTTCTCCTGATCGTTTGTCTAATAGTGGGTATTTTACGCGAGGTCTAATAATAATAAAACGGGAATATGTCTGAAAAATATGATTGCAGTTATTGAGAAACTTTTTGATAATATAGCTGGTTTTAACTGATAATATACACTTGAAAACTTTTTATGGATAAAAATATTAACTTTATTCCATTACTAAGTAATGAAGAAAATAATTTAATAAATAAACTCTCTAAATTTTTTCTTCATTTTATGAAATATGAATATCTCTCTGATACATAACCATATATTATAATTAAGTTTCTAAGTATTCCAAGTTTCTTTTATATAAATAAATCATAGTTTGAGTGATTTTTTAATTTTTTTTTTAATATGCATACATAAAAACGTAACATTGACCAAGGCTATAATAATACATAATTATAGAAAACCTAAAATATTCCCTGTAAGTAATATTTCGTAAATAGTTATAAATAAACTAATACATCTTCAATAAAATTTTAATGGACTTGAAACTTCTAAGAAACATATTTTATTATTTTGGTACAATTTAACGTAAAATCCGACGTATAATGCGCTCCTTGAACACAAAAATAAGATAGAAACTTACGGGGGCTTGCCATATGCCCGGCAGAGGGAAAAAAATTAAAGCTGTAAAAACGAAATAAAAAAAAGTAAATAAATAGTAGAAAAGAGCATAAAAATGATTAAGATTTCTACATAAATTGAAATAATTGTTTTTTAAAAGAAGTGACCTTTCTTATGAATTTAAAGGGTGGTACTTCTAGAAGTATCCTATTTTTTAAAAGCATGGTATAATACCTCGAATAAATGTCTTCAAAACATAAGAGCATTAAACGCGTGCATTTCAGATTTCTTCGTAAAATAGGGGTGCATAATATACTACGAATATACCAAAAAACTAAAAATAAATTATAGTTTAAAAGAATAAAAATCAAGCCTATTCTTATAGTTAATTGAACTAAAAAGTAAAAAAAAATAAATAATACTTAATATAAGAAAAAAAAATTAACGAGAAAATTAAAGTGATTGTGGTAAAAGCGTAGGGTGCTTTGTAAAGGGCGTTTTTTTTGAGAGGTATAGAACTTTAAATTGCAATAAAACAACGATGTATTATTCGATTAACATGAATTTTCTTTTATTCGAAAGATAATCTTGTGGCATTACATTTTAAATACGATTTCTGGCATATGACTGTCACGGCTGGCTCGGGTGTAGTCCAATCTGGACGTCCAATTTTCGATGACTTTTTCCAACATTTGTGGCCGTATATCGGCAATAACACGGCGAATGTTGTCTTCCAAATGGTCCAGCGTTTGTGGCTTATCCGCATAGACCAATGACTTTACATAGCTCCGCAGAAAATAGTCTAGCGGTGTTAAATCACAAGATCTTGGAGGCCAATTCACAGGTCCAAAACGTGAAATTAGGCGGTCACCAAACGTGTCTTTCAATAAATCGATTGTGGCACGAGCTGTGTGACATGTTGAGCCGTCTTGTTGGAACCACAGCTCCTGGACATCATGTTTGTTCAATTCAGGAATGAAAAAGTTAGTAATCATGGCTCTATACCGATCACCATTGACTGTAACGTTGTGGCCTTCATCGTATTTGAAGAAGGATTCCACCAGCCCATAAACGCATCAAACATTCAGTTTTTCTAGATGTAACGGTGTTTCGACATACATTTGTGGATTAACTTCACTCCAAATGCGGCAGTTTTGTTTGTTGACGTAGCTATTCAACCAGAAGTGCGCTTCATCGCTAAACAAAATTCGCTTATGAAAATCGACTATTATTTTCGAAATAAAATTTCACAATTTGAAAGCGTTGTTCAGGTGTGAGTCTATTCATGATGAATTGCCAAACCAAACTGAGAATAAATCACTTGACAGCTGTTAAATCGGTCGCCATCTTGGAAAGTAATGCCAACTTAAACTTCTATACCTGGAAAAAAACACTCTGTACAAAAAATTTTACACAAACTCGGCATTTCGGAATAGAACTAGTAAGAATTTATAACAACAGATATCGAGCACTCCACACTTCTTCCACAATGATATTAATTTTCTCGTTAATCATTTCATTCTTAAATTAAGATTTTTTTAACTTTTTATTTTGATTAAGTATAAAACATTTTTTTTAGTTTTTTTAAACTGTGGCTCATTTTTCATTTCGATTTATTTATTTCCATTTTACAAAAAAACTAGGCAATTTTTAAAATTATTATTAGATTTTGCTGACGCATCTTTCCTTTATTTTGCATAAAGAGCACGTTTTCTGTTTGTTGTATTTGTATTAACCACGAGCGTTTTCGCTTTAGGGTTGTAACACAATCTTTTAACCAACCAAATCTTTTAATGGGATCTGGTATGAGTCACTAAATTTGGAAATGGGATCTTGAATTAGTCTCTAAATCTGGAAATGGGAAATCGTTAATCCTGATGACCCTGATCAGGACAATGAACCAAAAATATTAAATTATAGTGTTGTTACTGGTCCTTGACAAGTGTGCAAAATTTCGAATTAATCTGATCTTTCACAGTGGGTAAAAATTGAGTTCAAATGTTCCATTAAATACAGATGAAGCTAATAAAAGCGTGTTAAAATAGGTCTGCTTGAAAGTATATGTGCATGCTATACACCAGATTTTACGATAATAAAAAAAATATAATCTATTCTGATGTATGGTTCCGGAAAATTGAATTTCAAAAGTTGATATTAAAATTCTGTCAAATTGCATTTAAATTGCTTGTTTTCGTAAACCGTGAACATAAGCTATGAAATAAACAGTGGCGTAACGGAGAACATTTGGGCCCCCTCCCTGCGTTAGTCAGGCTTTGGGATCTGAGAACCCTGGGCCCCCCGCGATGTGGGGGTTGCGGGGGTGTACGTTGCACCACTGGAAATAAATCGTTTTCTTAAATAAGCAGGTTAGAAACTGTTTACATATCTTAACACTTAAGTCAGTGTTTCTCAAACTTTCAATATTGGCTGTCCAATTTTCAATCGTATATATATATATAATTTTCATCGCCTCACCTTACCCCTTTTCAATGACAATGGGTTGAATGCAGTGCTACTCAAACTGTGGGGCGCGCCCCCTGGGGGCGCGATGACCTTACGAAGGGGGCAAGAGCATATCGAAAATAAAAGATTTAAAAAATAATTAGTTTACTGGAATGAATTAAAACAAAATACTTTCAGGCATAATAAAAAATGCTCTTTTACTCTGATATAATTTATAGGCGATATTAAGCCATCAAAAATAAAAACTTCTTCAATACCTAATTAGCTATCTTTGATCCTATAACCAAATAAAAAACTTTTATTTGATTTACTGTCATCCCGGGTTTTTATTACGCTTTTTTTAACCTAACATACTACTCTTTCAGAGAAAAACCAGATCCCGGACCCAGAATCGAAAAACTTTAGGAACATAAAAAATTCATCACTGTCATTATTTTTGAAATACTGCACATTATAGCTGTAATCTGTTTGACCTTCTAAGTTATTGGTACAGTTAGTTATGACCCCTCTCTTACGTGTTCTCTGTTGTGCTTTTTTTCATGCAAAAGAGTTTTATGATATTTGGAAAACCACGAAAAGCACACACACACTATCTCTCATGAAGGATTACTTGGCCAAGACATATTTTTATAAATATTCTCAATGTATAAAGCATAACGAAAAACGTTTCACACCATTTTTTAGCAGTAACATACATATTATCATAATGAATATACTTTTTACTCGGAAGTGATCGCGTGGGACACACAGATTACGAAATCGTTAATTCTGGCAAAACTGTTTATTTATTACCAAAGAAAAATTGAAAAGTCCTTGAAAGTAGGTAAGTAAACTTTCTCTTAGCTAAATCATTCACTGGAATCATGATTTGTATCGTGTACAATAAAATAATTATAAAAAAAAGGATTGGGGTGACTCAATAACCCCGACCGTACCGAGTGCGCGCCTGCTCCTGGGTTAAAACATGTTGGTCTTTCACTTTAAATATTAAAAATAATTCAATTATTCTTCATAGATATTTTATATTATTGATCATTATTTAACATCAGTGGCGCACACAAGGGGGTCCGGACCCCTCCCAAAGCCCTTGATTTTTTTCCGATTGATTATAATTCTAAGTTTATAGTACGCAAAATTTAGTTAAGTATTTGTTATTAATGATTAATTTTATTAGTTAATGCTAATTATTTATTCAGGAATTAGTTTTTACTGTGTTTTGTTCCCGAAAATCCACAAAATCAAAAGGAACCTGTTACAAGATTGGTGAACTTTCGACCCCGCCCCCCTTGAAAAATTCCTGTGTGCGCTACTGTTTAACATCAATTATAAATGCTAATTCTGTGAGGCTTAAAATTACAATTCGCTTAAAACTAGTTATAATTTGAGCAACGATTTTAAAAAAATCATTTTACGTTTTTGTAAACATTGTCGAGCACTTGGTTTTGCTACCCTTACAATTCAGCTATTATATCAATAATGTTTTATTTTCTTATAAATGAACTCGTGCAAAGAGCGGGCACTTCAGCCGGTATACTTTTAATGTATAAGTGCTGCACAGAGTATTTTATAACTAATTAATTAATACTAAATTAAGAACAAGTTTAATAAGTATTAACGACTTCCATGGGCTTGTCTTGCAAAGCAAAGTTTTTATAAGGAATGCTTATGATTAGAAATTGACCCTCTGAGTTCTTTTTCTATATTTAGCAGATATCTATAATTTGTCTTCTAAGCAGCTACCGCATTTTGTAATATGTTCAATTTAAAAATTAGAGAAAGGAAAAATAACATAATAATTATCCTATTGTTTTATTTATTTATTTATTTTGCTTAAAAGTAGTATACAAAATTTAATACTTATGTTACTAATTTGTATGTTTAATAATTAAGATCACCTGTTGTAACTTTAGCGTCAAAGTGCATTATTATTGCATTCAGTACATTATTAATGTATAAGGGGGCGAAAAAATTGTGATCCAAAAGGGGGGCGCCAGTATTGAAAGTTTGAGAAGCACTCGGTTGAATGCAATAATAATTCCATGCTTATAAACCGTACACATTATCAATATACGTATTATATTTTGTATGTGTTACTTTTAGGGAATAAAAATTTTTACTATTTAATAGCATTATCAATTTAAGCATTGTGTTATTTTTCATAATTCAGAATATTTTTTTTTGGTTTTGCTTCCTTTCAATGTTTTAGGGCAGTGTTTCTCAAACTTTGGGGCGCACCCCCTGGGAGGGGTGCGATAACCTTACGAAGGGGGCGCGAGTATTTCGAAAATAAAAGATTTAAAAAATAATTAGTTTACTGGAATGAATTAAAACAAAATACTTTCAGACATAATAAAAAATGCACTTTTACTCTGATATAATTTATAAGCGCGCGCGCGCGATATTAAAAGTCATCAAAAATAAAAACTTCTTCAATATCTAATTAGCTATCTTTGATCCTATAACCAAATAAAAAAACTTTTATTTTATTTGCTGTAATCCCATGATGAGAGATTTTTTTTACTACGTTTTCTTTTTGAAACTAACATACTACTCTTTCAGAGAAAAAACAGATCCCAGACCCAGAATCGAAAAAAATTAGGAACATAAGAAATTCATCACTGTCATTATTTTTGAAATCCTGCAGATTATAGCTGTAATCTGTTTGACCTTCTAAGTTATTGGTACAGTTAGTTCTAACTCCTCTCTTATGTGTTCTCTGTTGCGCTTTTTTCCATGCAAAAGAGTTTTATGATGTTTGGAAAACCACGGAGAGCAAGCACTATGAAGGATTACTTTTCCCAAGACATATTTTTATAAGTATTCTCAACATATAAAGCATAACGAAAAACGTTTCACACCATTTTTTAGCAGTAACATACATATTATCATAATGAATATACTTAACACCCGGAAGTGGTCGCGCGGGGCACACAAATTTCGAAATCGTTAGTTCTGGCAAAACTGTTTTTTTTTGTTATCAAAGAAAAATTGAAAAGTTCTTGAAAGTAGGTAAGTAAACTTTCTCTTAATTAATTAGAGCTGCACAGAATATTTTATAACTAATTAATTAATACTAAATTAAAAACAAGTTTAATAAGTATTAACGACTTCCATGAGCTTGTCTTGGAAAGCAAAGTTTTTATAAGGAATGCTTATGATTAGAAATTAACCCTTTGAGTTCTTTTTCTATATTTAGCTGATATCTATATAAGCAGCCACCGCATTTTGCAATATGTTCAATTTAAAAATTAGAGAAAGGAAAAATAACATAATAATTATCCTATTATTTTATTTATTTATTTATTATTATTATTATTATTTGCTTAAAAGTAGTATACGAAATTGAATACTTATGTTACTAATTTGTATGGTTTATAATTAAGATCGCCTATTGTAGCTGTAGCGTCAAAATGCATTATTATTGCATTCAGTACATTATTAATATATAAGGGGGGCGATAAAAATTGTGATCGAAAAGGGGGGCGCCAGTATTGAAAGTTTGAGAAGCCCTGCATTAGGGAAATTTCTTAAAAATAATCCTTTTATTTTCTACTGTCCATATGTTCGGGTACCTCACGTTAGTTTAACACGTCCCCCTGTTCAAGCGAACCCCGCAGTTTGAGAAACGGGGCTTAAGTAATTTTATTGAGTTTATGACTAAAACCCTTTAAGAGGATATTATCCAATATTGACAACTCTTTTAAAATATCGTAAATTAGCAGAATAATTTATACAGATAGAAAACTAACATTTTGATAATAATATTTAAATTTTTAAAATAATTTTTCTTGAGAAAGAGTGTTTTTTTCGCTCCCCGCAGTTTGAGAAACGGTGGCTTAAGTAATTTTATTGAGTTCATGATTAAAACCCTTGAAGAGTATAATATCCAATATTGACAATTCTTTTAAAAAATCCTAAATTAGCAGAATAATTTATACAGATAGAAAACTAACATTTTATTAATAATATTTAAATTTTTAAAATAATGTTTCTTGAGAAAGAGGGTTTTTCGTATACTACATGATACCACTCGTTTTGAAAGTTAGTTTTTGACCGATTATAAACATCCCTGCCTTATCAGCGTACATTATTATCTACTAATTAAGACCCACACACATGAGACTAATTATATTAACTAACATATTTAAGTGCTTGTTTTGATAAAGTTCATTTCACTTAGACAATTACTTTAAGCCGTACTTGAGACTGTTAGGGATTATGGCGCCAACTACAGCTAATCAACGCCAAAAAATTGTTGAAATGTTAAGTCATCAAAGAAGGACTAATTTCTTAAACTGTTTTTGAAGAGACGGAATGATTGAATATACTCGGAGAAGGATAGAAATAGAATCTTGTGAAGGACTTAAAACTAGATTCCCCGTGTCTTTCTTATATTTGGAAAACATAAATATTTTTGAAAGGTTTTTTCACAATTTATATAATGGCAATTCTCTTGTAGATTTTTAATAAGAAAGCTACGAAATAACAGCATTAGTTCTAGATAGAAGATTTAGGAGAGGGGGGTGCCAGCTCAGGTGTCGTCCACGTCACTTGACCATGGTTCAAAATTACGTGGTCCGTCGCCAAAAGCCCTCGTGTAGCTGAACAGTGCGACGTTAATATTCAATCAATCAATCTAGATAGAAGATACGAAAAAAATGTATTATGTATAGTTTCATCTGTAATTTCCAGTTACAGAAAACGTTTGAGTGAGTAGTTTAAAATGAAATGTTGTAACTATAATTTAGAGAAATTCTTTAAAACACTTGGATTATTACTACAATTTACTATAAATAGCTCTTCGTTATTTTTGTGCTATATTAGTTAATTATTTATTAACATCATAAGAAGGAAACTGAATTGTTGACTTCTGAGCAATGGATGTAATCCCTGTAACCTAGTGCTTTTAAAAGCGAGTAAACTCATGATCTATTTTATTTTATGCTCCGCCGTAAGCTTAAGTGTTCTTTCCACTAAAAATACACCATTTAGAGCAGGGGTACTCAATCTTTTTTTCTGATGGGCTGCGTACATATATCAGTTATTTCACTCGGGCCGCATACATATGCTAGTTATTTTACGTGGGCCGCAATATGAGGATAGATGGGGGAGAAAAATGCTTTAAGACCAAGATAACATTGGAAATTTAAAATGTGGTAAATTGGTCAAAATATTATACCTCCTGTTTTACTTTTTTAATTATTATTTTTGATATGTTTTTTTAATTTCTGTCACTAACACTAAATTAGAAGCATTTAAGAAACACTCCTTCACAATTTCTGCATCAATAAACGGTTTCTTATGATTACCAACAATATAACAAACCTCTTGAAAGGGATCTTCAAGGAAAAGCGTCATTGAATGATTCTTCTATATTGGTATTTTTTAAATACAGCACTTTTGTGACATATCAAATAATTATTGATCCCCCCCCATGTTTGTTTTTCACTACAAAATATTTAATCTCCTAGTCGTCTTGAAACGATTTACTTTTTTCGAATATTTTTCTCTTTCAAGATATGAAAGATAGTTAAAAATTAGTTCCACCTATAAAATTGTCTCTACTCCACTGTTGTCTTCTATCACTAACCGTAACCATTCCAAATAGAAAAAGAATGTAAATTCGTACCTGTACGACACAGACAGCAGAAAGCAAAGTTTATATATTTGATTTCTTTCCAAAGAATTTCCCACCAAATTATTTGTACAATGTTCTTAAATAAGTAAATTTCTCAGAGCAATGGACCATGACCGGGTCACTTAAAAAGGCTCGGTGGGTATATCGCTGATGTAGAGCAAAAGTGTAAAACTCAAAGGCTAAGTTGGGCCAAGCAAACAAGGTTTAACTTTAGGCGGGCTTCAAAACCAAAAAAAAATATTCATATAAACGCAGGTCTACTTCGAGTAATACATTATAATAAACAAATATAAAATAATAAGAAAAATGAATACTTACGTCCCGACACTTGACATATTTTCTCTGGTACTGTATTTCCTGTTTCGGGAAAATGTTTTTTTTTTATTTCATTATACAGTAATACCTCTACTTACACTACCCCGACTTAAGTGAATCCGGAATTACACGATTTTCAATTCTAGTCCATTCGTCTATTTTTTTCCAACACTGAAACTGAGGCGTTATCAGTGCCAGAGCCTGATGAAATTTATAATGTGATTGAAGTTGTCGATCTTGTCAGGCAAATAAATTTAGAAGTGAATGGCGATGACGTTCAAGAACTGCAGAATTACCACAATCAGGAGCTGACAATGGATAAGCTCATAGAAATGCACGAGCAAACAGCAAGTCATTGAAAAAGTCTTAAGACCCAGTTCAATCAGAAGATCAAATGCCGGTTGTGAAATTGGCAAAAGGCGTCAGTTTAAGGTTATTGCATACCTTCGGACCCAATTTTTTTAAACAAATTGAGTGTTTTTAGGAAGAAAAATAAAAATAAAAATATTTTAAATACATAACATTTTTAAATAAATATTATACTATTAGAAAAATTGGTTGTTTTCAAGGAAAGTTTACTAATTTTTACTAAAACGGGTAAAACCTATAAATATTTCTAGTACAATTATCATAATTTTCTTTATACACAGCATACATATTATTATGCTCTTCAAAATGAACCAAAATCTAAGAGAAATATTAAAATACAAAAAAATACAGTCAATTATACATAATAATGTGAAAAATTTGATATTTTTTAAAGTTTTTTCTTTATAAAAACTAGCCTAAATGAAAATAATATTTAACCTACAACAAAACTTATGGTCCACTTTATGAAAAAAATAGTATTATAAATATTCCCACAAAATTTCAAAACTTTACCTGGTTTGGTTCTTAAGATATTATGTATCTGGTAAAGATTTTTCTTTCGAAAACATAATTTTGAGAAAGACTCATTTAAAGTTTTATCTTACCACCATTTTGCATAGAATAATGTCTTTTAAAATCACTATAACTTTATTTCTAGTAAGCGTAAAGGAAAAAGTAAAACTGTTTTGGAAAGAAAAATGTTCAAACTATAAGATTTTGAAATAAAAAAATGCCTTATGTAGACGAAAAACGTTATTTTCAAGTTAGGCAGTCACTTTAATTGAAAAAAAAAGTTTCAAATTTTAGAAAATACAGACTAAAACGAAGAGCGTGCTTTTTCAACAAAACTAGGAATAAAAAAATATTAGAATTCTATACGAGGAATTTTGCGGGAGAGAAAAACAATGACTTTTTGAGCTTGCATACTGCTTTGTTAGATTTTATGAAATCTTTTACATCAAAATAACTTTGGTATGTGATTTTGTATTTGTGTTATATAAAATTTGATTAAGCATTTTTAATTTTAAATTAGTATTTACTTTCATCTCTGGCCCTGGCTAAAAATAATTTATGTGTATTTATATGCGAAATTATAGCCCGATTTACGCGTTTATCACTCAGTCCAGCCTATCACGCAAGCGAGGGAGTGAGTGAGTATTAACGTCGCACTGCTTAGCTACACGAGGGCTTTTGGAGACGGACCTCGTAATTCTGAATCGTGGTACTAGTACGACACCTGAGCTGGTACCCTCTCTCCTAACAACCACATCACACCAATGGGAGGATGATTGAGCTCTTAACAGACTTAACATGCATCAATTCCCTACACGATGGTTCTTCAGTAGTAGTTGGCTTGAACTCATGACGTTCCAGCCACTAGTCCGCTAGGTTGACCACTAGGTTACCACGACCCACCTATCACGTAAGTTCGGCGTATTTACTGTATATTTTTTTTGTAAGCCTATTATCCGCGACACAAAAACTTTCGTTGTGGGCCGTTTGTGGCGCGAGGGCCTCAAGTTTAGACAACCCTGATGACACGCAGTAAATTTGTCGAGTCTAAATTTCCTCTAGTGGTGTGGCTCAAGTCAGGAGAGAGAAGCGCTAGCTCAGATTTCGTCCTCGTCACTTGATTGTGTTCATATGAAACTCGTCACCAAATGCCTAGGTATTTATTCGAAAAGTGCGATATTATATCATAAAAAATCAAGCAATTGAACCAGCGTTTCTCAAACTCTGGAGCGTGCCGCCAGTGGGGGCGTGGCAACTGCACAAGGGGGCGCGAGTACATCTAAACGTCGAAAACAGAAAATTATTCGAAAAAATTAATTTACTGAAAGTAAACAAACAAAATACACCTTTACACTGATAAATATTACACTAATAAATGCATCGGTGCTACACAATGTATTTTATAATTAGTTTAACAATGCTAAGTTAAGAACGCTTATAATTATAAGTAACCCTATGGGTTTGTCATTTATAAAATTATACACAAAAAGTATATATAAAACACTCATCTTGATAATTTGTACGGTTTATAATAAATTCTTCAACTGCCAGAAATAAAAATTACACTATTCACGTCCCAATGCCAACCATTTTCCCCAAATTTTCAAGCATACATTGGGTGAAGGGTGGGGGATAAAGAAGCAAATAATCTGAAGTAATTAAATACTTCGTAAACATTGTCAAGGTCCTTTTATTGCATTCGAAAAATTTCGGAATAATTTTATTGATAGCAGTGCATACTAAATATCGTACTTCGTAAAGACGTATATATACGCCAGGGGAAATTAATGCTTTGGCAGAGCAAGTCTTTTATATATGCCGGTGGCACTTAAAAGGTTAAAGTCGTATTGTATGTTTAGCATCAAACTATAGTATTGTTGAATTCAATACATTGTTGTTGTATGGGGGGCGATAAAAATTATGATTGAATATTGGGTCGCAATTATTGAAACTTTGAGAAACACTGAATTGATCACAAGGACAAGTGACAAGGATAGAACCTGAGCTTACATCTTACTCTCCAAATTGCATACCACCACAAAATACTGGACATACTTAATGCGTATTCACCTCTCTACTCGATTATTTCCTTTTATTGAAAAGATTATCAATACACCAATGTCTTACACTGACCTTCCAAGCTTCAGGATAATTATTTGATAATTTGTGCAAAAAGAAATTAAAAATCATAATGAAAGAATTCATTTATAATTAAAATGCGCTAAGTAATTAAAAATGATTTCATACAAATAGACAGGTCTCAATAACGCGTTAAAAATATCTAGCTTCTGTATTTTTAAACTCATAGTAAATTTAAAAATATGTTCCAAATACCTCTCAATAAAGTTAAAAACTAATTCAAGCAGAGTAGAATGCTCAACACAAATTTATCTGTTATTTTTAGCTGGTAAATTCTTTTTATTTTCTTCCGCAGACCCTTAGAAATTCTTTGAAAGATCGTGGTGTAAGATATTTTTGAAAATATGTGCTTTGTTCTTTAACTGAAAGACTTATCATCGTATTTAATCTTTTAAGTACGTAAAAAGTTTTGATCGATTTGCTACATCTTCTAAGAAAGCGTAAGAAGTTTTGAACAGTTCGTTGAAACTACAATGACATATATTGAACAAAATATATCATATGCCTTGGGCTGGTAGAGTACACAATTATATATAATTAAATCATTAAAATATTTTTTTCAATATTTTAAGCTTCTGTTGCTTATACGAAATAATTAAATAAAGTGAAGAAGATGAAAATTACTGAATCATTCTTATTTTTATGTATTTTTCACAATGTTTCCCACATTTTACGCAATGTTACACAATTCAATGCATTTTATACCAAAATGCTTTATTTTTTTAATATTGAAGCGCTGTGTGTTTGGTAAAAATATATAATAATAACAAAAATCCGTTACCATTACTTCCTTTTTTTAACTTAAACACTCTTAAGTTTAGATGAGAGATTATATTTAGAATTAGAAAGATTTTTTTTTTTTTTTACTTTTCGATTTTTTTCATAGTAAAGTTTTAAGGCGTCTCTATTTTTAATTGTATCGAAAACATGGAATTAAAACTTTACGCTCAACTTATGCTTGAATTTTAATTTAATTAAATAAAATAAATTGTTTTGGGGGAAAGGGGAAGGGGGCTAGAGTATTTTGAAAGAAAAAATATTATGTTTTCTCGGCACAGTAAAATATATATATATATATATATATATGCCATAAGTTCTGATACAAACATTTGAGAGTATCGTGTACTGTGACTTAAGAATACCAGGACATGCTTTAAAAAGTTAAATGCCAAAAGCTAGAATCTTTGATTTGGGACATATAACTTTAAAATATTCCACTAGAGCTTTGTTTTTTTTGTGGTCTTAATAAAAATATTTTTTTATTATTCTGTACAAATACAAAAATAAATTTTTGTTAAAAAAATTTACTTTTTCGGTTTAATTTAAGTTGGACAAAATTTTTGAGATCGCATAATAGACGCTTATGTTTAGGTACCATTTTTTCAAAAAGTGCGCCTTCAATATGTAAAACATATTTTGTACGTATATAAAACAATGCACATGCTATGTTTTAGTAAACCAAAACGTTAGTTTCTTTTAAAAAGTTATAAAACTTATAATTTTGAAAATTTGATTTTTTTCCTTTTGTTTTTGTATATAAAACTATATTTTCTTTGTATATAAAAATATGTACTTCTTCAACTAAAAAAATTCAGATTTACTATATGAACAAGTATCTTGTATAGAAATGTAAAAGATTTGGAGACATATAAGGCAACTAATTTTTATAAAAGTTTACCTAAAAGCAAAAAAATTATAATTTGGAGAAAAAGTGGAAACACTAAACATTTGTGAGAGTTTGTTTATATTTTTGTTAATTACTTTTTCCTATTTTAAGGTTATTTTAACAACGTATATATAAGTGTTATACATTTTTAGATTCAGAAAATTATGCTCTATTTTATAATATTAAAAGTGAATGTGTATGATATCCTGGTTGTGTTAAAACGATGAAAATGTTGAAATGATAATGTATCGCAAAGTAAATGAAGACCTTTGACTAGGATGTTATAGAAGACTAACTAGCCATTTTTATGTGAAACATTATGTCATGAGTATTAATAATTAGACGTAATTTTAACTTTTAAAATGTCTCAGAGGTTTTTTGTGTGAAAGCAATGAAACGTACATCAAAATTTAATTGAGACAGTATCTCAGAAACAATAGTAAAGACCCTGAACTGTAAACTATGGAACTGAAATGACTAGTCTTTTCAAAATGACTCTGATGCTGCTAATTAAAGCAAATACGATCTGGTGGTTGTTGAAAGAGAATGTGCCAGATTCCATAAAATACAAAGTTTTACCGTCCACAGCAATTAGGATTTAAATCTACTAGACCAGGGGTGGTGAACTTTTATGGAGCAACGTGCTATTTTTTCCAAGGAAATGATTGATGAGGTATAGACGTGCCGTCAAATAATTTTGGCTTGTAATTATTGGGAAAATATGAAATTTAAATGCTAAGTACTAAAAATTATTTACTACGAAAAAATAAACTTTGCACTGTATAGTAGTGTATAAATGTTTTAGTTATATGTGTAATTAAACTTATAAAGTAACACCAGTGTGACTTATGTTGTTGCAGATTAAATGCCAACTTATATTAGGATTGTAAGATGTTACTTTTAGCAGAATGCATGCTAAATTGGAGTCATCTGCCAAACCGGTTTATAAGTGAGTCTTTAATATTATTCATCTCTAAAAATTATCTTTTCTGACTTAAAGGCATGGGCAATGCCTTTATGGTTAATTTAAAAATATATGGATTAATTAGTATAAGCCAGCTTCTGAAACTGTTTAATGTGCCTGGGATCGAATTCCGTGTTTCGAAAATTTCGTTACTGGCATTTTTACTTATGCATGCTTCTTGTTAATCTTTCTGTTTCAATCAACTCCAACGTTTTCTTGTTTCCCTTAATTGCTGAATTCCTATTAAAACTAGACTGAAAATCAATCAGTTGCGATTCAAATTCTTCAATTTCTAATCTGTCGAATAGGGACAAGTTCTGTTTATCAATTGAAGTCACATCAGGGTACACAATAAACTTGAGCATTTAAGAGAATTTATGAAACTGAGAAAACCTTTCTGATTATTCCTTGATTGAAGAATTGATAATACGGAAATATAACACATAAAACAATAAATATAACGCTAAAATACAGTTATATCACAGAAATTGACTATGCTATACATAGACAAACTTTGCATCATTAACAATTGAAGTCAACGGCATAACTACGTTAAGACAATAACAAATGAGTATGAGCCCCGCGACTGGTTCTTCTCGTTTGTCGGTAATACTTCATAGTGGACTTTATTATTTTGAATTAAAATACAAACCATTTTGATCGATGACGTGCCCAAAATATTGTGGTGTCACGTACCATCAATGACATGCGAGTCATTGGTTCGCCATCCCTGTATTAGACTATAAATTGTGGGCAGTACTGAAGGCAGATTGTGCCAGAAACGGGCATCCCAATTTCAACAGTGTTAACTCCTTAACTGCCTATTAAAAGATACGGGATTCACTCCTCAGTGCCAGCGTTTTCATTTAGGTGGGGGTATGCAGTGTATTGTGTTAAAAGGAAAAAAATAATAATCAAATTTTTATCTTAAATAAGTAAATCTTTTATAAACACTGTCAAATTCATTTCATTACATTTAAAAACCTTCGAAATAATTTTACAGATAGCCGCACAAATAAAATAACAGTATTTTGGTTATGAAAGATATATACGTACGGGGCACATAATGCACCGGTTGAGCGAGACAGATATATACACCGGTGGTACTTAAGATATTAAACGTTCTTTGAATAAAGCAGCGTTGTAAATTTCCATGGAGGTAATGAGTGCTTTGAAATATACGAGTTGCCAAAGAATCATAAAGCTTGTATAAAGACAAAATATAGCCAAATTAAATAAGAGATGGAATGTGTTAAGAGGACATAGTACGATTCAATTGACAAAAATTGGTCAAACAATCAAATCTAATTTCTTAGCCTAAATTATTCATTATACACTTTTCTATAACCTCACAAAATTTGAAAACTCTAAACTTAAAAAACGCAGAATTATGATTGTTGCTTTTACGTTCATTTTTATTCACATTCCTATGGCAAATCAAAACTTGACACTTCTTATCTCAGAAACATAAAATAACTTATTGGTCTTTTTTTAAAATGCTAAGGTTTTTTTTCTATTGTGCCTAATAATTTGAATTTTTTTATGTATTATTAATTGCACATGGAACAAAAGTTGATATGCATTTTTGATCTATAAGCAATACTTGTTTTTTTTAAAAAAATTGAACTCAGAATTTATACCTTTTTAAGAAATTTTCAATAAGTGTTTATAAAAATTTTATTGTATGAATACCAATAATGTGTTATCGCAAAAACCCATACCAACTTTTGTTATACATAGTTTGACGTACTTGTAGATAAAATTTCATAGCGTGTATGTAAATGTTTGTTGGAGGCGCATCATTTTAAAATCACTTTACAAATTTTAAATTTTTTCCTTAAAAAATTAAATGGCTAACTCTTTATGAAATTTTGAGCACAAAATCTGATTTACATAGGAAGGAACCCAAAATATTTTTTAAATCCTTAAAATAAAAATGTTTGCGTAAATCGTACCATGTCCCCTAAAATTTAAAGATAAAAAAGTGGTTTAAGGAGCTAACATTTTAAAAATTTTATTCCTAAGTTTAAAAAAACAACATAAAACTGTAATGTATTTGATGTTGTATCAGAACTTTTTGTACATCTTTCTAAATTAAATTCGAAAGAAATATGTAATTATAGAAAAAAATAAGATTTCTTTTAGAATGAAGGATATTTTGAAGCTTGTCTTGAAATTGGATGGTGCCTTGAGAATAGAATAAATTTAGAATACTCTAATGGTTTTTGGATAATGTAAAATGCAAACTATATAGTGCATCTATTAAAGCAAACTCCGTTTTTGTAACATAACTTTTCCAATAAAAATCTGCTTTAATCGGAATGATATTTCAGGATTTCGGCAGTAATACCAAGATAAGTTAAATATCATAGTACAATTAAAAAAGGTCTAAGTTTGGGAACATATATTTACATATATCGAAATTGTAATCAATTATTTATGAGCTAAAATGCGAGTTTATATTTACATAGATATTTTTATAGTGTGGACGCATGTGTACACACTGTGGGGACACTGTCTCTTAAAAATGCAATCACAAAAAAAAATGCTTTAAAATGCAGAAAATAAAACAAATACTATAGACACGCAAGTTCAGAAACTTTTCAAAAGGTAAACTTAATTTACAAAAAATACAGCTGTTTTAAGAAGAACTTTGAAGGGAAAACTTTAGCTTAAGTGCCTTATTTAATAGTAACGCATTACGTCTTACTTTTTTATGTTTGTTTTTTCATGCTTTTTACACAGTTTTATAGAGGAGTTTCTAAGACATTTGCTGAGTATTGGATATAAAAACTATTTTTTCATAAGTAAAAAAAAAAATTGGATACAGTCAAAGCAAAGGACTGTGCAAATAAGACAAAATTTAGATTTTCTTTCTTTTAAGAATTCCTTCACTCTGTACCCTCCTTTTTTTCTTTGCTTTTTGTGAATTAATTTACAACTCGGATAAAAGAGTGTATCAATTGCGCCATTTCAGAACTTTTACCTTGCGGAAATTATTACGTATGATCTTTTCTGCCCAGCATTTATTCGATAAACATTAGTAAATATATATTTCACGTTGCAAATAAAATTTAAAAATATACAAAAATATATACAGTAAAACGTCGTTTTTCCGAACGTTTACTATCCGGAGCTTCAAATATTGGTACCAGTTTTTTTGTCAACTACATGTACTGTATAAGAATAAGTTTTCGAACAGTGCAAAGCTCAACGGTTGTTTCGCGTGAGGCCAAAAGTGACGGAAAAACCCTAGATCAGACATATTTGGGGAATTTCAGTAGTGTGATTTGGTAAACATTAGGTCAGTGTGTTTTCTAGAGTGAGGGAGTGTATACGTACCCTTTTGTTGAGGTGTGAACTGCTACGGCCTCGAATTCAAAACGGAAGCGCAATCTTGAATATAGAGACAAAACTTGAAATTCTGAACCGTCTCACGAAGGGAGAAAGTAGAAAATCTCTAGCAGAGTCTTATAATGTTGGAAGTCAACAGTTTCTGACATAAATAATGGGTCCATCAAATACTGACGCGTTTTCTGCATTAGAGATAGCTATGGAGTGGTACGAACAGCAATCAGAGTGTTGTCCTACTCAACTACTGCTGCTAAAGAAAATCAGATACCTTGCAGCGAAAAAACAAAGGTTTACAATGTTACAGCGAACAATAAGTGATTATTTTCCACAACAAAGTTAAAACTGTGACTTTTTGCACCTATTTTGCTTTTTCGTTGAGCATATTCTCCGCATATGATGCGGGATTCGTATAGTGTGCGGTTTCATGTACTGCATGGATCACATTCGATTTTCGGTTATCCGAACAATAGCGTATCGAAACGGTTTCTGATCCCAATTGAATCGGAACAAAGATGTTCGGCTCTAATGTAAAATTTAAGCTGTATAAAATGTTGAAATTTAAAATTTCGTTGTTCAAAATTTAGCTAATTTTGGAATGAAGAAAATGGAAATAAAATGCTGGATTAAGAAATACAGCTACAATAATTTATTATGAAACTCATGAAACTGGGATTGTAGGGGAAAATATATATTTTATTTATATATTTTATTTATATTATTATTTATATATTATTTATGTTGAAATTTATTATTTATATATTATTTCAATTCAGTTAGAAGTAATGGGAAAAAATTAAAAGTACTAAAGTTAACATGTAAATATATATATATATATATATATATATATATATATATTTATATATATTTCTTACGTAATTATTTTGTGATTTTTCTGCATTATGAGTTTGGGAGAGTTTGTTACATAATAGTAATGAGTGGTTTTTTCATACTCTCTGAGTTATCCAAACTCTGAAGTTTTGTTTATTTTATTTGGTTTTCCTACCGAGTTGCAAAGGGAAAGGTTGGCGCCTTCAAACTAGTTTAACCCCACTTTATTCGGTCCTAAGTCCGAAATTGCTTTCTGACTCGCTAGGTTCTTCTTTTTTGTAGTTTCTTTTTTTATTTCTCTATAATTTTTTTCTTCATGTTCAGGTTTTATATTTTTTATGCTATTTCTTGTTATGTTCTTTATCAATTATTTCTTATTTTTGATATATAATACATATTTCTTTATATATATATATATATAATATATATATATATATATATATATATATATATATATATAAATTTAAATCTGAAATATTTCTAGCTACAAAACTAGTTACTCATTATGATTTTGAAAAACAAATTATCTTTTCATTTTTAAAAGAATACAGCAAGAGGTAAAGAAGAAAAAGCAACATCAAATCCTAAATTAATTTTTTAAAAAAATAATTCTTACTTATATAGAGTTCTAAAAATATTTGTGAGGATATTTACTTTATGAATGAATAATTTTTATCTATTCATGTTTATTATTTTAATATTTTTTTTTTGTTATTTTATAATTTATTTGCTGTTTTTATAAAATTCAAAGACCCGAACATATGTTTTTTTTTTATTTTTCATTTTATTTTTTCATTTTTATTAAAGCATAGAAAAATATCATCAAATGAAATGTTTGCCTTACGAAAAAGGCCATATATGCTATATGTGAGTATAGGAAAATAATCCTCTATTTGTACTAAGCTCCTCATATCTTTTTGATTTATTTTTAAAAAATGCCTCTTCGTACTTCTGCACTTATGTCAAATATATCATATTTCAAAATGAATATAAGTTTAAATCCATTGAATCTTTAACCTTGTAACATTATAATGTTTGATATACTCCTAATAAATTTTGAGTTCAAATTTTCAACATGGCAATACAAAATTATTCTTTTATTAACCCCGTAACTGGTTTGCCCGTGCACTGTACAGTCGTCTGCCGAAAGCTGACCACAAACGGTTTGCCCGTACATTGTACTTCTTTCCTTCTTTGATTTGTGTGTATTTTTAATTCTTGTAGAGAAAATACTAGTGACAGTGTGTTTTTAAGAGATGTAGTTTGTTCATGGTACTGAAATGCTTCTCATCTGGGTTTTTCTTTGTGGTGAAACTGGAAAGTTTTCATTGAAGGTTGTTATTTATATTCATGAAAATATTGGATAAATAACACAGTTTTGATAATGTGTAATTTGTTGCTTAAGAAGAAAGAAAAATGGAAAAATAACCCAAATCATAGCCGATATTACTTAATTCCCCATTATAATATATGACTTGGTATTATACCATGCTTCACAAACTGTGCATATATACACTCAAGAGCCAAAACATTATGACCACCAGTCAACATCGAATTGACCCACCTTCGGCCACAGCTTCAACCCGCCTTAGCATGGACGTCACAAGTCCTTGGTAGATGGCTGGAGACAGATTGTACCGGATGTTTAAGCAATGGTTACGCAAATCCGAGATATTGTGAATCGGTGGTTTTGAACTCTGAGCTGCTGTCTCATGGCATCCCAAATGTATCCTATCTGATTGAGATCCGGTGAGTTAGGTGGTCAGGACATTAACTGGAATTCAGCATCATGTTCATGGAACCACTCCAACACAATTTTAACCTTGTGACACGGGGCGTTGTCCTGTTGGAACATTCCATTTCGAGCTGGAGAAACAGAGGTCATATAAGGGTGCAATTGGTCTGCAATGATGTTCAGATACCCTGTAGCATTCATGGTCTGCTATACCACAACCACGGGTTCCAGAAACGTTCAAGATAATCTCCCCAAAAGCATAATACTGCCACCACCGGCCTGTGTATGACCTACTGTACATTGAGGGAGCAACTTTTCGCCTGGAAGACGGCATATCCTGATATGACCATCAACGTGATGAATGAAAAAACATGATTCATCTAACCAGGCAACTCTCTGCAACTGATCCATGGACCAGTCGCGATGTTCCCAGGCCCAACGCAGGCGCAGTTGGCGATGCCGTTTGGTCAGCAAAGGCACACGAGTGGGACGTTTGCTGCGTAGCCCCATATACAACAGTGTCCGCTGAACAGTGTGCTCTAATACTATTCTACTTGGTCCTGCACTGTATTGTGCTATCAACTGAACCACTGTCTGGCTTCGATTTTGCTTCACCATGCGAGACAGTCTTCGATGACCTTTTCCTTTGATAGCGTGTAGACGTCCAACACCATGTCGTCTACTGCTGGTTTCACCGTCATTCATCCACTTTGCATTAGTACTAACAAATGTAGATCGCGAACAACCCACGGGTCATGCAGTTTCGGAAATACTAGTTCTGAGCCTTCGAGCAATTACAATCTGCCCTCTATCAAAGTCGCTTAGATCCACAGCCTTTCCCATCACACACAGAAATAAGTGAAAGAATGATTCTTCAGACTCTCCAGCAGCAATTAAATACCACATCCACCTGATCACGTGCCTTCCACATCATCCAGACGAGTTCATTGCAGAATGTAGGGGTAGGCATAATGTTCTGGCTCTTGAGTGTATATATGTATATATCCTCTATTTTGTAATGGATTTAGATATTCCTATCCATCACTTTCAATAGGTTTTTCCTCAGTTTTATTTACATAAAGGGAAGGTTGGCTTCTCAAAATAGATGTACTATCAACCCCACTTTTATATAATTTTTTTGTATATTAGTTGTCCTAAGTCAGCAATGTTTATAATACTGCACCATCCATTTTATAATTTTTAATCCCGGTTGCTCATCTGCCCTTCATTGTGTGATTTTCCTACAGTCAATGTGTTTTTCGAATGTGATTGTTGGATGTTATCTCTTGTTTGTAGAGAATAAGACTATATATATATATATATATATATATGTATATATATATATATATATATATATGACAGGCCCCAGGCCTGCTGGTAAAAATGAAGAGGGCATATTTCACAATATTCCTTTATTACGCTTTCATCATATATAATCTAACATGGCGGACCTTTTGCCGCGCAACCGGGTGTTACCAAATACAACATCGCAGCGAGGAGACACCAGCCATGTTTTTCTTAGTATGCGTTTTCGTTTTGCTCCTTTTAACAGGCTTGTTTACTATAAATCCTTACGCGATGGTAAAGAGTTCGCTCTATTTTCATTTATTACTTCTTTAATTTTTGAACCTAAACTTTTCAAACCTGACATATATATATATATATATATATATATATTACGATATTTCTTATGTTCATTATCTATTATTTCTTGTTTTTGATATATAATACATATTTCTTTCATATATATATATATATATATATATATATATATATATATATATATATATATATGTATCCTGTATTGGAGTAATTCTTATATTGACAGGAGAAATGCAACGTGCAGCCTTTTATCATATTATACTTTATTTCAATATTCAAAACGCAATCTGCACTCCAAGCTATGACAAAGCGAGTCGTATTTTCAGCATCAATCAGGTGCCAGTGCGTCGTTCGTTCACGTGGTTTGTAAGTTCGCCGGAGTCGAATTCAAGGTACTAATGCGGGAAACGTGTTGCTTTTCCTGGTAGGCTTTATCCCAACTGACACTTGAAGCGTTGGAGATTCATCACACACACACACACACACACACACACACACATATATATATATATATATATATATATATACAGCAAGACCCCACTTAACGCGGGGTATACGTTCCATCAAAGTAGAGCGTAAAATCAAATAGCGTTAAACGAGGTTATCGCATCATGTGAATAATGGGATTAGGGGAAGACGGGTTGAAAATTGGCCAGGTATTTTACCATTAAATTTATTGTGTGTGTTTTATTACAATAAAACAAAAATAAATTTCTTAGAAATTTAGAAAAATAATAAATGTATATGCATATAAAAATAAATAAAATTCTATAATTCAGTATGTTCACACATTTCATATATACAATATCTTCTGTATTTCCAATTTTCTGCCTTTTTATCAAGATGCATCTAACGTAATTTGCGTTTTCCTTTCGTTACATGTAATAAATTGTTGTTAAGTGGATAAGACATTCATAACGCCCCGTCTTGCTTTTGAACTCCTGTCAAAATTTGCTCCTACTTTTTCTTGCTTCTTTATTTTCGTGATTTTTATTATCACCCATGATAAAAACTAAAAATCATAATATTTGTCACTATAGCAATCGTTATATTACATAAATTTATAGTTACAATAACGTTAACAAATGTTTTAAACGATAAAAATGTGTTCG
>BMAU01012071.1:0-30000 GCA_019973935.1 Trichonephila clavipes | reverse complement strand
GATTATACTTCGGTTTGGTTTCATTATTCATATGGTAAAAAAAATATGGTGGCACAGTGTAAATAAGAAGTTCCTTTTCTTTTTTGTGGTTCTTTATATACTGTTATAACTTCTAAGTTACAAATTATTTTTGTGATATTTACACTCTCTAATAAAGCAACTGGCAAATAAAACAACAACAAAAAAACGACACCAGTGTTTTCTTTCTTTTTTAAAAATTTCTACTACCGGTATTAAAACCGGTATCCCGATATTAAGGTCTAAAAATTACCGAATACCGATTTTGGATTTTTGGTCCGGTATCACAATCCCTAAATTCCGGTGTGACTAATATTTTTCTCACATATCAAGATTTCTCTCATACGCTATTTTTTTTCAGAAGCAGAAGATGGATTTTGCATTCAGAAAAGGAGCCTTAACACTTTTATTGTTCGACTTGCAGCAAATAAATTATTTCTTCTTTTTTAAGAAAAGGAGGAAAAAGGAGCACAAAGGTTGTCTTTATTTGATCTCCAAATATCCGTAGACGTCACTATGTCTATCTTTATACTATTTGAAGGTCACAGTGACCAAACGAAAGGGATGTTAGACTCATCTTATATGATATCAGACTGAAACTCAAAAGCTTTTCAGCTCAATAAATGAGACAAAGTCTTTTTCCAATTTTCTTTAGAGACAACTAAAATCCAGCTTTTCCCTTGAGAAGAGTTTTCAAGAATCTTGTCGGTTTTGTGTAAAATGATTTATCTTAAAAAATGTCCCCTTTTTCTATTCCAAAAAATGATGAGTTATTTCGAACAGAGTGAACAAATTCCATGTAAGAATCCACTTATGTCATATGGTTATATCCAGTTTTATACTGAGATGTATCCTATTCATTAAGGAAAAGGTTGTTTTTAGAGTAGTTTTATAATAAAAACTATATAATTTTATGCCATTTATATATTTTATATTTATATATATTATTCATAACATTAAGAAAGATTAAATACAATTATAGAAAAAAATACAAAACAAATAAATTAATTGTATGTATACCATTTTTATTATTTTATACCAAGAAATAATTTATTTAAGGCGACATGGTACAATTTACGCAAAAATTTTTACTTTAATGTTTTTAAATTTTTTTTTGGTTGCTTCCTATGTATGTATACTATGTTAACCAGATTTTGGGCTCAACATTTCATAAAAAGCTATCCATGTAATTTTTTAAGGAAAAAACTTAAAGTTTGTGATGTGATTTTAAAATGCTACTCCTCCTACAAAAATTTACGTACACGCATGAGATTTGATTCTCAAGTACGTCAAACTAAGTATGATAAAAGTTGGTATGGGTTTTGCGTTATCGTGATTAGTATTCATACAATACTTCTTTTTGTGAATGTTTATAGAAAATTCCTTAAAAAATGTATAAATTCTGAGTTAAATTATTTAAAAAAAATAAATATTGGTTTGATTCAAAAATGCATACCAACTTTTATTACATGTACTATTAGCAATAAGTAAAAAAAATTCAAAGCATTAAATGCAATAGAAAAAAAAACTTAGCATTTTAAATAAAGACAAACTAGTTATTTTATCTTTCTGAGATAAGACAGTTGAAAGTTTTGATTTGCCATAGAGATGTGAATAAAAACGAACGTAAAAGCTATCAGAATTCTGCATTTTTTAAGTTTGGAGCTTTCCGATTCCTTGAGGTTGTAGAAAAGTATAAAAAGAATAAAATTTAGACTAAAAAAATTAAATTTAATTTTTTGACCGATTTTGTTCAATTGAATCATACTGTAAGCCTTGCACAGTAAGCCTTGGCCTTCACGGGCTGTTGCGCCACTGAGGTCAGTTCAGTTCAGATAATAGCATTAATGTATATAGGTAAGTACTGATAACTACAAATGATGTGAACCCGATTTTTTAAAAAAAATCATTTCATCGAATTTATTGCGCATACTACAATAAGTGATACCTGGTTGTAAAAGAAATATACCAAGATTTTTTTTGCTACAAATGTTTGATGTGTGACCCTCTTGTTTGACAGTGCACGTTCAATCTACAATCCAGGTAGTCCCATACATTTTGTAATGTCACTTCTATCAATAGTTCGTAATGGTGCCCAAATGCTTACTTGTCACCCTATGTTATATGTTGTGTCGATACGGCTTGAAATTAAATTTTTGCCGCAAAGTTTTATATCTGTGCCATCTGAAGTTTACAGACGGAAAATTAGAACAAAATTTTGCCTTATCGTCTTCACTGCTTCATGGAGACGCTTGCCCAACCTCTGCTTTTCTTTTTACACAAACAAACTGTTTTCCTAAATTGATTATTCCATCGCATAATTCTCTTGTTGGTTGATGTTTCTCTTCCGTAGCGATTTCTAAATGTACGTTGCACCGGAACAACAACAAAAAAACTAGTGCATGCTCTAATACGAAAAAGCTCTTCTCTATCATTTTCTCCATTTTTGGATTTCAATCACAGTGATCTTGAATATGCTGTCGGTCATTGTTGAAAAAGAAACTTAGTATATTTATTTTAGTATTCATTTATCACTTATAGTAATATATGCTGTAGTTACGAAAATATGATTTTTTAATAAAAGAATCGGGCTCATTATTTCTGCTCACATTGTAGTTTATACTAGTATAAAATTATCGTAGTTCTCATTAAAAATAGTACAATTTACAATGCAGTTCAGTAAATACATGGTAAAAACTTTGTGATATTGCATTGTACACAAAAAATCGATGTAAAAGAAAACAGTGCGAGAAAAACTGCAATACTACAGTGCTTCTCAAACTTTCAATGATTGCGACACAATATTTAATCATAATATTCATCATGCCCTCCTCCACACAATAGTAATGATTTGAAAGCAATAAAATTGTACTATGATGTTAAACTTACTACACGATTTTCACCTCTTAAGTGCTACAAGCGTATATAAACGTCTGGCTCAACCAGTGTGTTGATTGCCCTAGACGTATATATATTTTTTTCCGCTGTACGAACTTTTCTGTGAACTGTGATCAAAAAAGATTATTTCAAAGGCTTTGGAATGCAATAAAACAATGTTGACAATGTTTGCAAAGTGGTGTGCAAAACTTAAGCAACAATGTAAAAATTTAGCAGATAGCCATGAAATTGCAGAAACGGAGGTCTGGAGATCAGTACAGTGAACACGTAAGTCAGTAGAAATGTCATGCGTATGCAAATATCAGGAACGAAACGTCAAAAGCGACGTGAGCGTACGCAAAACGCGTGATGTCGGCGCGTGCTGTTCAACACTAAAATAAAATGAAGGACGCAGACGCAATTCAACGTATTCGCTTCAAGTGCAAGTGAGTCAGTTCGTGAAATATGGCTAGAAGAAATCACCTGGACGACTTCACACGTGGAAGATTGATAGGAAAGCTGGAGGAGGGGCGTACTGTCAGCAGTGTAGCTGCAGAGTTCGGAATCAGCAAAAGTGTCGTTTCCCGCGCTTGGAAAGCTTTCCAAACCACAGGTACAGCTGTTAGAAATGTTGGTGGTGGCCGCCCGAGGCCGACAACTGCAGGGGATGAACAATACATCAGCCTGTAGGCGAAAAGAGGCTGATAGCAGTCAGCAAGCACCATTGCTCAGCAACTCTGTTCGGCAACAGGGCGACAAGTGTCGTGGTTTACTGTGGCCAGACGCCTTCACAAAGGGGGCCTATTCGCTCGCCGTCCTGAACGCTGCCTCCCGTTGAAAGTTGACCACCGACGCCACCGATTACAGTGGTGCAGAGAGAACAAAAACTGGACAACTGATCAATGGAGTCGTGTCCTCTTTATGGATGAGAATCGGTTCAGTACCAGAAGCGATTCTCAACGCGTTTTGATTTGGAGAGAGATCGGAACACGTTTTTATACCAGTAACATCAAGGAAGGACACCATTACGGTGGTCCTGGAGTTCTTGTCTGGTGAGGCATTATGCTGAACGGGTGAACTGAGCTCCACATTTTCGATAGAGGGTCTGTAACTGGGAATCGCTATTGTGAGGATGTTCTTCTTCTTATTCGTCTGTTCCGAGGTGCCATTGGCCCAGATTTCATTTTTATGGATGACAATGCTCGGCCACATTGTACTCTTGCTGTTGAAGAGCTGCTGGAAAGTGAAGATATCACTCGAATGGATTGGCCAGCGTACTCCCCAGATTTAAATCCCATCGAACATGTGTGGGATGCTTTGGGGAAACGTATTGCAGCACGCTTACATCATCCGGAGAACACGCAACAACTCAAACAGATGCTGATTGAAGAAAGGGTACTCCTACCGCAAGAAATGTTGCACCAGCTGGTTCTGAGAATGCGGAGACGGTGTGAAGCAACCATTGCAGTGAGGAGAGGGCATATACCATATTAAGGAACATTTGCTTGTTGTTCTTCCTGTTGGATAGACCATCATGAGTCACGATGCTATGCGTTCAGTAAAGCTTGTTTTTGTTTGATTCCATACCGTATGCATTGTATTCCTTTTTCAGCGCCGATGCTTTCGTCATCTTTTATGTACATAATACTCTCCCTCATTTCTGAATTTCATGTCTCTCAGATGATTTTTCGTGATGTTATGGCAATAAACCCACCTGCTGCTTAAGTTTTGCTTACCAGTGGAAATTCAAAGAATTGTCTTACTTATATTTTTTCCTTTTCTACCCCCCTCAGTGCATCACCTACGCTCGTCTACGTGTTAAAATGTGGCATCGGGGAGGGAATTTTGTAATTTTTTACATGCTTTTAGGGGATTAATTATAAGTTGTAACAATTATCAAGTGTTACTTTTGCATATAGTTATTCATATGACAAATCCATGGGCCCACTGGTAAATATTAAAGCTGTTCTTAACATAGTATTGTTAAAATAATTATAAAATTCATCGCGCAGTACTGATATATTTTTAGAAGTATTATATCAGTGTAAATTAGCACTTTATTTTTTATTACATCAGAACGTATTTTGTTTGTTTTCTTTAAGTAAATTAATAATTTTTTTTCGACTTTTCAATATGCTCGCACCTCCCTCATAGGGTTATCACGCCCCTCTAGGGGGAGCGCCCCACAGTTTAAGAAACACTGCAATATTATGATTTATTGTTAAAAGCTTCTCTTCATCACAGAATGTTCAGAAATATTACTCGAAGTTGTACCAATTAGCATCGCAAGTATCTCTTAGTGTTACAAATGGGAGATAAATATTAGAAAATTACCTGTAATTCTCTTATCACCTGAACAACATACCAAGTATGTATACTTGGAAGTCAAAAATATTTTCTCGTTTTTCTAACAAACACTATAATTCCAAGAATTTTTTTTACAACCGTTAATTACGGATATTATATTGGTTAAAATTCTGATAATTTTTTCGACTTCAGCATGGGTTACAGTTCCTTATGGATGAATATTTCATACTCCTCGCTATGATTAAAAATGCCAGGTGAACCTAAATTCTTCCCTTATAATAAAAATCCGTTACAAAATAACCTTTTTAATACAAGGTATGACACAAAAAATTGAAACTGGTCCAATGAAACATTGTACATCGAGAATCAATTCTCCGTGACAAAATCACCTTCAAAGTAATCCTCTTCATCATCCACACACTTCTGCATTCAGTGTTGCCATAGCTGGTAACAGTTCAGGTACGAGAGTTTTGGAAGGCTCTTTAGGAAAATTTCCGTTTTTGTCTGAACTTCTTCAATTGAGGTAAAATGGGTTCATTTTCAGCAAGATTTAACTGTAGGGAAACAAAGTATCATGTGGCCAAATGTGGTAAGTAAGGAGGAGGCTCCATCACAGAAATGTTTCTGCTGGTCAGAAACTGCTTGACAGATAGGGATATGTGATCGGGTACATAGCCTTGGTGCAGCAGCCATCCATAACTCCTCAAGATTGGACTTGTTTTCCTAATTTTTTCACGAAGTCTTTTTAATACTTCATTGTGTAGTAGCGTCGATTAACAGTCTGACCATGATGTGAGTGCGAACCCACTCATATAACGAATTTTGGCTACAGTTTGGTTTGTAATCCCTGACCCTTTAGAGACCCAGAAGATTCATCATCTACCACACTAGCCCTTCCCTCTAAAAAACCTCTTATACCATTCAAACCCATGTGCACTAGATAAAGTTTCAACTCCATAAGCTTCAGTTAATATTTGAAATGTTTTCGTGGTTGTTTTCTTAAATTTCACAAGAAACTTGGTGTTAACTCGACATTTTTCTGTCAGAATGCAGTTGCAGTGTTAACTCAATAACGCAGTACTCCTAACTGGCGGGATTGATACAAAACGAATCTGACAACATGGGCAGAAGAGATTCGAGGGATAATATCACCCAAAGAGTTTTTGCTAGCTCCACTCTTTTTTCATGCCACACACTTAGTCTCGCTTTGTTTGTGTCTGTGCGTGTACGTGTATGTGCCTGTGAGTGGTTTGTGTCGCAACTTTTATATCAATGTAAATATTGTATCAAAGGATATGTTAATTTTAGTAGTTTTTTGTGTGGAATATTTTACGGGAGTGCTCCTTCAAGAGTTACAAAGGGAAACATTTGTAAAGAAGACATATTTTTCGGCCAAAATGGCGTCGGTTTATAAGAAAACCGAATGTTCTCTTTGATTTCACGAAACGAATTTGCCCCTTAATGACCATGATAAATTTTGACATTGCTATGGATTAAGTCCTCCTGAGGTAAAATCAATAAAATGATAATATGAAGTGCTTAAAGAAACAGGCAGCACAACAAAAGACATGTTAAAGAACTGGAATACCACCGAGGCATTTTCCGAACTACCAAGGGCGCCTCTATTGTAATTTAATAATATAAAATTTCTTATAGTAATTTCCTAATAGTACTTACAATATATCCAAACAAACATGTGTCTAATTATAACAATTTACGCAAAAAAAAAAAAAAATATTTATAGTCAAGGTAAGACTTTTGTTTCACCCTGTATTTTCTAGCCATTAAAATGGCTTGTGAAATATTGTTTGGTATACGCGCATTTGTGTGCATACTTTCTGGATTTAAACTTGGACCAACGCTTTAGAATCTGCATTTTTGACGTTGAAGAATGAAACTTTCATGGAATTTCAAATAGAACAATTCACACTGAAACACTCTGAGTTAATAAAAATTAATATATTACATTCTTGCTTTTTTAACATGCATAAATTAATTTTTTTAGATTTAAATTGTTTGACAATAGCCTAATATTAAAAACATACTGAAAAAACTAAAGATTTAAAAAGGAATGTTAAAAATGTATTTACATATACTTAATATTTACTATTTATATCATCAATATTATCATTAATGTATCATCATATCTGTATGGAATATTTCCAAAATGAACATATACTTTAGCAACTGAAGGCTAAATTGACGGTACAAGATCAATTTAAAATATCTACCATCGTGACCCACAATCAATTAAAAAAATACATATTTAAACATTTGAACCTATGAAACTAATCAAAGTTTCTACGTGAAGTGTTCTGAAAGTAATGGAAATTGGAAAGTCCCCCTCCCCCAAGAACAAGGAAGCGTATTGAAAATTTATCAATTATGACTAAGCAAGTATGTGTGGTGAGTCTTCGGAAGATCTTTTGAAATTCTTTGCGATGTCCAACGCATTTTGAGTGAGGTAGGGAATATTAACGTTTACCTTTTCAGCTACACGATGGCTTTGGGCAACGAACCACGTAATTTCAAGTGACGTGGATGAGACCTGAGCTGGCACCCCCTCTCCTAACTACCACACCAACGGGAGGAAGTTTCAGCTCTCGACAGATTTAACGTGCATCGCTGCCCTACCCGGTGGAGCTTTAGTGGTACTGGGCTCGAAATCCTAACATGCCTGCCATGATCCGATACCTTGACCACTGGGCTACCGCAGCCCCCCAACGCATTTCAAAGATCTATCTGTCAATGTAAAAATCGCATACCAACTAAAATCCATTTTTTATATTCAAAGGTGATCTAAACTGAACAGTGGAGTATTAATAGTAGTACTTATCATGAGATGAGCTTAAGATGCAATCTTTCTAACTTTGTGTAAAATATAAGTATGTATTCTAATTAAAAAGCTCCGTTAAATGCCACAAATATATCTTCCGGGACCCTGATTATTCGTATATCATGGTAGACCGATATTTTAAATTATTAAGAGATTAAACAGCTTTACATGACAGCAAGGTAATTAATGAGACCATTTTCATTTGGTGATATATTGAGATTGTTCCCTATATTTAAACAGGCGGTGAAATTCAGCCTTTCAAAGCCTTTGAGAGGACTTTAAACATAACTATATTATTTTCAACAAGATTGGACAACCTCCTCCCAACACTCATCAATATGTGAAAATCTACCTTGATAAAATTGTCCAAGCTGTTGTTTTGTATACAGAGGATTCATAAAACATTTTGTTCCCTCATAAGACTTCAAATCTCTAAGGACTGTTTTAAAAAACAAAATCTACGCTATGAAACCTTAAGCAATCATTAAATTCAGAGTAACAGTTTTACGAGAATCCGAACAAATATCACTCTAAACGTTTCGTGATATTTACGATTTCATTACATCGTGTTGGATCAGAATAAACATCAGTTTAAAAATAGATGTCCGATATTATAACGTTAAACATATAACAATAACTTTTCGTTACAATCTGTAATCGCCAGCTGGTCCTAATAGGGTTTGAGGAACCCATTTAAAGAACATCAGAATTTTTTTCTCTATCAAAAGCACTTATAGCTCACATCTTGCCCATACTGCTTCCGAATATTATCTATTCCTATCACATTATTACGTATGTGACAAATCTATACGGAATTTAATCACTAACCTTCTGAGTCGTCCTTTTTAGGGAAATTTAATTCCCTACCTATTTCCAATCAACTCCAAAAAGCGGACAGGATTCCTTGTTATGCAGATTAGATAAAGTATTTAAGTCAAACGGAATAGTAAAGTTAGAGCAGTAGGAGATTGAAGCAGAAAGTTATAGTGAAGTTAAATTGAAGATTTCTTGTTGGAGATAATTTAACCTCAAGAAGAGTTGAGATTCCGTTGGTAATTATTGATTTATAATTAAAGTCTCATTAAAGTTTTAAGAGTGAGATTAAAGTTAAATGTTCAATAGGAACATTATTAAATATAATTCTGGGATCTCTTATCGTGGTAATCTCTGCGTGATCGTTATTTAGTTGTTAATTAATTGGATCATTAATTACGTTCGTTTAAAGGATATTACCTTTAAAACCTCATAATACTAGTTAGATATATTTGTTAATAAGTCTTTGATTCTATTTGGATAAGATAACCAAATAAAGAAAGTTTTTTATAAAAATGGCTTCTGGTTCTTACATGACTCCTATTTATTCTCGTTCTCAAAGTGAGGTCCAAGGAGACCTTCACACGTATAATCTCTGAAACTACTTGCAGCATTTACTTTCCATTTTCATAGCCCCCCACAATTGATGACCAGTGGTCTTTATTTCAACTACAGTTGCCATTCGATGTGTATATAATTTGTTTCACATTTACATGCAGTAATAATTTGAGTTGATAAAAAAAACTTAAAGATTAATCTCCATCCTAGGTACCTTAATTTTAACAAACAAATCCATTAACGAAATAAATTGTCCATGTGATCCCGTAACTATACAAAAATTAGATTATTTGAAAGATTACATGATTACTAGAGAGTACATGGTTATTAAACAAATTACCACAATGCATGGATGCTGTCTTTTTTTTTGAAATCCGCAAATATATTGAAGCCCAGTCACTGATTAGTAGCGTATCGCGCTTTCTCGTCACAGGTCAGGGGATTAAACCCCAGGATGGGTAGGGTTAAATCTGCATTTCATCCCTTCATTGGGTCAATAAATGAGTACCAAGCTTGCTTGGGAGCTAAACACTAAGGGTTTCGCGTCAAATTGATCCCCTGATTGGAACATTTGTTCATGCAACTCAGTGCCCAAAGTCATGAAAACTGAGAGGGGCACAGTATGCCATGACCTTCAATGGGTTGTTACACCACTGAGTTCAGTTTAGCAAATACTATAAGTTTTGTGTTGATGAAGAAGATGAACGACTGCATTATGTAATTTTGCTGAAGCAAATCTATCACAGAAAAAAGTAAATTGGTAAACTTGTTTTTTTAAAAAACGATTACCATATTTATTCGAATCTTAGCCACCCTTGACTCTAATCCACCCCAAATTCTGAAACTGTTTCTGTGAAAAAAAATGTTTTCATCAATTCTAAGTCGCACCCCCAATTCTCTCTAATATTGTTCTTGGGAAATATTTTTTTAAAAAATGTGTAAAATGTTCACCTATATATAATACTTAAGATTTTTTTAAAAAAATATAAGGAGTAATAAGAAGTTAATAATTAATTTATTTTACTAGTTTTAAAAAATTTCAAATTTATACATGAATCTATTAATTTACACTAACCGTTAGTACAATGTTTCGAAAATGATTCGGCACTTTCATTGTCACAGTTGACTTCAAAATCTTTATCGCCATTTTAACTCACTGTTCCGTCTTCTGTGCTATTCAATGCATTTGTTACGCAACAGTTTTTCAAAAGAATGTGTCGTAGAAGAATGCAAAAGAATTATTAAAGACTGTTGAACATTTCCAAAGGAAAATCATTTTGCTTATGCCATTGACGTACATTTGTTTCATCAGTGTGAAATTTCCAATGGCCACTGCTCTGTTTCCGTTTTTTTTCTTTTTACGCATGTAAAATTGCCCTCTTTTTTACACTTTCATCATAGGGAACTCTCATCTGGACACTGTTAACGATATATTTGATGTTTAGATAATTAAAAGAAAGTGTATACATTTTTTTTTTAAAATACTAGGATAGACTGAAGAATGGGGATAAATTACGGAATGGGATTAGTCATCTATGCAAATGAACGTTAACATTTTTCCTTTTGAAAGGGGTGGAAACTCAATTTCTCCCATTCAGTAAATGTTTGACATTCGATTCTAAGCAGCACCCGATTTTTAGTAGCTTAAATAACCGAAAAACAGTGCTGCTTAGATTCGAGAAAATACAGTAGTAAAATTAATTTTTATCCATTAGTTAAACAATTAAACTAATAAAAAGTATAAAAAATTAATTCAATTTCTTAAAAAAAATGAAATTTAATTTTTAAAAAACATTAATTTATTTTATTTTAATTTTATCTCTGAACTTTAAATGATTATACTTTTGCACTAAATTAGAGATAGTTTACATGAGTAATGTGACAGAACTAAACTCAAAAGATATATTTAATACTTATCAGTTTGAGAAACGGCTTAACTGGAAATTAGTATACCACGTTGATAGATAATACACCTGCTTTGCTCTTTTCCATTACCTGCCCTCACATCTGAACCCTAACAGATGAATCTGATGTCATCTGAAGCTGCTTATATGATACACTTGGAGTCATTTACCCCACAAACAAACCCACGCATTCCTATGTGATTCTAAATATAGAAGATAAGCAAGATTTCCTGGAACTGTGTGTGAATACTTTTACGCAATGCGATCGAATTTCTGTGGAACAAAGGGGAGGTTTAATATTACGTTGAAAAGCAGACGATATATATATTTTTTTCTATAGATTCCTCGAAGCGTGGTTTATTGTTACCCAGTGAGGCGAAAAGAAATGTTTGAAAGTAAAAGAACTATTTTGGTTGAACTTGGGGATTAATTTTATATCGGATTTTTTTGTCGTCTTTGTTTTATTATTTATCTTATATTCCCATGAAGAATTTGTTTGAAGTAGCATATTTTAATCAGTATCTTTTTTAAAAAAAGAATTGCTAAGTATCTTTATAGAAAATTATTTATCTGAAATATACAAGTAGAAACAATTATAAAAAGGGATTAAGAAGAAATAATTTTCCTTAGTTTTTATTTAAAAAGAGATGAAAAAAAATATTTAACATTAATTACGAAAAAATAATGTAGGTTCAAAAACTGCTTAATTTGTTTCTTTACAAAAACAGTTGTTTGTAATGGGAATTGAAATTATAGAGTTCAAGTAAAATAAGAAAATAATACGTGAACCAAGATACGATAAATGTTTGCATCAATGCGATTATTTTAAGCTTCAGGAGGTTTTAAAGGTCACGGATCCTAGTACGTGACCTTTGACTCTCTCGCTGCGTGATGATTTTATCAAAGTAGGTTCATGATTTTATCAAAGTAATAGTATTTATTATTACCTATTTTAAATCTACATTTTAAAGTCAAAGTATACAAAAAAACGTAAATAGTTCTTATTTTAAAATATAGAATTAGATCATAAAAATAATATTAAAAAAATTAAGTCAATTCCTACTTAGATCAACAAAGAAAAAATTTATTTTAGCTAATTTTTCTTAAATAGTTACAATTCATATAAATATGTATATATATATATATATATATATATATATATATATATGACAGAATCACAACAATAAGTGGTAATTCATTTTTATTAATTATCTTTAAATTATCATAATGTCATCCAAAACAATCGTGTCTATAAAATTTCAGTTCAACTGAATGCCTTAAACGTGAGAAAAAAATCTTTAAAGCTTTGACCCAAGTCCCTAAAAATGAAACCAACGTGGCTGTATCTGTAATTATTTACTTAATTAGTTTCAGTCAATTAATTTTAATTAATTATAATTAACTTATCGTATTTTTACCCAAAATAATAGTGTATAAAAAATTTCAGCTCAAATGAGAGCTTTAAAATGTGAGAAAAAAACATTTTCAAGTTTTAACACAAGTCGCCAAAATTGTCGCTATGTCGCGAAAAATGATGCCAACGTGGCTGTATTTGTTATTCTTTGAATAATTAGTTTTAAACAATTAATTTTTATTAATTATAATTAAATTACAGTATTACCATCCAAAGTAATCCTGTATATAAAATTTCAGGTCAATGAAGCGCTTTAAAATGTATTTTATTAACGATTGAAAACTCTACCAAGATAAATATAAAAAAATAGAGAGAGAGAGAGTGATCTAATAGAGTAGGAATTGAACAATATGGACACAAAAACATAAAGAGGAATAGTACGCATTACACAGCTAAATAGTCTGAAAAAAGGCATTCTCGCGGACACGCAAATTTTGTTTTATCTACGTTGCCCGTGGAAATCGCGATGTGCAGCGAGAGATTTAAAACCTCACAGCTAAATAGTTTAGAAATAAAAATATATAATTATAGGTTAGTAAACTAATATTTAATAACATAAATGGCTTAACGTAAATCTATTTTCATTTTTATTTCAACTCATAAAAAGAAACAAAATTGATAAAATATTTCTTACATTCAAATTTTACAGTGTGTATGAAAATTTTTACATTTATAAATGAATGATATTTTACAAAAAAAGAGGATTTGGACCGAACATGTCAGTTATTATTATTTTATAATGTGGCAAGTTTATAAAACAAGATCATATCCGTATTTAAAATAGATGGGAATTAATCTCATTAAGACAATTAATAGTAAAAGAAAATTTTTATAATTAAACAATAAAATATTTTCTGACAGTCATATTAAAACATTTTGTTAAATTTCTTACAGAGTCAAAATACTTGAAACATATTTTGTATATCTATATACACTGCTCAAAACAATTAAATGATATTGTAAGTTTTATATAAAATAAAGATATAAGCGAAATTTTTTGCGCCGAAAATGGAAGAAGAGAATCACAAATGCAAATTTTTCTGATTTTCAAACTGTGGAGCATGCAATTTTGAGTTCGACGTCAAAAACGTCGCTTCAGCGGCAGTGAATGAAATTTGTCTTTCAAATGAAACGAGGACAAGGATGATCGGCATTCAGTGACTGATTTGTTTCTATGAGTGCGATGTCTCAGGAAAGTCATTTAACCGATTCAGAAGCTTGGAGAGTTGTTGGTAGGTTAGAAGGGAGCCAAACTCAAACCGAAGTAGCGCAAACAATTGGAATGTCACAAAGTGTGATTTCCAGGATCTGGAACCGTTTTTTGGACACTGGAAGTGCAGGCCGAAGAACAAGACAAGGTCGTAGACGGGCAAAAACGTCCAATGAAGATCGTTATTTAGTGTTAATGGCTCGGAGATACCAAAATATGAACGCTACTCTTCTCCAACGACACCTTCGCTCGGCTACTTGCACCACGGTTTCAACTCAGACTGTCCGAAACCGGCTCTAGGGTGTAAGTCTGTATGCTCACCGACCGATGGTATGTGCTAGACTAACATCAAGGCATCGTCGCGACCACAGGGAGTGGGCAACAGAGCATGTGAACTGGAGGAGAAATGAATGGAGCAATGTTCTTTTTTCTGACGAGTCCCGTTTTTCTGCTCATCCGGATAATAAGCGTATTTTCATCTGGAGGGACCGTGGCAGTAGGAATACTCCTGCGTTCATGCACGAAAGTGTCAGATTTGGCGGTGGGGGAATGTTGGTGTATAGTGGAATCTCCATTGACGGGCGCACAGACTTTTACATCATTCGAGATGGACGTCTGACTGCCTCCCGATATAGGGATGAGATCTTCAGACCTATTGTAGTCCCTTACGCTGCAGCAATCGGAGATGACTTCATTTTAATGGACGATAACAGCAGGCCACATCGTGCTAACCTGGAGGAGGATTTCCTTTTCCAATAAGGGATCGTACGAATGGAATGGCCAGCGTTTTCTGCAGACATCAATCCAATAGAGCACGTTTGGAACTTTCTAGGAAGACGAGTTGCTGTCCGTCAACCACCTCCACAAACTTTCCAAGAACTGGAAAGAGCTCTTCTGGAAGAGTGGGACAGAATACCACAATTCGTGATTAATAGCCTCATTGACTCCATGCCTCAAAGGTTATCAACGTTGCTGGCCGTCCGTGGAAACCATAATTCATACTGAAAATGATTTCCTTTGAAGAAAACACTTTTTCTTATTCTTTTTTTCTCATATGCACAAATTGTGTTTTTTTCCTTTTGGACACAAATGCGCAATAAAATGCATTTTTTTCTGCCAAACATGTGTAATATTTATTCTCATATCACCTACTATGTATCGACCACGTATCAATCAGCTAAAAAGTTTCCCAGCCACAAGATCCACTTAAAATATCAATATCCTTTAATTATTTTGAGCAGTGTATATAAAGGCGAAAAGCGACTCACTGACTAATCACGATATCTCCGGAACTATTTAGCCTACAGATTTGAAATTTGCTAGGTACGTTCCCTTTATGTAGTAGACATCAGCTAAGACCAGATTTTGCAAAGATCGAACCCCAAAAAGCGTTACGGAGGTTTAAGAGGTGTTATAGATAATTGTTTCCAATATTAAACTATTAGACGTACAGTTTTGAAACTTGGTACACAGATTTCTTTCATAAACTGGAGATTCCCTGCATAATGATTTTTACGAAAATCGACCTCCAAGGGGCGTTGGGAACGCTTAAGTGTCGTTATGCATAATTATTTCCATTTTTAAACTATTAGACGTACAGTCTTGAAATTTGGTAAGTGGATTCCTTTCATAGAATAGAGATCCGCTGCAAAATAGGTTTTGTTAAAAACGACTCCCAAGTGACGTTGTAGAGAATTAAGTGGCGTTATAGGCAATTAACTCCTTTTTTAAACTATTGGACGTAAAATCTTGAAATTGAGTAAGCAGATTCCATTCATTGAGTAAGTATTCACTGTAAGATGGGTTTTGTGAAAATCGCTTCCAAAGTGGCGTTGCAGCGGCTTAAGGGGCGTTATAGATAATTATTTCCATTTTTGAACTATTAGACTTACAGTCTTAAAATTTTGTAAGCGGATTCATTTCATGGTGTAGAGATCCGCAAAAAACTTGTTTTGGGGAAATTGATCCCCAAGGGTCACTGAGAGGGATTAAGGGACGTATAATAGATAAATATTTCCGCTTTTCAACTAATAGAACCACCTGCTTGAAAATTAGAAGGTATGTTCCGTTCATGGAATAAAGTTCCTTTTACAAAGAATATTGCGAAAACGGATCCCCAAAGGAGTGGGGTTGCGAGGGATTAAGGCGTGTTACAGAAATATTCCTGTTTTTGAATTTAACCCATTTACTTGAAATTTGTTGAACACGTTTCCTTAGTTGAATAGAATTCCACTAAGATTGGATTTTACGGAAATAAACTCCAGGGGAAGCGGGGAGAGTTATTGGGGCGTATTGATAAACAAAATTCCCGTTTTCGAACTGCTAAGACTATAATAATAATATTCGGTTTGCATGCTTCTTTTGCTGAATTGGAATCCGTTAAGAATGCTCTCAAGGAGCGAGGTATTGATAACAAAAATTTCGTTTTTGCTCAGTTAGATGTAGACTTGAAATTTAGCACTCATGTTTATTTTATGGAGTAGAGATCCACTGAAAGTGTCTTGGGTGGAAATCCACTTGATTATTAGGTTAAGTGAGCATGAAAACTCGTTCTACTTCTATTTTAGATATAAATAGAAATTAGATATTTTAATTTATGTCATTTTTATATCAAGAGGCGAGATTTACAGCTCTAAATTTATTTTTCAATACAATCGAATCCTTAATGCTAGATACTAATAATTCATATATATGTAAACTGTATACATTTATACAACATCGTTAAATACCCAGTGAAGCAGGTGGCTAACGGCTAGTGTAGTATATATTTTCTCGTGCTCTCTTCTTTCAATAAATGTCCGTAAGGCTACACGGTACCCTTTTTCAAAACAAAATTTTTGGTGACAGTTACAGTAAAAATAATTTATGTTTTATATTTAGATTATATTATTAAGCTGATTCTGTAAGCCAAAAAGTCAGTTTGACCAGCCATTATTTTACAATTTTAAAAAATTAGGAATTTTTTTCAAACTCTTATAAAATACCCAATATTTAAAATATTTTTAGTAATTTTAATTTATTTATGATTCTTAGATTATTACAAACAATATTTAGTGTGGATTTGAAAATCTATTCCCTTGTTGATTTTTAATAATTATTTTTCTAGAAAAACCTGGAAAAAACACGAAAATTTTTAAAATATCAACTTTAGCATATTTTAGAAAAGTAACAAGAGTTATCAGCCCTAAATCCATATTAACTTTTATAGAACATACATTTGTGAGTATATACAAAAAAATTCAAGGCTCTATCTTGAACAAAAAAAAATCTTAGGCATTAGAAAACACTTATACCTTCAAATTTAAAAATCTGAGAACAAAGGCTTTTTAAGTTTGTCAAGTCATAAAACAAAAACTTATAATGCCCGTAAAACTCTTATTTTTAATATATTATTTCCCAATGTATGTTCTACATTAAAACACTAATTTTATTAAATATGACTGAAAATTAAATTTTTAATTCAAAATATATTTATGCATAATATTGATAGCATTTCTTAAGACGTCAGTTTATTCAGCTTTATCTTAGCCTAATATTTCACAAAAGTTTTGAAACACGAAGAATTTATGTACAAAATAATAATGATACTAACTTAAGCTAAAAATAGTCAGGTTTACTCATAGAATTTAATTTTTTTCAGTTTTAAATTGGGGCAGTTTAGGAAGTTTTAGCTATTGTCGTACGACTTCAAAATACTAAAATATAGTACTACAATATGTTTAGTATAATGTAGTTTGTTACATCAAGGAAATATTCAGTTATATCTGCAGCATTTGAATTCAGAATACTTGTGTTCGGAAGTCTAATTGCAGAATCAGCTGAGGACTGATTTTTAGATACATCATTTTCTGTAGTATTTCATCTCTTTGAAATATAGTTTCTCACAGAAACCCAGAACGCATTTGCCATGGCATTTTCTCTACGAAAAAAATTAATGATAAAGCTTTTCAGTTATATAAACTATTTTTAAAGAAAAAATTGGCGATGAAATTAATTTTTATATATTAATTAATTATCATAACTCAAAAAACTCAAAATATAATCAAGCAGAAACGATTTTATAGTAATGAAAATTGGAATTAATAACCATTTCAAACAAAAATCTCAAAAATATTTTTAATTAATTCAACTTAATTGTGAAAAAATGCTTTAAAGGAAACCAAAACCAAAACCATAGCTCATAATATTTCAAATATCTTAAAAACTAATTTGCTAACAGATCTGAAATTTCGTGGCAAGCATCTCAATGCAACGGGCCACCAAAACATGCAAAAAATAAAATTTTCTGTAAAATTGAAATTTTTACTTGTCACATAAGAGAACTAGTAATTTCTAAAAACAATGTCATTTAAATATCAAATAACTCACCGCCATTTATCAGGATTTATTATTATTCCACTAACAGAGAAAAAAACAGTTTTTAACAGATTTCTCACCTTCTACTTTTGCAAGTGAAATTATACAAATAAATATAAAGTAAAAGTTTATTTCTACATATTTTTGACAAATGCATACAATGTACTTCCTTTGTTTTTAAAGCATATTTTTTCTAATTATAAAAAATATCAGGTATCCAGGAGTATTTGAGCATAAGTCGGTTCCTAACCTACTAATAAAGAAAATCACAAGATAAATATTTTCCAACAGTAAAGATGCAGACAGATTAGAAACAAAACAATTGAATGCATGTTATAGTACTTAAAATACATGATAGTGAATTTCAAAAGTTCTAGGAAAAATACACTCTAGAATAGTATTAAATAAAATTAAATAAAAATAATTAAAGCAGTAAATAAAATAATAACATGTGATTAAAAATACTAGTAGGAATAAAAATCAGAGGAATTAGAAATGAAGAAAAAGCTGAAAAGCAGAAACACAATCAATATATTTGCGAAAACAATTCAAATTAATGTATTATCAGGATACATAATTTTATAATTATATATTTATATAGAGGAATGCTGAGCATCTGATATAAGTTATATAGGTTACAAACACGCACACATACTCCATGCTGAATCATGGAGGTAGAGGAAATCTTGTTTCACATATATATAAATTCATGGAATTAAGTTCCTCATTTTTTATTCACAAACTATTTAATGCACATCGGACCCAATCCCAATCAATTAGCTGTCACATTTGAATATTTTTGAAACGTAATCCCAAGAATTTTGTTGGTTCAATGAGCCATGGAGGTGGAAGTGTTCTTGCATGGATGTGTAAATCGGGTATTGTGAATCATGAGCTCTAATTAAATATTTTTTAAAAATATTTCAAGTATCTGCCCAAAATTTGGATATTGGAGACAATTTTACTATTTAGCAATATAATGTCGCCAATCGCAATGCTCTCAATATACGCTGCTGGTGTCTCGATAACTGTCCCCAAAATTTGAAAACTCCTCCTCAATCACTTTAGTTATTAGCCCAGTAGAACATATTTGGAGATAGAATTTGTATTTAAAAAATGAAAAGATGACGTATAAATACCTAATGTAAAGTAAAAATAAAATAATCACAGAAGAACGGAGGAAAACTGATGCAAAAATTACAAAAAACTGATTAAATCTATACCAAGACGCTTAAAAGTTGCTGTAGGCACTAAAGGATATTCTACTAAGTACTAAAATAAGAAAGAAATACAATATTTAAAACTAAGTTGAGATTTTTGTTAGTTGTACGAAGACTTTTGAGGCGTAAATTTTTAGTAGCATTTGATTATTATTTTTTTAAAAAAATAGTTATACTATTTTTAAAAAATTAATTATGTCATTCCATTAAGAAAAAGTTGCACGTATCCTGAAAAAAATTACAATTACAACATATTAATTTTTATTAGTTGAAAACATTAAATTTTATAAGAAATTGTAAGTGTACGAACACTTTTGTGGCCCACTGTATATAGCAATCATACATAGCATAAAAAGGGCTTATGTATTTATGTTTTTAATATATTTATGTTTTTTTTTACTTTTCATCTTTGATTGGCCATTTCAAATTTCTAAATTGTCTTGTAGTTCTTTTTAGTTGAATTGGAAGATGGCATTTGGGGAAAACTTCTAAAAAAATCAAAATATATTGTACAAAACAATTATAATTAGACGTCAATCATGTGCCTTTATTATTTTTTGGTAAAACAAAATCCCTTTTAAAATTGGAAAGTGTTTAAAATAACTCAGCGGATGTTTACCTAATTGAAAAAAATTGCTAAATATTTTACAATAAAAGAAATACTCTCAGAGACTATCAATCATAAGAACATCTAATTTTTATTTGTAAAGTAATAATAAATATATTGAACTAACACCTTATTAACAAATGCATTTTTATATCTTGATTAAAATGTAAAAACTCTAATTCAAAAAAGAAAACAGCCTTAAAATAACTTTAATAAACATTTTATTAGTTGAAAACGTGAATTTTAAAACCACAGATTTTTTAAAGAAAATTAGAAAACTTTTTTTGTATTAATCAATGTTAATTGGAATTGTTCAATTTTATTAACAAAACTTTTAATCAGAACGAAAACATATTTAAAATTTTACGTTTTCAATTTTGTGTCATGTTTTATTGCATTATTCCAACATCCAAAAATTAAATATTTACAATAGCTTTTATTCCCGAGTGTTAACTGAAGTTCAGATTGATGTCTTTCTTGTATTTAGCGATGTGTATCTGTGTTAGATATTATGGTGAGAGAGATATAATGATTTCATTCTGGCAGACTCTTTACTTCAGTAACTCAGACACAAAGACATCTGATAAGATCAAGTGCTTTGTATACTGGATTGATATTTGTTATTTAAAATCAGCAGATGTTTTTAAAAAGGCAGATGATTATTTTTATATTCAACATTTCCTAGCTCTTATTGAAAAGCTTGATACAAATTTAGGCTTTGATATTTTTTGAGAATTTAATTAATTTTTTCTGGCACTTTTTTCAATAATTTTCCCCGAACAGTATAACCTAGATGTATTATTTACAATTCGTTTCTAAAATTATTTTTGGGATGCAATGGGAAAATACTTGCGATACAAGATTGTAAACGATTTGATTTTAATTGTTATTGTATATCCAGTATGTGTGAAAATGATAAATAATTTTATTGAAAAGAATTTAATTGTTTATTTTGTTTGAAAATACAGCAAGAGAGGAAAGAATAAGTAACGTATTAGGAGACCTATAAGTAACAATAGTTGTATAAAGCAAATTAGATACGATCCCGATTTTAATGAGGAAAAATATGTGGATTTGAAAAGCCGACTAATTTCATTTCTTTTGAGATTAATGATTTGGAGTACAAGCGTATTGAGTACAACTAAATCTTAATCTCTTCATTTATAATATTCAGTTTTTATTCTAAATTTCCAGATTTATACGGAAATCGTTTCGCAAAAAATAAATTTAATGAGTTTTTCATCTTTCCCGGTGATCTTAAAAAAGCTTTATTTTTTCTTAGGAATAGTATAATTCTCTCTCTCTTATTTCTTAATGAGGCATACATTGTTTTTTGTTGTTGCTGCATTTAAATAGTTCTCTTTTACATACGCTTAAATCTGTATTTTAAGCTCCCAGTATTTTGTTTGGAATTTCTTTTGCTAATAATGATTAACTATCGATACATATCGATAGCCTGGCATCTTCTTTCATCTCAGTCATCAAAAAAATTGCCAACTTCCCCAAGAGACATACAATTCTATAAACTTTAAGTGTATAGAATTTGAATAGATATGAAGACAAATATTGGTATTTTGCAAAATATACAAAATATACTGTTCTACTAGGAATAATAAAGCTACATAGTTAAATTTTCTTTCAAAGTGCATTTAAAAAGAAACACAAAAGAAAAATATTATCATTAGTAAATAATTATTATTATTAATTTTCTATTGATAACAATATTATTCATATAAACCATTGATTTACAAGAGCAGGGATGATGTAGTTATAATAAATCTCTTTATTAATAAAATTTAAAACTGGAAAAACATACTCTGAAGTTTTAGAAAATCATTGATGATTTTGTGGCGGAATAATAATATTGTAATTTATCTCGGAAAAACATCTTTTAGTTTATTTTTTAATAAAATGCATTTTAAGGAAATAAATCAGACCATAAGTAAAATCCACACTATAAATAAATCATAGGTCCATGACCCCTTTCAGTAAAACGATTAGTAGGAAATTACGCAACGTTGGGCTTGCAGATAACAACTCTACCTGCCAAGCTTGTTCTCAGTACCTAAGCCCATCATTTAAACCTACACGGATGACAGTAAAACCAGATGAATTTGTTAAATGTTATTAAACCTGAATTAACTCAAATTAGCCCACGCTTTATTTAAAAGATAGGAAGATTTCATGGAAAAGACATATATATATGTGCATATTGCGTTCCATGTTTCATAAGCCTTAGATGTTAATATGGTACTAACATATTTTAAAATAACCTCTTGTTTTTTTATGTACAGTTCAAATGCACATTTTAATTCTTTTTATTTGGAAAATATATTCTGAGAAAAAAATTAACCAGAAAACATTTTGTTTGTTATTCTCCTTTCTAAAGATTTTTTAAAGGAAAATGTATTGCTTATATCTAACATTTTTTCGCTAAAAGTGTGCTTCATTTCAACTCTTTAGATTTTGTACTTAAAGTTTGTTTTATATTTCTTTGTAAGGTTAGTAATACTTACTTATAATAATTCCACATTTGCTTACTTTTGTGAACTATAAATACATAAAATAATAGACATTGATAAAAACGTAATTCATTTCAGCAAATAAATAGACGAAACCTTATTACAGAGACTGTGAAAGTAGATATAAATGTTTTATATAAAGAAAAATATGGAACTACTTAACCACATACTAAAAGGCTTAAATAAATTCAAATTTTGGCAATCTAAGCTAATTTTATGAAAAATAAATAAACAAAATGAAGACTGTTTTCTTTCAGCTTAGAAAATCCTAAAATTATTCATAAAGTGTTATAATCTAAAACATATATTATTCGTATATATTCCTTATACTTAAAACTGATTATATGTTTAAATAATTAATTTATGTTTAAACTCAAAGAAGATAATACTTCATTTATATATATACTTTTATTTCATTTTTGAACACTTATATAAATTTTACGAACGAATATTACTTAAATTACATGATATACCTTCAACATACAATACCTTTCAATAAAAGGAAATGTTTAGTAATAATATGTTTGAGAAAATACTTATTAATGAAGTTTAATACAAAACTTTATGAAAAATCGAACATTTATTGAGTTTTTGGAAAATAATCTGGTATTTTTCTTTGCATTGTCTTTTTTAGCATCATACTGTCAGATGTGTCCGTTTTATTATTATTTTCACCATTGAATGTACTTAAATGATGGCACGATTTTCTTCATTTTGATGCCGTGGGAAGAGAAATGCTTTTTTCATTTAATTTCGTCATCGAAACCTGCATCAATCATTATTTTTCGAATTTTGTAAAAATACTCCAAAATGTTTTTGTCCCCATAACTGAGGCTGTGCCACCCTTTATCATCATCTACTGCTACAAATTCTTTCCGGTGATACAGTGGACACTACAATAATACAGAAACTTTCTCAAACATTTTATTGAGTGTTAGCTCCGTTTCAATATACACCTTCTCCGAAAAAATATTTTCGTGTTAAGCGATCTTCGTTTCGTGTTAAAAGAAAATGCATGAAAATACATAGCAGTTTATCGGGACTGTTGTATTATTTCGTGAACCAATATTTCGTCTTAAGCGTTTTCGCGTTAAAAACTGTGTATTTTTTTAAATTTAGTTTTAAAATTCTGAAATAATTCATATCTGAACAATAAAAGCTAAATTGCAATTATTTTTTTAAAAAAACTACTATTGAGAACCAAAAACCGCCAAATTACTGTTACGCAATTTAAATCTTAATGTGAAAGCTCATCAAAACATCCCCTTCGTTTATTTTTAATGAGGAGTTAGCTAAAATATAAATTCTCGAAAATATTTCAATAATAATCTTCTTGTTTGGTGTTAGAGGAAAAAATAATATATATATATATATATATAAAATGTATATTCTTTTGGTTTTTGCTTGGTATTATTTACATAAAGGGGGAAGGTTGGCTGGCCAAAAACATGTTCAACCCACTTTTATATAATTTATATATTTTGCTGAAATCCAAAGAAGTTTTAATATGTCCCATTGAAATGTTTATTGTCTGTAGAGACCTATATATATATATATATATATATATATATATATATATATATATATATATATATATATATATTATAATATTCATAATTTTTCTATTACTAGGTTAATTATTATTGAGACGGTCTGCTATTTTACTTGATTTTTACAACGATATTGAAATATATTATTAAAACATTCTAAAATTTTTAAATTGAAAGAAGGTAAAACGATAAACAAAAATCAATATTTCACAATATTAAAAAAATGATTTAAAATTTAATAAGCTCATTCTTACACTTTGAATATAAATGCATTAATAAATGTTTTTAAAAAGTATCTGGCAACGTTCGGGACCGTGATTCTGAAAATGCGTGTAAATGATATAATTTTTAGATACAATGGAACTTGAATTAGAATATACTTATAAAATTGTTTTAGGAATATTATCACAATAAATGAATATTAATAATTATAAGTAAAAATAAACATTTCTTACGAAAATTAATGTAAAATTAAGTAGTTTTATGCCACAAGAAACTCGTGGTCGGTTCAAAACATTGCCATAAACCGAAATTTAAAGAATTTTGTGATCACATTTTGCTTAAACAAAACAATCAAAAGTTAATATAGATAAAACACAGAATATTTATTCAAAGGGCGTGTCAAAAGGGGCGTGGTCATTTTATTTACATTTTTATTTTCATATTTTAGGGCTATTTTACACAAACATATAAGTATTATACATTTTTAGATTCAGAAAATAAGCACTATTTTTAGAAATAAATTGAAAATCGATTATTTGAAAGTATATGATGTCCCTGTTCTCTTTAAGAAATTAACATTTATGCTGTAAAATGACCCGAGATGTGATAAACGATTACTTATGATGGCGATCTCTGTCCGGAACTGTTTCCTTCGAGTCCTGTACTCAAATTCTAGTCCCACTACATGTCCATCACATAGAGGAGTGGTTTATAAAATCTTTGTCTCACGAAAACCTTAGAACTAACTATATGGTGTTTTCATGGAACCCCATTTCCAAGGTTTTTCGAAAAAATGTATTTTCTCAGGATCATTCTGTCTTATTCTTCTCATTCGCCGTTAAACATGTTATAAAGCATGAATTTACTGCTCATCACTTTCGTTGAGACTTATCTCCTTTCCTAAATGTATCTTTTGTAATAGTACCCAAAATCATGTATGCAAAGAAGTAAAATATGCATTGAATTACTCAAGACCGTCGGTCTGTAGACGAATGTATTTTTCAAGCTCTCCCTCCACCCGTCTTAGGAAGTGTGACCACGTTGGAGAACACGGCTATAGATAGGTTCTTTGGTGGAGACCGCCACAAGATACTCGTGGTCTTGCAAACTCGAAAAAGAATGTGATCCATTTTGCTTACATATTCAGAATATTATTTTCAATTTTTCATTGTTCTTTGTGGAACACCTGGGTATACCTCGTGGGCACCTAGAGTTGAGTGGAACACCACTGGAAGATCACTGTTGTAGAGGGACCGTCTGGGTTTAATCCCTTATGTACCACATTGTGATTTACTGCAGTTTTTTTTTCATGTGATAAATTTTTTGGATCACTACAATGAAAATTAAGGGATATACATAAACAAAATACTCAACTTTGGAAAATTTAATCCGTTAGAGCTAATTAATTAATTAAAGATATTTAATTAATTAATTAAATCGACAAAAATGATAATCTTCGCAATCCACTGAAAATTTCTGCTATAAAACTATTCGCCTTCCCCGTTTAAGTACTCTTCATAGAACCCGTGCTGCCATATATGTTGGAAGAGTGGATTTCAAGAAATATCCCTGCTAAGAGTATCGTCAGGAAATTCGTAAAAATGGTTATCATATGTAATTTTAAAGTGAGTGGTACTTATAAGTACCGTCGGTAAATAAAGAGTTAAAGCCATTACGTTGGTGCGGGGTAGAAATTTGGAAAGTGGGTTGCAAGACAGCGTGTACTTTTCCTCACTTGACCGTGATTCCAATTTACAATATACTTTTTAATGGACTTTAAAATGTGATATAAAGAAGCAATCAATCAATGAAAAGCTACATTTCTGCGAAATTCCTTGGACATTTTAATGTGTCTTAAGACCAGGAACATGGCTCAAGGGTTATTTCAATTGTTTCGGCAAATTTATTGAACTTCTTTGATTATATCTTATGATAGATTCTTCACAATTTCTTGAAACTGAACGTGGTTATAGATTAAAATTAATATTGCGTGAAACAAAATTGTTATTTTAACCATCAAAGAGATAAAAAAGAAGCGTTTTTATTATTGTTTTTCATCTATATAAAATGTTTGAGTCGAAATTTCTGTTATTTGTTGAAGGAAAGAATAATGATCTTCTCCAATAATAAAAAGAAAAAATCTATTTAAATAGTTGATTCTATAAAAGGAAAATTTTTCTTTCATGTTCGTGCTGGATTCTTTTATTCATTTAAAACATTCTTTTTTAAAAAAAATAAAAACAAACAGATTTTTTTTCAAGGGGAATTATTTTGATGAGATATAGCGCTAAAGTTTATTAGTGATATGGATTTAACAAATACAATAAAAGAAATTTATTACTTTATGCTATAAAAAAGAAGCAAACTTTAATGTAATTAAAACGGAAAAAAAATTAATTTATCAATCAGATGTTATAAGAAATTAAGAATTAGTATGTAGTGTATGAATAGTTAAGACTTTTTGTTATGTTATTTTTCCAGCATACCTCTCAATCTTAAATAAGTGATTTATATATATATATGTATATATATATATATATATATATATATATATATATATATATATATTAAGGAATATATAAAATCCATGTAATGTAGAAATATATTACGCCAAAATTTTTCCATTCACCTTTTATTAGCAAGTGAAAAGCTTTATTTTTATAGTGCGAAATAATTTAAAATCAAAAGAAATTTTTACCTTTGTAAATTACTTAAAATGGAATAGGAAATTGCTTATATCTGAACCTAAAGAGACGCATAATTTTGTGTGTCATAAAATTACAATTCGAAGAAATAGTGATGGAATCCCAATAACAAAAGGAAGCATAAAACTGGAACAAAACCATTCTATGTATTTCAACATAAGTAAAATAAAGAATTTATTTAAATCTGTAAAAAAAATTCTAAATAAATAAAGATCAGTTATTAGACACGCATTATGTATTTCCTTTGATAAATCTGCAGTTAAGACTTTGAATATTTTTAGATTATATCAGTAAACTTTCGTTTATATAAAATTAAGAGAATTCCTAATGTCAATTGACATTAGAAAAAACTCGAAGTATCTTCAGTACTTACGAGCTGTTATTTTTAATGGAATGCAAATTGTAAACGTGGATTAAAGTATGATAAAAGTTTAATGTATTTTAATTAAAACTCATTAATTTTATGTACAAAGCTTTAAATCAGACTTGACTATTACTTCAAATGTCATGTTTTCATTTCTATTTGAAAAAATAATATATCACTAAAAGAAGTGAAATTAATTACATTAGATGAATATTTTTTTTAGATATTTGTCTTTTTTTTTAGACTGAGTTCCTAGAATCAAATTAAAACTTAAAGAAGAAAAAATAATTTTTCTTCACTTCGTTATTTAAATTTCATTTACATTACAAGTAGAAGAAAATGAATTAGAAATGAAAGGAAATTGTATGGTGAAAAACTGTAATGTTTTATGAATCACTTACATTTGTATTTGCGCTAAACAAAATCATTAACTTCTTGATGTTTTACATGCTAAAAATTCTTTATAAGATGTACATTTATCGAGACATTTAACCCACTTTATTTTTTTCCAGAATTTTTGTATTATAGATATACATCTATAAGTACTAAAATACACTAAAAAAAATTAAAATTGCAACACCACAAAGGAAAGAAAATAAAAAAAAGATATTTACTGTACGTAAACAGTATGCCATGAACAAAAATGTTTAGGTTTGCGAGCAATTTTTAGGGTTTTACAGGAATACAGAGTTAGTATAAACTGCTGCAAGCCGTGACAACTAAAAAGGCACTTACCCGGTTAAGGACAGAAACGAACTGGGGGGGGTTTCGATGATAAAAATGCGTCTATGCCGTACTTCATGAACCATATTAGCTGGAGAGGAGACTGTCTCTCCTTAGCCCATGACCAGATGTTTTAAATGGGTAAAACATCTGAAGACTATGCAGGCCAGGGAAACACTCAAATACCCTTTGTGTCGATAAAAGTCAGAACACGACGCGCAACGTGTGGTCTTGCATTATCTTGTTGTAAAATGGGGTTTGGCTGACCTTGAAGACAGGGCCCAAACACTGGAAGAAATGTAACGATCTGCATTCAAATTAGCACCAATACGAACTAGAGATGTGTTCGTATTGGTGGTTCGTATTCGCTAGAACTTGAAACGTATTCATTGTCTTTCTAAACCATTACACCAAAGGGAAGGCTCCAATTTTGATATCGAATTAAAGCAGGAGAGGAGCGGTCACCTCGGAGCTTCCAGACACGTATACGCGGCAGTCAGAATACTGCAAACAGAACCGGTATTAGTCTGAAAAGAATATATTGTGCCACTTCTGTATCTAACTCGTTCCTTCGGTTCATCAGAGTCGCTGTTTCTCTATATGCTGCCTTTTCAAGGGAAGCCGACGTAATGGCCACCATGCTGATAGTCCACGCAGCTGCAAACGCCATCGTACCATGCAAGTGGATACTGTACGTTGCAAACTTGATTACTTGGTCTGTGATTTGGTGCTACGGTTTTTCAGGTCCTACATCACAATATGTCTGTCCTCTCGAGCATTAGTCATGGCAAGATGTGGAGATCTGATATGATTTTCAGTATGATCCTCAACATCTCGTTGATCCATATATATTCGCATGTCAAAGACTGGATTACGACCAGTGCGCCGGGTGATGCCAAGGAACAATAGATTGCACTTTGGATAGTCAACAATCATGCCTCTATCGATTCCTCGCTGGTTCGTATTTGTTCTTTTCGATTTATAGAACGATATTCTGAGCAAACAGTGAACTCACAAAGCGCATTCCCAATGGGAAATCCATTGCACGATTCTTCATTTATGCATTGCTTTAGATGCCCTTTCTCCTCCGTAGCCGTCTAAATGCGTTGAAATACTAATTATTTGCATATCCTAGCCTCTTCATGTGATTTTGACGGTTGTCGTATCATTTCTTTCTGGTGATGAAATTTTAATGACCAACAGTGTAGATCTTTAGTATAGTCTATACAGCAGCTAAAACAGATGAAATTTTTTGCATCTTGCATCTTGTGCTCATTTGAGATGTGGTTAAATACAACTCTAACAAGTATTCTAACGGATTACTGATCTACTTGCTGATTTCATGTAAGAAAAAATATTTAAGCTTCTTTTTAAGAAAGATACTTTTTAGCATTAAAACTTAGTCAGTAAAATTTTAATAAAAAATACTGATCAATATTCAAAGGTTCTAGAACATAAATGTCATTTTGTACAAGATCATCTACAGTAAGATTTGATGTACACATTCCTGTTAAAATATCTTCCTCTGGAGTACTAGCCCTTGTAGAATCCCCGTGGCTAGTAATTGAATTAGTTATTATAAAAACAATGCTGCAGTTAATTATTAGTCGAAACATTTCTCATAGAGTGTAACACTGTTCTAAAGAATTTTTCCAGTAAGTATGAATCGAGCGTTCACAATATGGAGAATATATAATGCACACTTAAAAATATTACAAACAATATTATTCCAAACAAGAAAAGTGATTATGATATATTAATACATAATTAAACTTTTTAAAAGGGGAAAATAAC
>BMAU01012069.1:0-10830 GCA_019973935.1 Trichonephila clavipes | reverse complement strand
CAGTGTTTCTCAAACTTTCAATACTGGCGCCCCCTTTTCAATCACAATTTTTATCGCGCCCCCTTATACATTAATGTTGTACTGAATGCAATCATAGTGCACTTTGACGCTAAAGCAACAATCTTTATTATAAACCGTACTAATTCATGACATAAGTATTAAATTTTGTATATATTACTTTTAAGAAAAAAATAAGTAATAGGATAATTATTATGTTATTTTTCCTTTCTCTAATTTTTAAATTGGTACATATTGCAAAATGTGGTGGTTGCTTAGAAGACAAAATATACATATCAGCTAAATGTAGAAAAAGAACTCAGAGGGTCAATTTCTATTCATAAGCATTCCTTTGAAAAATTTTGCTCTGTAAGACAAGCCCATGGAAGTCGCTAATACTTATTAAACTTGTTCTTAATTTAGTATTAATTAATTAGTTATAAAATACTCTGTGCAGCACTGATACATTAAAAGTATACCGGCTGAAGTGCCCGCTCTTTGCACAAGTTCATTTATAAGAAAATAAAACATTATTGATATAATCGCTTAATTGTAAGGAGAGTAAAGCCAAGTGTGCGACAATGTTTACAAAAATGTAAAATGATTTTTTTAAAATGATTGCTCAAATTATAATTAGTTTTAAGCGAACTGTAATTTTAAGCCTCAAAGAATTAGCATTTAGAATTGATGTTGAATAATGAACAATAAAAAAATTCTGATGAAGAATAATTGTATTATTTTTAATATTTAAAGCGAAAAGACTTTAACATGTTTTAACCCTGGAGCAGACGCGCACTCGATACTAATGGTCGAGCGGGGTTATTGCGTCACCCCAATCCTTTTTTTATATTTATTTTTATAGTACACAATAAAAATCGTAATTCCAGTGAATAATTTAATTAAGAGAAAATATACTCACCTACTTTCAAGGACACAGAAAAAATTTCGAAAAAGTTATCCCACCGGGAACTCAGACAAAACAAGTACACCTTAAGATCGTAAAAAAACGTCTGTCACTCCCAAAAAAGAGGGAGATATGTGACAATTTTTTTTTTTGTTCACGTTAAGATTGTCAAACAGGAGGTTAGTGTCAGGGCCATTGGTAACGATTAAACAGTTTTGCCAGAATTACCGATTTCGTGCACTTTGTGCTCGGCGTGACCGCTCCCGGATTAAAAGTGTATTTATTACAATATGGATGTTCTAAAAAATGATGTAAAACGTTTTTCATTATGCTTGGCTTAGTAATCCTTCAAACTTCCCTAAATGAAAAGCAGGGACGTAACTAACCGTACAAGTAAGCTCGAAAGTCAAACCGCAGCAAATACATTCTGCTGCCTACAGCTGATGGCAATAATATATAACAGTTGTGATGTACCTCCCTTGGAAGCACATCCCTCGAAGTATCAGCGTGAGCTAGAGGTGTAGGATTAACGTAAGAACTAGAAGCAAACATTATCTTAATATAACTTTATTAAGATATTGAACTTAAACTTTTTAAACAAATATAATATAACTACTTAATGAGAGAATCTACAATGACACAATGCGCAACACACAATATAATACAGACCTATATCAATAATTGAACCACCTAATCTTCAATATATAATTATAATAATAAGTAATCAATCCTACCTTTATATTATTCTGTAATAAACTTGTCTTTATCTACAGTGGTATGGAGCTGTACCATTAGCTTCTAATCAATCACCAATATGTTTATCCACGACACGTAGAACTTGAATCTTTGAATAACGAACTTCAATACTCAGCCAATACCACAACGCACTTTAATTGTCGAGCATTCCTTTACACTACCATTACATTGCCAGCATTGCCATTATTGCTTACTCTAAGATCCTATATTTATCCTATATTATTTACATCTCTTCACTTCTCGTTTCTTGGATTTGGTTGGAAAAGAGTTGCCATTAATTCTGGCCCAAAGAACCCAAAGGACTTGTTAAAGAAAAGACGCGTAAGTCGTCACACAGTGATGAATTTTTTATATTCCTAAAATTTTTTTGATTATGCGTCTGGGTTTTGTCTTTCCTCTGAAAGAGTAGCATTTCCGCTTTGAAAAGAAACGTAATAAAAAAATCTCTCATCATGGGATTACAGCAAATCGAATAAAACGTTTTTTATTTGGTTATAGTATCAAAGATAGCTAAAAAAAGAGGTTTTGAAGTAGAAGATTTTATTTTTGATGATGTAAAATCACAAATAATATATATATATATATATTATTTCCGTGTAAATGTGTATATTTTTTATTATGTCAGAAAGTATTTTGTTTTAATTCATTCTAGTAAATAAATTTTTTTAAATCTTTTATTTTCGATATGCTCGCGTCCCCTTTATATATCGCGCCCCAGGGGGCGCGCCCCACAGTTTGAGAAACACTGCTTATATAATAGTAAGGTTGGGGAAGTCACTCTCACCTACTTGTGACTGTGCGTAAATCTTGAAAGTTTTTCAGTATTCGCTCTTTGGAATATTTAACTTGTTTAATCAACATAGAGAAAACCAAAATTTTCAAAAAATGTTGATATAAAGATTAAAGACATAAATCTCTTGAATCCGTATTAAGCTTATCACAGAATCAATCATGTTATTAAAAAAGTCTGTTTCATACCGGCTTTTGACAAACTCTGTAGGTTAATTTCCATGCCTTCATAATAAAACATTCTTTCTTATTGGCTATCATTCTATTTTTTAAATTTTCTTTGGCAAATCATAACTGCTTTTCTCAATAAACTTACGAGCGTCAGATAAACATTTTTCGAATTCAGTTTGTTGATATCATTAATCCAAAGACAAAAATGTATGCAAATGTTCAAGAGTAATTCTTGGCAAATGGGCTTGTACAGATTGCCATAATTTGCTTTGGGTATTGACACGCGTTAATAACTCATACCATACATATAATGATACGATACATTCGAAACTGAACATTTCCCATTTAAAACGGGAATCGCAATCACTGAGTGTGTCGGATTGTTCCGTTTGGTATTTTAAATTTTTTTCTATGCATTCAACAACATCATCAAATTGTAATAATATTGCCTGGATTCTGCTTTGCCCCTTGTGTCTAATAAAGGCTTAATAGTAAGATTTGATTTATCTTTGATAATTTTCCAGTGTTTGCTGGAGCTTGAAAATAGCAAAAAAAAAAAAAAAAACTTTTGAATAAAAAAAAAATGTTTTGGTTGCCAGTCACGAATTAGCTGCCTCTACGAATGACAGATTCAAGCTATGACAACCGCAAGGGGTGTGAAAGTGCCTTGGGATTTCTATTTAATATTCGAGTTTTAACTCCACTATTTATGCCTACCATATTTGCACCATTGTCGTACCCTTGACCACGACAGTTTTCAATATCTAAGCCATTTTTTTTCTTGCTCTCCCAGTATTGCATTGGTCAAATATTCTCCAGTCGTTTCAGTGACTGCAAGAAACTGATCAAGTTTTCTTCTATATACTCCCAGTTGATGTATTACAATATTTTAAGATGACCGACATTTGTTGAATTCTACAACAGTCTCTAGTGCAGTCGAGTAAAAAAGAACATTTTGCCTCATTTATCCTACCAATCACTAACTGTATTTGACATGGTTGGCATCAATTCATTTTGAATATCAGGCTTTGATAATGGTGTGCAAGTTGTTTATTATTAAAGGATTTATGTGTTCCTTTAATGCAGAGTTTCTCAATCTGTGGGGATGGAGAATAATAAATTCTTGACAATATAAAACCAAATACACATTTACACTGATATAATACACTTATAAATGTATCGGTACTGCACAATATATTTGATAATTAATTTATGAATACTACATTAAGAGCAAGTTTAATATTAACTAGTGACTCCCATTATCTTATTTTTCACCAGGAGCGTAGCACTAATACGCCGTATAGCGTGCCGCCGTATCACTGATACGGGGCCCCAACACGTGTAACTACAGTCCCACTAACAGGGCTCTCATATGTGAAATGGGGCCCTGAAGGAACTTTGATACAGGGCCCACTCACAACTAGCTACGCCAATGTCTTTTACAGCAATTTTTGAGGGGGAGTTTAATATTAGATACTTATACTCTAAAATCTTTTTCCATATTTAGCTGAGAGAGATCTTTTTTGTCTTCAAAGTAACCACGGTGGAAAATCCGGTTTCACAGGTAGGATGTTGGAAATGGAAGATTAGACTTTAGAAATATGGATGACTGAGAAAATAAATATTTAATTTAATTAAAATTATTTTGCAATCCGTTCTAGTTTAAAAATTAAAATGGAAAAGTAACGTAATACATACCCTGTTACTTAAAAGTAATATAAACAAAGTTTAATTCTTATCTTGATAATTTGTTCGGGTTATAATTAAGGTCGCATTAGCGTTAAAGTACATTATTGCATTCAATACTTTGTTATTGTATGGGGGGCGCAATGAAAATTATAATTGAAAACTGGATCGCGTATGTTGAAAGTTTGAGAAGCATTGCCTTAACGTAGGAGAACACATTTAGATATCAATTTAAATACATCTATGAAGTTTCCAGAATCCTTAAGAGTCTTCTTCTATTTTGAGAGATTCTCTGCGACCTCTAAACACCAGGTTATGAGAGGCTAAGAAATTTATGATATCAATTAATCTCTCAAATAAATTATACCAATGTTTTTGAGATTCAAGAATTCTCGTTTCGTTTTCTCGGTCAAATGTTTTTCCATGCTTTATTCCCTTCTCTAATGTTATTCGTTGGAACATATAGGCCATATGTTCTTTAGTATTCTCATGTTTGTGTAAAATATTATACTTAAGTGTTTCCAATCACAGCACCCTTCCTGTAACATCTGAGTTTGTGAATTTCCTAATAGTCTGCTCGGAAAACAGAACACTTTATTTTTAGAACTTGAATAAACCAACCAGTGACGATGTTGTGAGTGTAAATTTCACCATTTAGATTTCTTGAGAAATGAAAATTGGAAAAGTGTTTATGACCATCATCTTTAGGATAATATTCATCACTGTTATTTAACTGCTGTGTGGAACTGCTTTAAACTATATCATGGCGGTGAGCATCTGTCATAGGAAACGTCCACAATCTTGGGTCCAACTGCTTGTTTCACTACGTCACTGGTATCTCTGTTAATAGACGAAGAAATAATCTCAACCTCTTCTTGATTGTGACTTAGTATATTACTCAACGTGGGAGAGACCGGCCGGTTGAAAGGATGAAGGTGGTGTGCTATTTTCCTCAAGTCTTAAAAGGTTGTATCTTTCTTTTTTATTATTTATTTGTGTGTGTGTGTGTGTGTGTGGTTCCCTTTTCAGAGCAAGAGAATTTCCCCCTTCTTTTGGTTTAGTTTTTTGATAATTTTCCAATTTCTATTTTTCTCTGGGTTTTTTATTTGAAAAAAGGTTCAAGCTGAGTCATTCTAGATTTATCGTCTCCGATGTTGAGGAACAACCCTTAGTCACCAAAAGTTTAACAATGGAATCAGGATTTTCAAAATTCTTCAGATCTTCTGTGAGGGATGCGGAAATAAATTTACGAGCTGGACAAAGAATTATATTCGAAATCAAAAATAGTCAAGGATCCTATCAGATTCCAAAGTCCAACCCACAGCTTTTACATGCAGAAATAAAGAAAAAAATTGCTTGTCGTGAGAATATAAAAAGTATGTCTTTTACTCGTAATGGAAAGATAAGATCCTCTACGTTAGACCATGTATGTGCAGCACAAATTCTATCTCTTGAGAAAATTTTAAATGTGTCAGTTAAGACGAATATGCTTTGGGAGGGAATCGCGTCTAGATTCCTTATTTATGAAATTCCACTTGATATATTCTGAACAGATAGCAAAGGAACTGCAAGAAACCAATGATTTTGAAATAATAGAGATGAGAAGATTTATTAAAAACTGGTTCTCAGCAATATTAATTACTGTTACACTTATTGGTAAACTAATTTAAATTTTGCAAAGTTAGCAGTGAAATTTATGTGTCGAGGGAGGCATGAAGACGAAAACAGTTTCTAAAAAATTGGCCTTAATAATCAATCATAAAGTCACTACGCTCGTTACTGGAGCGATAAAATCAATAAATCCAAAAAGTAACATTACCAGAAACATCCGATTCGAACCGTCTTCTAATATTGAAAAATTAATTTCTAATCTAAAATAGTGATGCAAACCTGCAGTTGCATTGCCAACCAGTTGTTCTCTCACCTCTAAGAGTTAAAACCACTCACATACTTCTTATATTTCCGTTTCTCCTTCCTTAAAAACTACCATGGAGCCGAGTTTAAATACTAGTCGATTTGCATGGTAATTGCTGCCAACCTCAAATCACGAAACAAAAGATCGGCTTCGGAATCGGTGTGCTTACTTTCATTGGAGATCATGGAACGGGATTGAAAAACAACACAAGCAGATCATAAAAAATTTGGATCCGACTTTTTAAATGTCTAACAATCGGCCCCTTTTCCAATCTCGCACCATTATCTCTTACAAATCAGTAAATTTAATCTATAAATCACATGTTATACAATTTAACACAAAAATACATTTTATTCACAATCTTTATTGTAATAAACAAACTAATATTTTAATCTTAAAGAAACAAAAGTCTTATTCTCTAAAAAGAAATAATTTTCTACAAAATTCTAACAATTTTTTTCCTTTACCATAGGTTTGGTAAAAAATGTCCGCCAAATTATTTTTGGTACCTATATATTTTTAATTTGGAAAACCTTTATCGTATATCAAATTCCTTAGAAAATGATAATGAACATCGATATGTTTTGTTCTATAATTTTCTACTGGTGACTTTTGAAAACTTATAGCAGCTTGATTATCACAAAACATTACATTTTCACTTAATTCCAAATTTAAACTTTTATTAATTACATTCTTTAGCCAAATGATTTCCCTTAGCTGTTTCTGTTAAACAACAAACATACCAGCTTCCATGGTCAGACAGACTAATGGATTTTTGCTTGAAAGTTCGCGATGAAATTGGAGTTTCGTCTATAAAAGTTATGAACCCTCCCATTGACACTCGATCATCCCTATTTGTAGCAAAACTGAGCCCTGAATAACATCTCAGTTTTAATGATTTAAACTTTTGGAAAGTTCTAATTTGTATTTTGAGTCACCTCGTCAAATGACTCACTTCGTAATTGTGTGTTACCTCGTGCAACCAAGCGCCTTGCATTCAACAATTTTATTATTTTCACTATATTTACTGGTATAAACCCAACGGTTTTCTAAAATTTTTATATTATCCGATGATCAATTCAAATCCCAAACTTACGTTCCATCATTACGTTGATTTCTTTATCCATTGCATCATGCCATTTAGATGTCTCTGGATCTTATCGCCCGTTTGTAACAATTAGAATAGTTACTTCAACCATAAGAGCTTGCTGCTCTGACAAATCTGAAAATCCCTGGGATTCGGTATTATCTTTTCTAAAAAATTAAATAAACTAGATCATACTCAATATTATGCCTCTTACAGTATCTTTCTATTTCGTTAAAAGATTTCAATCGGGTTGCTTCCTTTCTATACTATAATATACGTTAGATCCAGTTACTTTCCTACCTATATTTCGAATCCACTTAACCTCTGTACATGGGATCAAGCCATGATTATCGGAAGATACATCTGGTTTTTCAGATGTTGAGGGCGTTTCCGTACTTGTCTTTGAAACTAAACGACTCGTTAATGAATCTTACCCTATCGGAATCATCCTCATCATCATAATAATCAGGGAAGGTTTAAATTATATCCAAGGTTACTATTAACTTTTGTCTAAAATTACTCCCCTCTTATTTTCATCGAATCTACATTAATAGTCTCGACTAATTTATTTTCATCTATTAATCCATATATTCTATAACCCTTAGTACGTTGTGCGTATCCCATCATAATTCCCATTTTCACACGCATATCGAATTTTTTTCTAATTTGTTTTGGCACACCAAAGAAGTGCCAAAACATCCAAAAGGTTTTAGATGCAATACTGATGGTTTTCTACCTGGAATATTTTCGAAAGGCGTTTCGCCAATGTCTCGTGACAAATTCGACTCCACGCATGCGAAACAAAGTAAATGCTTCTTCCCCAAAAACTTGCTACGGAACTTCACTAGACTTAAGCAATGTTTTGATGCCATCTAGAGCGGTTAAATTGAATCTCTCCGCGACCCCATTCATTTCATGTATATGAATTTGTTACCTCATGCTTTATACCCAGTTCTGTCAAGAAATTATCCATATCTTTATTACAAAATCAGTCCGCCATCAGTTCTAACTGCTATTACCTTCTACTTAGAAAACGTTCTGCTCGTTTCTGAAATCTTATAAACGTATGAAATACGTCAGATTTATTTCGGATGGAAAATACAGTCGCCTTTCTTGAATAATCGTCAATTATACTCAAGAAATATTTATTACCGCCTTGGCTTTCAGTTGGCATTGGACCACAGAGGTCCATATGCAACAATTCCAATGGACGTTTTGATCTTACGGCCCCCGTCTTTTTGAATGAAACTCTCTTGGACTTTGCTAATTTACACGGTATACAATGAGTCTTACCATTATCATTTAAGCGTGGGAGACCTTTTACACTATCATTTTTACTAGTTTTTAACAAGTAATCGTTATTAACATGACAAAAGCGTTGATGCCATATTTCTATTGATCCGTTTTTTGTTTTAGCGGTTACATCACTAAAAAACTAATTTCTTTACTCTTTGGTATAATATAATGATCTGGCTGAAAAAATACAAATGTTCATGGCGTGTCGCCGAGAACAATTTTATCCAGTCTTTATTAAAAACATTAATTTTACCTTTAGTACCCACAAAATGCGCACCTTTACTTTCTAATCTGGAACCGGATAATAAATTTCTCCTCAACTTAGGATTAAATAATACATCAGTCAAAGTTATTTCATGAAAACTCCCCTTATATTTTACCCGAAATCTAAGTGTACCGATTCCTTCTACGGGACAACTTTTATCCTCCGTTGCTAACGACATTTTCATGTTAGTTATCGGTTTAAGATCTAAAAATAAACTCTTGTCATTACAAAAATGACTCGTGGCAGCAGTATCTATTACCCAAACACCTTTATCAGAGTTTTCCTCAAATAAGATACAACTAGTTACGAGTTGTTTATCTAGTTCTAAAAGACTACATTCAGCTTCACAAAATCTTAAATTTATATTAAATTCTGTGTTAAAAGTTTCATTTACAGTTGAAGGAGATTTTTGTAGAGACTTTTTCTCTTTACAGTTTACTTTAAGATGTCCGTACTTATTACATACATAACACGGACCTATAGTCTTAATAGATTGTTTAACATTTTTAATAGTTTTACAGTTAAATACCTTACCACTTTTCTTTTGGTAATCATTATTGTCATTTGGATCTCCATGAGCTGCAGCCGTAGCACCAGGTAACGTCTTCGACTTCTTCAAAGTGAAACTGCTCAAGTAAGCATTCTCCGCTTTCTCCAAATCTTGTTTCATCAACTGAAGACGATTGGCTTCTAATATCAGCTCTGCTTCAATTTTGACAACTCTGAAGTCCTCTTCTTTCCATCTGTAGATTTGTTGCACGGTAGACTGGAATTCCTGAGGAAGCCACCTTATTAATTGAAATCCTATGTACAGGTCGTCCAATTTATGACCCGCTTCTTGTAGTCTGGTTGCCGCTGTCTTTACACGAGATATGAAGATTCCAACATCTTCCCCTGGTTGGTATTTTGTTCCAAAAAATTGATCTAATAGTTGAATTACCCTTGCTCTTGTGACTGGTTCGAAGTGATATTTTAATATCTTCCATGCCGCTACTCCGTCAGTTGTTTCCGTTATCAGATTTTTTCAAATCTGAACTGATGTTAGTATAGATCAACGTATAACATCTATCCTTACGAAGTTGTAGATCTAATTTTTCCTTGTATGTTGCCTCTTCATCAGGTTGCTCTGGCTTGGTCTGTATTATAAACTGCCAGCAACCATAATGCATTAAGAGTACTTGCATATCATGCTTCCACGTGTTCCAGTTGTTTTGAGTCAACACTGATATCTGGTTGTTAAACTCCATATCTGCTACTCGATTTAGCGTACTAGCAACAGAGTTCATAAAAAAAAGTTCTAGACTGGAACAGTATTTAAATAGACAAAGTTCATGGCCTGGTTCAACTGCTTAGCCTGCCTCGACACAGTACATGGACTGGTTCAACTGCTTAGCCTGTCTCGACACAGTACATGGACTGGGCCCATAACCAAATTTGTTACACTTATTGGTAAACTAATTTAAATTTTTGCAAAGCTAGCAGTGAAATTTATGTGTCGAGGAGGCATGAAGACGAAAAACAGTTTCTAAAAATTGGCCTTTAATAATCAATCATAAAGTCACTACGCTCGTTACTGGAGCGATAAAATCAATAAATCCAAAAAGTAACATTACCAGAAACTTCCGATTCGAACCGTCTTCTAATATTGTAAAAATTAATTTCTAATCTAAAATGGTGACGCAACCTGCAGTTGCATTGCCAACCAGTTGTTCTCTCCCTCTAAGAGTTAAACCACTCACATACTTCTTATATTTCCGTTTCTCCTTCCTTTTTTAAAAACTAACATGAGCCGAGTTTAAATACTAGCTCGATTTGCATGGCAGTTGCTGCCAACCTCAAATCACGAAACTCAAAAGATCGGGTTCGAATCGGTGTGCTTCCTTTCATTGAGATCATGGAACGGGATTGGAAAAACAACACAAGGAGATAATAAAAATTTGGATCCGACTTTTAAATGTCTAACA
>BMAU01012068.1:0-22600 GCA_019973935.1 Trichonephila clavipes | reverse complement strand
TTCTTAAAGCGCTTCTATGTATACAAGACACAATTATTTCAATCAATGTGGAGTTAAATAGCTAACTGTAAATGCTTAATCTTATTTTTGAAGACTTATGTTTCATATTTTATTTTCGAATCAAAGGGGGGGGGAGGTAGGAAGGAGCAGAAGAAAAAAATATAAAGAGTTTATCAAATTTCTATGTATAAAACAAGAAAAATAACAATTGCTATGTAAAAACTGCTATTGATAATGGATCAAAATGAAAAGATGTTGCATCATCATTTTACTTGTAATGCTATACTAATTCTTTGAAATACTTTAAAAATTGGCGGTCATTATTTGCAAACCAGAAAGTTATTATTTTTAAAGCCTGAATGTTTTCATAAATGCATCAAACATTTGAGCAAGTAAAAAAATATTTTTCATCTATTTCTTTCTACAATGCACCAATATTGATACAAAATTTTAATGAATTTTATTAATGAATATATTAAAAATCACTCTTAATCTCACAGACGAGACTAAATATACAATATAATTTCCTTTTTCGTGCGTGCCAAATCTGGCAAGTGGTACAATTCTCATAACCCTCTACACCTCTAGGCAAGTTAGTCAAAATTTGAGCGAAGTTGATTATTTTTAACTGGACCTTATTGAAATAACATCTTCAGAATTATGGAAAAATGCATTGTAAAATGTCATTAAAACAAAGGACGATCGAATTTAATCTCTTCCGTTGAAATATCCGTAATTTATCGATGTTTGTTTTTTTAACAACGTTTCACAACGCAGGCTATCGTGGGTGGCAGCCGCCTCTCCAGATTTCCACACAGTGCCAATGGTTCGGGTTCCATTCGGAACGGTGCGAGATATAATGTACCTAAAATTTATTTATGTATATCCGTTGTGTTTCATAATACATTATACTTTTCCAAATACTACGAATATTTCAATGGAATGGAAAATTTAAAAAAGATCATCACACACAACACACAAAGTGAATGAAATGTTAGATTTATGAAATCATTACAGCATAAGATTCTAAGAAACTTTGAATTCCATGTTCTCAGCTTTCTGTTTTTAATTCTACATATCTATGTGATCAAATCTTTTCCCATATGAATAATATTTTGAGTCTACAAAGAAGTTGTTAAACAAAACTTTGCGGACTTCACTGAACATTCAGAATCATGTGAAGTAAAAAGTTACAAATTATATCCCTGATATTACGATATAAAAATAGAACAAAAGATTCGTATTAAAATATGCAACTGTTTTGAAGGAGAATACTTATACTTTGTGTGAGTGTGTGTTGTTTATTTCTTATTTTATTTTAAATTATTTTAGTTTTTAAAGTACACAATACAAAATATATGTACAATTTTAATGTTTTATCGATGCTGAAGAAATACTTATATTTTACATTTGTTTTTATGGGAATAAATATTTTTAAATAATGCATAACGAATATATAATGAAACTAAATCTGTATTCTTAACCTCAGTCCCCCAGCTCTGCTTACATTGAATTGCTATATATTGTCGAATTATTTCAAATATTTCCTATTATGTGGTACTCTGAATCATATTGACAGATTGGTTTGGCACGCCACAACTATAAGTTTGCGGACCCCTGCGCTAGAACTATACGAGGGTTTACGTACACTTAAGAATCCTAAGCGAGTGAAACCTGTATTGGTACCTCATGCTTTTGACTTCTAACTACCGCATTTGGAGGCCCGATAGAATTTGACATCCTTTATTCCAGTTGCACAAAACTCTAGGGCAGAAACATGACATCTTCGGCCTGGAAAAGAATTATGTACCACAACATTTTTCGGACACTTTAAAATTTGAAAGAAACAAAAAAAAATCCCTTTTTATTTAGAACTATGAAACATACTCAAGATAATAACCTTTTCCTGAAAAAATACTAACAGTGCGGTTCTTAAAATGTTGTCCGCGAACCCCTAAGAGTCCACAGTGCGCGCCTCTCTAAGGGGAGTCTCTCATTTAATGTTAGAGTTTCTCTCTTATACAGCCTCTAAAAGTCCCTGTGGGGGGGGGACCGTGATAGCCCAGTGGTCAAGGTATCGGATCATGGCAGGCATGTGATGAGTTCGAGTCCAGTACCACCAAACCCACCGTGTAGGTCAGTGATGCACGTTAAATCCGTCGAGAGCTGAAACGTTCTCCTGTTGCTGTGGTGTGGTAGTTAGGAGTGTGTGCCAGCTCAGGTGTCGTCCACGTCACTAGACCATGGTTCAAAATTACGTCGTCAAAAGCCCTCGTGTAGCGGAACAGGGTGACGTTAATATTCGCTCAATCATTCAAAGACCCCGTCGAAAAATTGAAAAATGTGTGCCACACTAGACTAGATCACTAAATTATCCCTAACAAAAAGAACTTGCATTTTCATGAAGAATGTTTAGTCGGGGAGGAATGTTCAAAATCTTGTGAGTCCGTGATGTCACACTGATACATAAAGCCCGGGGCGGGGGGAGCGGTCGAAAGTTGAAGATCCACTGTACAAACAAATTTAACTCATACGGATGAAAATCGTACAATTTCCTTACATAATTTTTTAGCAAATTAATATTTAAACATACATTAATGTTGATACACGACAATATTTTCCTATTCTCCTCTGAGACTTTTTCCTTTCCAACACAAGCATTTATTTGCCAATAATACAGTAATACCTCGACCTAAGCGAATTCGGAGAAGGGGTCACAGGGGTGTTAATCTTCTTTTTTTTCGAATTTTCGAAAAAAATATATGTTGTTCCTCATTTTCTTTTGAACATTTTGATACCAACCACGTGATAGTACTACAAAAACTTCGAAAGTTATTCGAAAAATTCCAAACAGCAATTTAGTAATAACAATGTTTAAATGGCTACATGCCACACCCACTTATTCTTGATTTCCGCATACGTTTTATTTTTCTGTTTTTAAAAAGCCTCATGAAATATTTTAAACACTTACTTAATTGAGAAGGAAGCTTGCAACTCAACACATGCTTTTAAAGTGTTTTGATTCTGTTTTGGTAATCCTAGCACGTTGTTTGCTTATCGAAATTCAAAACAGCGTTGTTTAAAACCGTTTATCAAAACTGAAAACAAAATTCTCTCGATTGAAATGGAAAATACTCATCGTAGACCTTCAGGCAAACGTCCCAAGAAAAGAAGATTTAGAGGGAATCAATTCATGAAGGTATGTTCTCATACACATGTTGCAGAAAGGGAAAGACACAAGTAAGTGTGCTTCCAGTAATAAAATCTCAGAATTCAGACTTCATTAAAGTCAAATCTTGTTAAGGTAAGTGAAAACTTCAAAGGATATCGTATTTTTGATTTTATTTCAACTTTTCGCTCTATTTTATCAGTATCATGTTGTTTAAAAATGTCATAAACCATTAACAATTAATGAAAAAGTCCACTCGTGGTTTATGTTCGAATTTTGAAATACGTTGTAAAAACTGTGGGAGTGTTTGTACTTTTTTCAAGCTGTGAAAACACTGGGAATAAAAATAATGCTCCAGAAATTAACAGAAGATCTATTTTAGCAATGAGATGCATAGGCCAAGGTTTAGAGTCATTAAAAACATTTTGTGCTGTAATGAGTCTTCCTAATCCTGTTGAACAAAAATCATATGATGTTATTAATAATAAACTTTCACGTGTTATGAAGGAAGTCGCTGAAGAAAGCATGAAAAGGGCAGCTGTTGAAGAAAATTCTTCGTCACCTGATAACCTTTAACGGTAAGTGGTGATGGTACCTGGAAAACAAGAGGACATTCATCGTTGATTGGGTATGTACTGTAATAGGGGCTGAAACAGGTAAGGTTTTGGATAGGGAAGTGTTGTCCTCATTTTGCAAAGGATGCGACAGTTATAAAGGGGTAAAGTTTGGTATCAAGTACAATAAATGGCAAAGAGCGCATAAGCTTTCATGTAGAAAAAATTATTCTGGCTCTGCTGGTAAAATGGAGGTTGACGGGATGTTGAGGATTTTTAATCGATCAGAAAAGCTTCACAACCTGAAATATTCGAACTACATAGGAGATGGCGACACAAAAACATTCAATGCCCTTTCTGAAAACAAGCCATACGGCGATGACCATCTTATTCAGAAAATAGGATGTGTAGGACATGTGCAAAAGAGAATGGGTACAAGACTTAGGAAGCTTAAATTAGTATATAGTAAAAAGAAATTATCTGATGGTAAAACTATTGGCGGTAAAGGTAGGTTAACTGATAGTTTAATTGATAAACTTGCGCATTACTATGGTAATGCTATTCGATGCAATTCTACTAGTGTAAAGGAAATGCGGAAAGCCATTTGGGCTGTTTGGGGTCATTCTTGCAGCACTGATGATGAACCGATGCACTGGTTTTGTCCTACAAATCCAAATACATGGTGTAAGTATAATGCCGCAATTAATAATAATTTACAAAATTATAAACACAAAACCCTCAGTTGCTAAAGCTGTTCGAGATGTAATTAAGCCTGTATTTGCAGACTTATCTCATCCGGCACTCCTGAAGAAATGTTTAGGAGGTAAGACACAGAATCCTAATGAAAGTTTAAATTCATTAATTTGGAAATTTTGTCCTAAGACGATTGGTTCTAGTCTTCAGATTGCAGAGATTGCTGCAAATCTAGCAACCAGTGTTTTTAATGATGGAAATCAAATACTTATTTCTATTTTAGAGAAATTTGGCTTGAAAATTAACAGAAATGTTTGTGTGTCCCTGGCTGAACGTAACAATCGTCGAATCTTTACGTCACGACAGAGGTGTCTACAGTCATCTTTTGAAGCTCGCAGAGCCAAGAAAATTAAAAAGAGTAAAGAAATTGAGCTGTTTCAGGAACAGGAAGGTAAGTGTTACAATCCTGGAGCATTTTAGCGTGTAAGTTTTAAGATTTATTTTCTCAAATTCAATTTTAAAACTTTAAAGCCCTTTTCTCAGTTTGTGTTTTTTTCAATTACGCGCATTGCGTTTCAAAAACTATCATACTTTGATGCATAAAACTTTACAGAATTATAAATTCTATCATAATCTTCAAATCCTAGCTATTTATAGTATTATAAATTTTTAATTTTTTGAAATATTTCAACAAAAATTGAATTTTTTAAAAAAATTTTAAAAAATGTATTTTTATTTTTAAAAATATTATTTTTATTTTATTTATATAAGATAAGCTAGCATGTAATAAGGATATATTTGACTTTATAAATCAACTTATTGCTAGTAATTAGAATGATTATTGCAGAAAATATCATGCGCGTCGTAAAACTTACTATTTGTTTCTTACAAAACATTTTCTTATTTTTATGTGCTTATTATTTTTAAAATTATAATTATATTTTAGATATTTTATACTTTTTTGAAACTTTATTCCTTTATAAAAAATGTGTGAAAGAATCAAATTATTTCATTTTAATCTCAAAGAATTATTTGTAGTCGAAAATTGTTTGTATTTTGTGCTCTCGAAACATTTTCAACACCCCTGTGACCCCTTAGCGATTTTCAAATCTCGTCGGTTCGTTATTTTTATCCCTTCACTGAAACACGGGTAGAATCAGTGAGTAAATATTAACGTCGCATTGTTCAAATTTTGAGCACTTTTTGTGACGGACCTCGTCATTTTGAACCATCGTCGACACCTGATCTGGCATTCCCTCTCCTAATTTCCACACCACTCCAACGGGAGGGTGTTTGAGCTTCGACAGATTTAGCGTGCAACGCCCCGTACACGGTGGATGTTCAGTGGTACTAGGCTCGAGCTCATGACACGCCGGCCATGAGTCCGTTACCTTGACCACTAGGCTACCTCGGCCACCAAGTGGAGTCAGAGTCAAAGCCTACAAGCAAATAATTGTTGAAGTGTTTTTTGGTGATGTTCAAGAGCTGCTAATCAGGAGGTGATGAAATTAAGCCCATAGAAATGCATGAACAAGAGCAATACATTGAAAAACTTGAGTCTTTAGACCCAGTTCAATCAAAAGACTGAATGACAGTTGTGAATTTCGACAGAAGGAATCAGTGTAATTGAAAAAGAGTTACAAATTTTAGAGAATACAAACTCCTACGAAAAGAGCATGTTTTCAACCAAATAAGAAATATAAAAAAATTATTAATATGCTACGAAGAAATTTTGCGGGAGATAGTGCTTTGTTTGCTGTATGAAAAACAAATATGTGTGTGTATTATTTTTGAAATGGGTCGTTCATTAGTTGGAAAGTATTATATTAAGAAGAAACAGGTGTTCTGTTGGTTGCATAAAAATGTTTTAGCTTTTAATCCTGTGTTTCTCAAACTGTGGGGCGCGAGCATATCGAAAATAAAAGATTAAAAAAAAATTTATTTACTGGAATGAAGTAAAACAAAATACTTTCTAACATAATAAAAAAATACACATTTACACTGATATAATTTATATATCTGCGATATTACGTCATAAAAAATTAAAGCTTCTACTTTTATTACGGTTTCTTTTCAAACCAAAATGAGAAAAAACAAAACCCAGACCCATAATCGAAAAAAAATTTTAGGAAGACAAAATATTCATCACTGTTATATTATTGTCATCAGCTGTAGGCAGCAGAATGTAGTTGCTGCGGTTTGACCTTCGAACTTACTTGTACGGTTAGTTACGCGCGTCCCTGCTCTTATGTGTGTGTATTTGTTTTTTCATTTAGGGAAGTTGCAAATAAACTATTTCTGCTGCAATTTTTTCCTTGTAAAATATTTTTATGATTTTTGGAAAAGCACAGAGAGCTCTTTGAAGGATTACTTGGCCAAGATTTATTTCTATGAGTTATTCTAATTAATATAAAAAAGCATAATGAAAAACGTTTTACATAATTTTTTTTGAACATCCATATTGTAATGAATACCCTTTTATTCCGGAGCTGTCACGCCGAGCACAGAGTAAACGAAATCGGTAATTCTGGCAAAACTGTTTAATTGTTACCAATGGCTCTGACACACTATCCTCCTGTTTGACAGTTTTAACGTGTGAACTAAAATATATTTGTCACATATCTCCCTCTTTTTTGGGAGTGACAAACGTTTTTTTACAATCTTAAGGTACTTGTTTTGACTGAGTTCCCGGTGTGATAACTTTTTTTCCGAAATATTTTCTGTGTTCTTGAAAGTATAGGTGAGTATATTTTCTCTTAATTAAATAATTCACTGGAATTACGATTTTTATTGTGTACTATAAAAATAATTATAAAAAAAAAGATTGGGGTGGCTCAATAACCCCACTCGACCATTAGTATCGAGTGCGTGCCTGCTCCAGGTTTAAAACAAGTTGAAGTCTTTTCACTTTAAATATTAAAAATAATACAATTATTTGTCATCGGAATTTTATATTATTGTTCATTATTCAACATCAATTCTAAATGCTAATTCTGTGACGCTTAAAATTACAGTTCACTTAAAACTAATTATAATTTGAGCAACGATTTAAAAAAATCATTTTACATTTTTGTAAACATTGTTGCGCATTTGGCTTTACTCTCCTTAAAATTCAGCGATTATATCAATAATGTTTTATTTTCTTATAAATGAACTCGTGCAAAGAGCGGGTACTTCAGCCGGTATACTTTTAATGTATCAGTGCTGCACAGAGTATTTTATAGCTAATTAATTAATGATAAATTAAGAACAAGTTTAATAAGTATTAGCGACTTCCATGGACTTCTTGTCTTAGAGAGCAAAGTTTTTCAAAAGAATGCCTATGATTAGAAATTGACCCTCTGAGTTCTTTTTCTATATTTGGCTGATATCTGTATTTTGTCTTCTAAGCAACCACCGCATTTTGCAATATGTTCCAATTTAAAAATTAGAGAAAGGAAAAATAACATAATAATTATCCTATTACTTAATATTTTTTTTGCTTAAAAGCAACATATACAAAATTTAATACTTTAATACTAATATGTCATGAATTTGTACGGTATATAATTAAGATTATTGCTTTAGCGTAAAAAAAAGTGCATTATTATTGCATTCAGTACATTATTAATGTATAAGGGGGGGCGCGATAAAAATTGTGATTGATAAGGGGGGCGCCAGTATTGAAAGTTTGAGAAGCACTGTTTTAATCCTTAACTTAAACTTTATCAATATAAATGTTTTATTAAAGCAATATCTAAGCAGTGCATTATTCATTAAAGTATAAAAAAAAATTAAATAATTTTTAAAGGGGGATTAGTAATATTTTGTTTAAAAACTCGTAAAAGAATATTATACCCTGTGAAAAAGAGCTATGCTTCCAAAGAGAAACTGCTTTAAATAGTTCGAAAGTTTCCCAGTTCAATTGGAGGATAAATAGTGTCAGATTTGCTAGAGACGATAAAATAGCTGAATGGGCAAGAAATAAATAAACGAAAAACATTGAATGGTAATGAAAGGAAAAAATCTCGACTGCATCGCACTCCGTAAGGAGAGACGTACTTTTCTGACTCCCACAGCCCTTTTCAGGGCTCTTGCGACAGAGCTAACCTCTACTCACTCTACCCTTCTGATAGACTGATTACGACTTGGAAATGGCCAACCTACCTACCGACATGGAACTGGAACAAGCAGAATCGCAGTGGAACGCTACGAGGACACCTTCGCCTCAGCTTACACCATGTGAGCAGTTGAAATACAGTAAAGCTCAGCTTGCCAAAATGGAAACTTTCCGCAGATGCAAGCAGGCCTGCGTAGACGCACTGATGATGATGCCCGACCACCACTCTGATGAACCCTTCTACGTCAGAGCACTCACTGAGCTGCACGACATCGAAGAAGCCATGGCACTGGCGGTAAGTGACATTGACTCCTTCGAACCCTGTATTATCCCTGGCTGCCCCCACCATGAAAAAACTCCACAAAATTCTCCTTTAAAATCAACCCCTGATACTAGCTACTCTGGAAAAAGGAAAGAAATTTCCAACTTTGAATATCCCCCCAAAGAAAAACGGCAAGAAAAGTTATTCTTGAATCTGCCGATAACGAAGAAATTAACTTGTCACAAAATAAATTTGAACTGCCACAAGGCACTCATTTTAACAACCTCGAAAACTCAGGTCCCGTCGCCAACGAAAACCCCAATGGCTCGAACAATTCGGCCAGTCAAAATGCTCCACAAAATCAACTCCCACCACCCATCATGCTTTTCGTCGAAAAGAACTACAAAGCCCAAATGGCTGCAATAACAAAAGCATTCCCCAAAATAAGATCCCGCCTAACGGGTGAATTTCTAAAACTCTATACTGACAGCGCCGAAGAAAGACGCATGGCCGTACAACACCTTAAATTACTTAAATTTCAATTTTATACTATAAAATCAAAAGCAGAACGCCCCATTAAAGTAGTTATCAAAGGCCTCCCCAGAAACACAAACCAAGAGGAAATTAAACAGGATTTGGAAATCCTAGGATTCACCCCAGATAGAGTTAACCAATTAATTGGAAGAAAAAACAAACGCCCCCTCCCAATCTTTTTAATCACCCTCCCCGTAATCTTGACAATCTCAAAATATTCGATCTTAAAACCCTAAATTACCTCAGCATCAGAGTTGAGGGTTATGATGGTAGGGGTGTAACTCAATGTTACACCTGCAACAATTTCAATCACAGCTCAGAAAACTGCCATCTAAACCCAAGATGTCTAAAATGTGGTGAAAACCACCTCACCCGAGATTGCCCCATTAAACAAAAACTTGAAACGCCTTACTGCATAAATTGTAACATATACGGTCATATGTCAAACTATCGAGGTTGCCCCTCATTCCCCAAACCCCCAAAAGGAGCCGCGAAAAACAACAGAAATTCTTACACCAACATTTACAATAGCTTAGTTAGACCTAATATCTCCTACGCACAAGCGACAACCGGAGCTAATAATTCAAAAAACACCCCTCAGATGGCGACACGCGGACCTGGGTCTTCGGCACAAACGGAGACCAACAAACCAATTCCCCCCAATAACAGATATAATAATAATAACTTCCCCAATTTTAATCGTAGAAATAACAATTTTAACTTTAATAACATGAATAATAATATTAATATCCAAACTACGCTGCAAATGACAATGCATTGTCTTATGCATCTATCCCAATTTCTTTGTAACGGCAATAACTTAAATACAAACCAACAATTAAACCCCAATCAATTGTACGCCCAAATAGAGGCATCCTGTAACAATATCAATAATGTATAGTTCCTCCCCGATTGGTCTCAGTTTGTGTTCATGGAACGCAAACGGCTTACTTAGAAAAATTGCTGAACTACGTATTTTTATAGAGAAGCACTCCCCGGATATTTTTCTCATACAAGAGACACACCTAAGACCTTCTCACAACTTTAATATAGCGAATTACACCTGTCACAGAAACGACAGAATCTCTGATGGACCGCGGACCGCAGGTGGAACTCTGATCCTAGTTAAAAACTCACTCAAACACTACTACCTCCCCACCCCTCCTCTTCGAGCTCTTGAAGCAACTAATATAATACTAACTCCCCCCAAGCATGATCCCATTTCTATTACAAGTGTTTATATTCCTCCCTCTTCCGATGAAAATTTATTTACTATTGACATCGAGCACTTTATTCAAACAGCTAGTAATTGTATTCTCTTCGGAGATTTCAACGCCACTCATAACGCTTGGAATTGTAAAAATAATACTACCAGAGGAAGACACCTCTTTAATTTCACTAATATGCTTAACTTAAACATCGCCTTTCCCTCAACTCCCACTAGATTTGGTTCACAATTCCGCAAACACCATTGACATCGCACTAATTAAAAACTTCTATTACCCCTTTACAATTAACTCCATCGACGATCTTTCCTCAGACCATAATCCGGTTTTCTTAAATTTTAACTTCAAACTCGCAGAAGCACCCCCAAATTCCAGAGCGTTCTCCACAGATTGGAAAACATTCAAAATAAATCTAAATAAAAATCTTTCTCTTTTTGATTTCCATCCTAATAATATTAATACTAACGACCTAGAACAAAAAATCACAGAGTTCACCGAAGCAGTCATTGATACTCATAGCCACGCCTCCCGACCAATAGAAACAGACCGAAGGAACTTCACTCCGCATAACATTAACCAGATGATTAAAATCAAAAATTACTTCAGAAAACGTTATCATCAAACCCTTAATCCCATTTTCAAATCACATTATAACAGAGCTCAATCTGATCTTAAAAAGAACTTAAAAAATATAATGATATCATTTGGCAAAAAGACTCAAGCTCTTAACATCGCAGACAATAGCCTTTGGCGGACGCAAAAATTTTTCAAAAACAAAAGACCAAAAATTCCACCTCTTAACTGTGCGACAGGTACGGCAGTCACTGATCAGCAAAAAGCTAACCTTCTTGCTACTAACATAAAAAATAATTTTGTTGAAAACGATCGCGAAGATGATAGTTATAATCAAAATGATGAATTAATAAATACTACCGTAAATAATTTTCTTTCTACCCCCCTAATTCTCTCATCGAACCCGCTCTCCCAGATGAAATTATCCACTACATTAAACATGTCAATGCCAAAAAAGCCCCTGGTAAAGACAATATAACTAACCGCATGTTAAAAAACTTTCCAATTAAACTAATCCTTATTTTAACAATTCTAATAAACAAAATCCTCAAATTTAATCACTTTCCAGATAACTGGAAAGAAGCCATTATTTTCCCCATTAACAAACCCGGCAAGGACCCTCATCTCGCATCTAGTTACAGACCAATATCTCTCCTTTCCACTATCGGTAAACTAACCGAATCTATTATTCTTCACAGACTAAAAAACTTTATCAATGAAAATAACATCCTCAATCCCAATCAGTATGGTTTCACTAACAAGCTCTCTACCCTTCACCCGCTTTTAAGACTCACCGAAAATATCTCTGAAGGTTTCCAGAAAAAGAAAAGCACGGGAGCAGTTTTCTGGACATCCAGAAAGCCTTCGACCGTGTTTGGATTAATGGTCTTACTTTTAAGCTTATTACCTTTAATATTCCACATCCTATGATACGTCTTATTCACTCATACCTCACTAATCGCTCCTTCAGAATCAGAATTAATGAGACCCTTTCTAATGAACACTCTGTTTCTGCAGGGTGTCCCCAAGGTTCCTTGCTCGGTCCCTTGCTTTTTAACCTCTACATCAACGATATCCCTGACTATTCATTCACTAAAATTAACCTTTACGCTGATGATACTGCCATTCACGCCACGTATAAAAAACTAGAAACAATTTCCTTCGCATTAAACAAACACCTTTTACTATTGCAAAATTTCTACGACAAATGGAAAATAAGTATTAATGTCGAAAAATCTACTGCCATTATTTTCACGAAAAAACAATCACTCCCACCACCTATTATCATGTACAACACCCAAATCCCCTGGTCTCAGGAAGCCAGGAAGCTTGGAATTATCTTTGATACACACCTAACTTGGAAACAACACATTTATTACGTTCGCGACAAATTCCGCAAAATAATGTTTAAACTTTACCCCCTAATTGGCCGGAATTCTCATTTAAGTATAGAAAACAAAGTGCTTCTCTATACAGCCGTTATGCGTCCCATCTTAGCTTATGCATGTCCAGTATGGGGTTATGCCGCTAAAACAAATATTAATATACTTGATACCCTGCAAAATTCTTGAATACGTATGATCGTCAAAGCCATAAGATACATGCGTAATGACGACATACGTAATGCTCTTAAAATTAAAAGTTTCAAATCTCATATTCAGAATATAGCAATTAACTTTTTTAATGACTTAGAAGCTACCAATAATATCAATATGCAAAATTTATCTCAATATACCCCTAATGACAATACAAAGAGACCAAGAAGAATTCTTCTTGACTCCTATAATCCCCCGTAATTCTATTTCCTCGTGCAATTTTTATTGCACACCATATTTACTAAAATTTAACTTTCTTTATTTTTGTCAATATTTTTCTCCTGCTCTCCCCACTGGACATGCTCCTCCCCATAATTTAAATCTCAGCCCCCGGGGCAGCCAATCGGAGTCAATGTTCACTGTACCCAACATCCAATCAGAGAGCAATCTCTTAGCTCTCAGCCAAGCCAAAAAAAAAAAAAAAAAAAAACTCAAAAACTTTCCACCCAGATGAAGAACCATACCCACGCCTCCCGGATTCCATCGCCCGACCAATCGCCAACATGCCACTCAGCAGAATGGAAAACACCACTTTTGCCATGCCCAACATCATAGACTCACGATTGAGGACTGTTTTACAGTCCAGACGCCCAAAAATAAACGCCTATTCAACGCCGTAAGGAACATGTAGGATAAAAATTTGTATCAAACGTGTCTGTTTATGAAAAGCATTCATTGGAAAGGGGGTAGAAACGATGGGTTGTGGTGGTTGTGTGACAGCAGTGATAAATGAGAATGGAGTGCTGAAATACATTCGAAGAATCTGGGGGTGGAGAGAGTAACAAAAAAAAAAGCTGTTGAGTGACATCGTGTATACTGACTGGAGAATCAGTGAGGGAGTGAATTATAAATATTCCTGATATTCTTCCAATTTTGGATAGAAATATTTCTCCAAATTTTTTAAAATCAAAATAATGTCTTAACATTTCGTTGAAACTCTTAAACTCATTTAGCTATCACACTGAAGGATGTTTTTACAGAGAAAAAAATTTAGCAAAAATGTTTTAATTCTAATTAATAACGACACAAATCGAATCTTTTATGTTTTTAATTCTGCAGTATTCAATTATTCTTTTATGCGTGGGTATTAAACCGTCTAAACACTTGTAACAAGAAATATGTTGTAATGAGAAAATATTATGTGAAAATCATTTTCATTTTTTATATGAGCTATTTTGAAGAGAATTCAAAAATCCCCAATCATTTCTTTTTTTTTTTTAAAAAAAAAAAAAATCAATTTAATTAGAAATAACACACAGATATTGCGTGCGAAAAAATTAAAAAATGGTATTTCATTTTTAGCGAGATATTTGGCACGCAATTGCAGCAAAAAAACTTTTAAACTGGACTTTTATAAAAGACATCCTCATAGAATAATTGTCTTTCGCTCCATGCATATAGATGTGAAATATATTTGTGCAGTTTTTTTCTGCTGTCATTTCCAATGCCCAATGTTTAAAATGAAATGAGGTTGAATTTCAATACAAGAAATAAGCGATTTATGAAGCTTACCTGATGTTTCTAAGATATAACGTCGCACTATTCGTAATTTTGAACTATGGTCAAGTGACGAGAACGACACCTGAGCTGGCACCCCCTTCTCCTAATTTGCACACCACACCAACGGGATTATTTTAACGTGGTTAACGTGCATTCATGTAAAGTGTGTCATAACAGATTTTTTTTTTTTTTTTGATTACGTAAAATAAAGTGAGGTAAGTTTTCCGTTTTGAATTTTTAATGCTTAATCTAAATATTGCTTCTAAATATGGCTTATTTTTAGAACCTTTACATTCCTTTTGTTCTATTCTGTTCCAAATTTAAATAGAAATAGAATTTACGTGTTATATATTACACGTGAAATGTTGAATTGTAAATTCGGTGAATTTGAATAAGTATTATTATTTTTTTCTTAAAAAAACAGTAAATATTATATATATATATATATATATGAAATACTTGTATTAATATTTGTGGAGAGTGGGAAAAATAAGTATAATGTGGCGAGTGGATGATACTGAAACAACGAAAGGACAGGGTGCGATTCCTGTATGTAGGTGCATTTTCTATGATGGGTGATGTGACATACTGACGAGGCAGTCTGGTAAATTAATAATCCAGTTCATCGCAGTGCACATGAAGAGACACACAAACATATATTGACGACATCACAAAGGAAACAACAAAAATACGACAACTGCAGCCGGCTACATGAGTGTGTGGATATTAACTTTGCACTGTTCAGCTACACGAGGGCTTTTGGCGACGGACCACGTAATTTTGAACCAGGGTCTAGTGACGTGGAAAACACCTGTGCTGGCACCCCCTCTCCTAACTACCACACCACAGCCGGCTACATATTGAGGACAAAAAGAAGAGGGAGCGGGATTTCCAGAGCCCTGTTATTTATATCCAGCGGGACATCACGTGATCTAGGACGTGGATGGATGTAGTTTTAAAAGTCCTCGGTAGGCGGGTAGCTAATTAAAATAATTACACGGTTGTCCTGAAGGACTGGACCATAAATAATTGAAGAGCTATTACAGATTAAATTACTGGGATTATTACACACACACACATATATATATATATATATTGCAACGCCACTTCTCCGAAACATCAACAGCGGTCGGCTTTGTGGACCCGACACCCACACGTGCATCTTGCTGCTGTGGCGCAACCCCTTTTTGACCCCCGAGGAATCTAACCCCGTCGGCATGAAGATGAGGGAGAGATGCTTTGAACTTGCACGGGAGGCGGTGGCCAACGAATCCTCCTCTCACAAAATATTGGACTCTAACAATCTCTAATTAAATTTAATAACTTTAATGTATCATTTAGTAAATAATATTCAATAGTTGTGACGTAAATAAATTCCATATTTTAATTAACCAAGAATACGCTACCATTATTCTTTCAAACGTTACAATATATGATTTGAATGGGTTGTTCCGTCTGTTTCGAGTGAGTGAGTGAGTGAAGATTAACGTCGCACTGTTCAGCTGCACGAGGGCTTTTGGCGACGGACCACGTAATTTTGAACCATGGTCAAGTGACGTGGACGACACCTGAGCTGGCACCCCCTCTCCTAACTACCACACCAACGGGAGGACATTTCAGCTCTCGACAGATTTAGCGTGCATCGCTGCCCTACACGGCGGGTCTTTAGTGGTACTGGGCTCGAACTCGTGACAAAGCCAGCCACGATCTGATGCCTATTCCACTCGGCTACCGCGGCCACCCGTCTGTTTCGAAAAAGATTCTATAAGTTCATTTCAAGTCATAAGAATTTGATACATTTGAATTATTAATAGCGGTAATTGATTTAACGTAGCATCATATTTCAGTATTGCTTCTGACAACCTCGATTATATATTTTCAGTTAATATTCAACATTCTTTCAACGCCTTATATAAGGGGGGGTGCAAGCTCAGATGTCGTCCTCGTCATTTGACAGTGGTTTAAAACTACGAGGTCTATCTCCAAAAGTACTCGAGTACCTGAATAGTGCGACCTTATTATTCACTCACTCAACACTGAATTTAAAATTCAGTGCTGAATGTTAACGTCGTACTATTCGTAATTTTGAACCATGGTCAAGTGATGAGGACGACACCTTTCCATATTTTTAAAAAGGGAACTATTTGAACGTGTTTAACGTTCATCGACCCCCTCTGAACGGTGGGTCTTGAGTGGTAAGAACTTTTTTAAAATTTTTCACGTTTTTATTCATGGAAAGTATTTGGCAACATATTTGTTTGTTTTGATTAAGTGGAATAAAGTGAGGTAAGTTGAAACCGTGTTCTTGAGGAATTCTTAACATATAATTATGAGTTTACTGATATTTATATAAATTGACTGAGATAAATTATAATTTTACTGTAATTGTAATTAATATATACTGTTTTTCTGTGATAAATTGTCAAAAATCATTAGTTTTTCTTAGAATTTTTGCAGATAATCCTTTAATAGGATATCGTTGGTTAATTCAAGCGTCCACTTTTGGTAACGAGGCCTTCACTAGATGGTGTCACCATGAAATGGCTCTCACGTCATAGGACTTGCCGTGTCTGCAAAGGCTAAGATGTTAAAATGCAGCCCCATTGGAAGAAAAAAAAGTACATCATTGTGAAGCTTGCCACCTCCAATTTAAGATCTGATATCAAATTGGTTTTTAAGATAACTTCTGATAACTCTTCGATTGAATTAAGTAAGACTAATTTAAATTCATTTTAGTTTTAAGTTCTCCTATTTACTAAAATAAAATATAATGCTAAATTATAACATACAATGTGTTTTATAAGTCATTATCAGTTTTGATTTTATGATAATTTAACTATTTGCAGGAAATTCACTCAATGAAAACTCCAAAATTGAGCATTAAGAAGTCAGTTATGTTTTTATAATTCTGTTTAGAAATTTATTTTCAGAACATAGAAGAACACTCCTCACGGAGTTTGGTATGATTTCTCTGTCATTTGCAACATATAATTTAACTCTTATTACTGATAACTTATTTTGTTCTTGTATTTATGGAAGCATATAATTTCTCTATTAGAGTAGATGTTTTTCCCGACTTTTTTTCTTTGTCACTAGTTAAAGGAGTAGGACAAAAATGTTTTGGGAGAGAAGACTGAAAAATTAATTAACGGGAAGAATTTTACTGGTTTTAAATTTTTATCAAACACAATATAACAATTAATAATGAATAAAGCAATCTTTCGAAACGATACATAAGAACTAATGCTCTATTTAGTATACACAGACAAGCATAATCTTTTCAGAAAAATTATTCTATAAAATTGAATGTGATAAAATTTTTGCTGCTGAAAAAAAGTAGTTTTTTTACCGATGCAGAATGACGAGAAACTTCCAGTATTCGTATCGCTAGTTCTGAAGAACAAACTAACAATTTTGAAGTATTTACAGCGAAAGAAGCATTTCTCGTTTAATATTATTTTATTGTGGTTCTCATCACACTCCTATTAGTGTGTTTCCATCTTTTGTTCTGTCTGCCAGGGAAGACTCTCCAAACTATTCTAAGGGGTTGCCATATTCAATTATGGACTTATGGTCGGGCTTACCACAGAGTATCCCCCCAGTGACTGAGGGTGACTACCTAAGGGAAGGGAACAACATTAGTTTAAACCAGTGGTTCTCAAACTTCAATTACTGGCGACCCAATTTTCAGTAATAATTTTTATCGCGCCCCCAACCAAAAAAAATAATAATGTATTGAATGCAATAATGATGCATTTTTGGGGGGGGGGGAGGTGCTAAAGCTACAATACAATCATATTTATAAACCGTACAAATTAACAAGATAAGTATTAAATTTTGTATATGTTACTTTTAAGTAATACATATTTTTATTTTTTTACTTTTTAGTTAGTTTCACTATAAAAGCGTGATTTTTAATTTGTTTTTAAACTATAATTTATTTTATAATTATTTTACTATACACGATATAAATACCAATTCCAGTGAATAATTTAATTAAGAGAAAATATATTTACCTACTTTCAAGGACTTTTCAATTTTTCTTTGATTTTTTGAGAAAAAATCCAATAAAACTAATGAAAATGTTCCAAATCTGCATGCTCTTAATAAAGGACATAAATCATGTTCATAGAAAATATTTTTGAACAAAAGTGGTCGCGCAGGGAACTTGATCAAAACTAGTAACTTGATAGTAAAAAAAACGTTTGAAACTCCCAAAAAAAAGAGGGCGAAATGTGATAAATTCATTTTAGTTCCCATTAAGACTGTCTTACTGGAGGATACTCTGTCAGTCATTGGTAACAAATAAACAGTTTTCCCAGAATTAACGATTTCGTGAACATCAGATGACTGCGCATCGCGCGACCAATCCCGTGTTAAAAGTATATTCAGTAAAACATATGGATATTAGTTCTAAAAAAGAATTGTGTAAAAAGTTTTCCGTTATGCTTTGTATGTTGTCCAAATAATCCTGCAAAGTACTCAATATGCTTATCCATATATCATATAACTCATTCACATGGAAAAAAGCAACAGAAAAATATTATTTACAACTTTCCTAGATGGAGTGGAACATACCAGTAAGTTTGAAGGTCAAATACATGATAGTCAAAAGTAGCATTTTAGGGGTTAAAAGAAACGTAATAAAAAAATCTCTCATCGTGATTACAGTAAAGCAAACAAAATGTCTTTTTTTATTTGGTTATAGGATCAAAGATGGCTAATGAACGTTTGAAGTCGAATGTTTTATTTTTGATGCTCACCAGATATATATAAATTATATCAGTGTAAACGTGCATTTTTTATTAAGTCAGGAAGCATTTTGTTTTTCTAAATTCCAAAAAAATATTTTTTAAACCTTTTATTTTCAATATGCTCGCGCCCCACAGTTTGAGAAACACTGGTTTAAACTTTTATAAACATTGTTATTTTGAGAATCTGCACTGGAGGAAATGCATTAACAATTTTGAATATGAGAAATATGAGATATATACACAAAAACAAAACATATAAATGAAATATATACAAATATAATGAAAAAAAAATTCCAACTGAAAGCTCTTCTAGAAGAAGAAGAAAAAATACTATGTGACAGAAATGGCTAGTTTTTTTGGAAAATATACATGCCTTCCTGATTTTGCTGTAAAGATTGATTTGTCATTAGTAGATAATTTATCATCTTTTATGCTTTTGTTTACTGAAGGTAGAGATTCACACGCAGTTTCTGAGAGAAGATGTGCGGGTTTGACGCGATCTAAAGAAACTGTAGTTTTTCGACCATTAACATAAATGGTGATGGTTTTGTCTGTTCTGGACAGAACTTTATGTGGCTCAGTATACGGTTGACGTAAATGGGGTTGCACACGATCGATTCTTAAAAAGATACGAGATGATGATTGTAGTGAAGGATGAATGTAGAATTGAACAGTACAGTGAGCAGATAATGCCACAGGATTCAGTTGTTGCATTCTGTTACGAAGATTATTGATGAAATTACTGTCACAAAAAGGAATGTTTGACACCTTTCAATATTATTTTATTGTGGTGCTCATCACACACGTCTTAGTGTGTTTTCATCTACTGTTCTGTCTGCCAGAGCAGACTCTTCAAACTATTCTAAGGGGTTGCCATATTCAATTCGGGACCCATGGTCGGATTTACCACATATTCTATAAACCATTTATTAAGGTTATATTTCTAACAAAATTGTGATTGATTGAACGAAGTGATTGGTTTGTGAAAATTCGTATAAGTTTCGGAGTTATGGTCCCCCATTCTGATTCTGACTCCCACCCCTTCTTGAGGAGACCCCTTGGAGGCTAGGTTTTACTCAATGAGTTTTTTAAAACCGTATCCTTTGTTTGTAGAAATGTTTGTAAGTTTTGGAGTTACTGGCCCCCTTTTGAAATTTTGGTCAACAAGATCTGGAGGGGTCTCCTTTTACACTGAAGCACAAAGTTATGTGTGTCGGGCTCTATCTAACGGTGTATTTTGTTGAAGTTTGAGTAAGTTTTGGAGTTACCGGCCTCCTTTTGGAATTTTGGGCCCCTTTTTTTGAAGGGTTCCCTATGAAACTAGAGCTCATAAAATTGAATTGTATGCGCAACTCAACAAGTTCTATCTATTTGTATTTTTTAATGTGAAAATTTATGTAAAAATGCAGGTGTTATGGACCTCCGTCTTAATGAGATCTTTCTAAAAACTATAAATTTAGTGGATACTCTGGTAAGTTTTTGAATTATATTGGCGAATTAAATTTGCTCCTTTCTCGTGTTAAGATGAAATAATTTCAAAGTCAACTAAAAATTTAGCACCCCCAAAAATTTGTTTTGGGATCTGTTTTCGGGTGTGAGGACTCAAAAAGGATAGAATTCGATCTGTCGACGGGTTTCCAATTTTCCTCGAAAACTGAAATTTTTTTCTCGTGTTCTGAATAATTTTTCTCAATAACGTTCTGAATGTGCGAGTGAGAGATGCTCTGATGCATCCGACTGAGGTGACTCGCCTTCTAGGTGTGATCTGAGGTGTAGTCAGAAGAGCGTTCTCGAACACCGTCCCGTGTTTCGATGGAAGCCGAACGGTACACCCACGGGCCGTTCGTCATGTGTTGGCGCAACGTTCGTTCCGCTGAGGCGCGACATTCACCGTGCTGTGGAGCTTTTGGCTCGCTGTCCGAGCTGTGGAAGGATTCAGAACAGAGTTCTGGACCCACCGACCTTGTGTTCTGGAGCACGCGGGACTTTATTGTGATTCTGTCATGTATATACATATTTATATTTATTGTAACTATTTAATAAAAAGTAACTAAAATAAAAATTGTTGACCTAGGTAGGAATTAATTGACTTAAAGTTTTTTTCCCCTTGTTGACTGTAAGTTACCTAAATTAATAAAATAAATGAATGCTGAATACGTTTTTTTTTCTTTTGTATTTTTTTAAAACAAATTCGACTTTACTGTCAATGCCAAATGAAAGAAAATAATAATTTTATGTAATGGGTATTCTCAATTTTGACAAATTCCGCGTGACTAAAATGTGTTTTGAAACGCATCGATTGTAAGAAGTTTCGCAATTCCAGTCATGTAGATGTACAAAAAAAAAGGACTGTACATGACGTCATTCCTAGAAAACTGAAACAAAGCACGCGCTCTTCTTTTTCCTTCACATTATCGAATCAAATAGTTAAAATATATAAAAAGTCATGTTTTTTCTTTTCTGCACTGTTTTAACATTTTTCTGGTATTATAAGTAAAATCGACAATTTTTGTAAAATTTCCAATAATCACCTTTACAATTACGTAAAATCCATTTCGTAAATTTTAGACATATTTTGGGCCTGTTTTCGGGGACTCATTATACTGAGATATTCAACGTTCTATATTTATTATGGTATTTAACAATACTGAAAAATGTGAAAACATAGATAAAAACCTTTTTTTTTGTAACACATATGTAATTCTGAAGGGTTTTTTTTATATACGTAAGCAAATAGATTAATTCTATAATTAATTATGAGTGTTTTAGTGTGCAAATATTTATTTGTATCCATGTTTTTTTAATATTTCTAAATAGGTATACGAATTGAGAGTTCCCGTATCAAGCTTTTACTTTTGAGATTCTTTATTGAATAAAATCAGTAAACTGAATATGTAAAGTGCATTTTATTTGGAAATAAAATGTTTATTCTACATTTTTGACTTAACACATCTTAATTCTTCAGTGGAATGCGTCCTACATTTTATCTTCTGAATAGTAAATGCTCAATATGAGTTTATACGTTCAAGATAAAAGTTGCCAATTTCTGAAACATCTCTAAATAGGAAAAGTAAATGAATATACTATACATTATTTGGACGTGTTTGGCTGGAAAATAATACATTTTTCTTCATGATAATTTTTATTGAGTTTGCATAACATTTTTTTTTTGGGGGGGGGACTTAAATTCAGTTCGAATGGCATGCATGGGAAGTGAATGAATTTGTTTCAAAAAGGAAAATTATTTCCAACTTTTAAAAGCTGTTAAATAAAAATAAAGAATACTGAAGCATTGAAATAAATTTTTGCATTCATTTTCAATATTTTTATTGAAATATTCCACTTGGTTGAGAACGCTTTAAAATCATTTAGGTTATCACAAAAAGAGGCCAGACCATTCATAGTAGACCGACTTGTAAATCTTTGTGACTGTATATGAGATTATTTTTTAAGAAACGGATGTATTATGAAGGATTTTCTATAAGATTCCTGCAATTAATGTTTTTATTTATGATTTTAAACATAAATATTATTTTCTAAATAGACACATAATATACACAGAGAGAGAGACATTTCCTTTTCCCCTTCGCAATCCAAAAGAAAGAATAAAAATAAAGCTGGAAAACTCCTCAATTATTTAT
>BMAU01012067.1:0-12117 GCA_019973935.1 Trichonephila clavipes | reverse complement strand
TCTCTCTTATTATACTAAATGAGCTTTTTAGCTAATTTTGAATTTTATGAAATATTTTATCAAACATTGCGAAATTTGACCCATTTTTTACTTAAAAAATTTGTAAAAATTAAATTTTTGAGTGTTTTAAAAAAAGCTCATTTTAGTACATATTAGACATCATTATAAATAATTCATAAAAAATTTACATACCTGTGAGCAGTAGTTTCTCAGAAAAAGGTATGATCGCACATTAAAATTTACATTTTGAGATAAATTGATTTTAATGTATACAGTGAGACTTCTAATCGGCTGGGAAATAAAAATAAAAGGCTCGAATTAAAATAAAAGATACATGTTTTGGTTCATATCAGTCGTTACACTATTAAGCAAAAACAAAGTAATTTGTTTACAATTTTCGCCATTGAAATGGGCGTGGCCCAAATTCAACGATTATTTAAAAATACGTTTTAAGGGCTTCTAAATACCCTAGAGGTTCATGTAAGATATTTTTAGAAAGGTTAAAATCTATACAATTTGAAAATGTAAAAATCTCAAATTGTCAAAAAAATAAGATTTTAGCTTTCCAACACCCCTTAACATCTTGAAGGATAATTAGGGACGGTGAAAGCAACATCGCAGGACACTGATAGGAAGTTTTAAGGCTCGCAGGGAACCCAGTGTTTTGACCCTGGAGCAATCGTAAGAAATAGGGGGAAAATTTATTTAGACCCACAAGAAGTGTTTGTTTATTAGCTTGTATTTTAAAAGTTTTGAAAAGTTCCAATGCATAAGTAAAATGTTTTACAATTCCCTTTTGGTTTCATATAAATTTGAAACTGTAACAAGATGGGGCGTGTCAGGGCAATCTGCTATTTTATATAGTTAGACAAATTATCTTTTTTTAAGTATATTCTTTCGCTTCATTTTTCTTATCTTAATCAATGCTTTCAGTTTTTGAAACATGATTATTTCATTATAAGATGCGAAAAAAATTAATAAAACACCAAGCACTTTAAAATTTGAAATCTTTTCAACTTTCCAATCACTAAAAATGAATAAATTTAAACTTCATCAAATAATTTGAATTATTTTCTTACACTTTGATAAAAATAATAACGAAAAAAAACTAATTAAGATCTATTAGTTTTTTTTTTAGATTTCAAAGCCCAAGTGTTCAGGGAAGTTTACATACCGTGCCTAGTTACATATTGTTAAAATACACCGATACATATTGTTAAAATACACCGAATTACATTTGAATTTTAAGTGCTTGAACTTCAGTTTACATCAGAGACAACATGAATGAAGATTTTCCTACATTTTTTTTATAACTTGAATGTTTGAATAAATGGTAATCAAAAATATACGGAAATATTTAGAGTAGACATTTATGCATATAAATAAACATAAAAATTAATTTTAAATTCAAGCTATTCAAAAACATTCGATTTATTCTTCAAAAATATCTATTTATGCAAAATACCTCAACATTTATCTTTTTTTAAAAGCTAACTGAATAAGTAATTAAAATCTGGATATTTTTTGAAATCTAGGCCGTATAAAGCTAGAAATTTTATGATAGAAATTCCATTTGAAATTTCGAAAAAAAATGTATCGCGCAGTTAAAAATTATTTACCATAAGTTCTAGCAACTCTTAGAGTATAATATAAATTTCAAATTTTATTATATAGCTTCTTTGGTATTTTTTAATATAATTCGAAGATTTAATACAATTCAGTTGAAAACTGCATGCTAAGAGCAAAAATATACTACAAAAATCGATGAATATACAATAAAGTTTTACATAGAAGCAAAACTGAGAAGCGAAAGCGTAGGAATGAAAAATTTTGAGTGTATCTGAAGTAGTTTTCGAAATATTTATTTTAAACTTCAGAAAATTTGTGTGCGTTATGTTACACTTAATATTAATTAAATGGTTAAAATAATATATGTTAATATTAGTCATGTAATCGTTTGATGACACATTCATATACTAATAAAAATTATCATGGTCATTGATGCGAATGTCAAGAATTTTATGTAATTTTAAATTCAGACATTAAAATATGATGTAGAAAATATAAAACGACCATCTAAAATACATGAAAAATGCAGTCTGCTATAAAATGATCTTGACAAACAAAATCCGGCATTTTCACTTACTATGGCAGAACCGGCTTAGTCAGGGGCGATCTGGAAAAACAGATAGAAAACCGCGGTTTTGATGGATGTCGCTCTAGCTTTTAAAGTTCCCAGGAAAAATTATATATATATATATATATATATATATAAATTACAAATGCAAAAATAAATCTTGTAATTTTCCATACATTTTTATAACAAGGAATTGTGGAATTGGCTTCCAATACATTGTTGTGTTTGACAATATGTAAGGTAACCAACCCTACTTTAGATAGATTTGTACTACTTTTTCGTAACCGTATTCCTTTTAAAATTAATTCGTGCAGCCAAAATACACCTTTTGCACCCTTAAAAATTTATGTAAACTATAACGGTTAATTTTAATTTATGCAACTTCTAAAATGTTCATAATTGACCATTTCCGTCTAAACAGTTTACATGAAAAAAAAAGTTTGGACTCCCTCATTCATTAGGGATTTATATAAGATTCTAACATTAATTTTATTTTTCACCGAATAGGATCGAGTGGTAGTGTATAGTGCTTCCCCACCACAGGTCTGGGGTTCTATTAACTTTCTGCGCAAGGTCGACTCTGCCTTTCATCCCCGCTACATTGTGTCGATAAATGAGTACCAAGCTTGCTTCGGGTCTTAAACACTGAAGGTCTCTCTTCAGACAGACCACCAAATCGGGACATCTGTCCATGCACCTCAGCACCCAATGGTCACGAATATTGGGATGGGCATAGTAGTTCCTGGCCCTCATGGATTGTTGTGCCACTGAGTTTGAGTCTTAAGTTTGAGGATTACCTTACTTTTGTGATACCCCTTAGATATATATAAACATGTATTTCCACTCATTTGCAATTAAACATTTTTCTTTCAATAACGTTTTTTTCAGAAGGAAGTTTGATTTTTCAAATGTATTTGCTTAATAACATGTATATTTGTGTATCATATTAAAATTTTGATCAATCCAAAATTACATGTTTTTTGCTCCTCTAAAAGCTTTTAGGATTTTAGAACTGATCTTACAATCCATATACGTTTTATAGTAGTATATTTAAAAATGATAAATACATTTTTACGACCGTGTGAGCTTTTATGCCTCGTTTATAAATATAAAAATTGCATTCAGCTACAGTTTTTAAAATGTACTGAAATAAGTGGAGAAATAGGATATTTACATATTATGAACATTTTTGACCGCAGTAAGATATATTTATATTTCAGTTTCTTTACAATTTGAATATATGTTGTAAGCCATTTTGCGAATAGTTTGATATTGAATATTTAGGCTGTTTAATATTGTGAAGTGTTTTATTTTCATACCAGCACACATTAAAGTAAGGCTCATTTGCAGTTATATGATCAACTTTAGTGATATTTTAATTTTCAAAAATAGTCTACACGTACGAAAACATTCTTTCAAAACCACACATCACATCTCAAACTATGTCTTCCATACAGCAGGAAATATTTGTATATACTCAAAATATTTAATACAGGATACATTTCAAAATGTTAAAAATTTTTTTAAAATGTGGTATGGATACATTGTGGAACTGTCGGTTAACTTCACTGAACAAAATTGTTTTAAGTGTACTGTTTTGAAAGACAGAATTAATTAGGGAGAACTTTTCTCACAATAGAATTTGTAATGACTGAATTGTGTGAAAATGTAGTTATCGATGTGGGACATTTTTCCTTGTAATAAAAAAACAGAAAGATAAGAAACTAAACTTGAGTAGAATATGGTTAGAAGTACTGTCATGTACATTTGAGAAGAAGTATATCCCCCATTTAAATTAAAAATTATTGACTGAATGTGTGTTATGTCCATCACAAGAAAAAAATTTAGATGTAGAAACAATTTTTTTATTTAATACAAGAAGTTCGAAAAGGAGAACACTAGGAATGAAAATTTAGATTTTTTCCGAAAAATATTCAGTTAACAAAAAAATATCATTTATATGATTTTACTTAAAATAAATTAAAAGTATTGAAATCCTTTTTTATGTTATTTTAAATTAAAATTATAATTGAATAGAAAAAGATAGGTTTTTTCGTAAATATAATCATCGTATGTATATCACCGTATGCACCATTTATTGTCTTATTGTTTTAAAAAAGAGATAGCGCCTTTTTTTTACTTTTTTACCTCATTACTTTTTTTAAAAAACAAGAAAGTGAGCGCGTTTTCTTACTCTCTTATTCAAAAATGAATACAGGATGCTTTTTTCTGGTTGAAATGCAATACCAATATATATATATATATATATATTTAATTTTTAAAAATTACAGAAAAATTAATTTTGTTTGAAGAAAATATAATTATTTTTCTTCTTTTAACACATTATTTATTTCCTTTCTTCCACCCTTCATTTTGTTTTAATTTTATTGTGACTGAACATATAGGGGAAACGACCCATTTGCACTACAACTTTCATACAAGATTGCCCAAGGCAACTTAAGAGATAGCTTTAAACGATTGATCTCTTGGTTCTTACTTGACAAAGGGACCGAACTGAGTCATAAAACTGTCCCCGTTTGACCTCCCAAGTTTTAAAAAGGGGAAAGGAAAGAAATCTTGCATTTTTAAAGCGAATGGCAAAATAAGAGTAAACGCTTTCGGAATAACTTTTCAGGAAGAAGCTAACCACCCAGAGGGTTAATTTCTATAGTCGTTGAAGCATTGCTGTGAAATAATTGATAATGAATTGATGCGTTATACACTTAATCCGCGATCACTCACGCGGGGTGTTCTGTACACCCCAGCAACAAGGAAATTCCCCCAGTTTTCTAAAAAGAATGCGAAGAACCACGATTTTTTCTGTAGCTGCACATTTTAGGTCATTGAACCTTCAGGCCTGATCCAATCCCTTTTCTCGAACGATTGGAATGTAATGACCTTCAAAAGTTTATCTGGGGGGGATGAGAACTCCCTCGAGAAGTTGAACATATGCATACAGTATGCTCTGAATGTTTGTAAAATGATTAAAATTCTATTTTTCTACTTTCTAGTATCATTATCTCATAAACTCAGTGTTTCTCAAAGTGTAGGGCGCGCCCCCCTGGGGGGCGCGATGACCCTACAAGGGGGGCGCGAGCATATTGAAAATTTCAAGATTTAAAAAAAATAACTGGAAAGAGAAGTAAAACAAAATACTTTCTTCCATAATGAAAAAAATACACAACAACACTGATATAATTTATGTTTACCATCTGGCGTTTTTCCGTCATCAAATAGCTATCTTTGATCCCAAAACCAAATTAAAAAAAAAAAAACATTTTGTTTAATTTGCTGTATTTCCTCAATGAGAGATTTTTTTTATTACGTTTTAACATAAAATATTACTCGTTAAAAGAAAAACGAAACCCAGACCCTAAAAATTCTAAGATAAACAATTAATCACTGTAATTATAATTGAAATACTGTACATTAGTTGTAGAAAAGAAAAGGAAGATATGATTCACTTTTTCAGCCAGGCTGCAGAATACATTTGTTAATAATTTGATTGACCTTCAAGCTTACTGGTGTGGTTTTTTAGATCATCCGTATTTTTCTGAATACACTTTTAAACCGAGAGTGGTGGCGCAGGACATCTGTGATCTTAATTGAGGGAAATTGAAACTGATCAAGCAAAGAAAACCTGCTGAAAGAATACATATTATTCATGATTGAGAAACGCCATGAACATGAAACGAAAGGAAAATTTTCCAATGCTTCCTAAAGAACTCCATCAACCTAATATATGAAGCCATAAGTGTACCACAAGGTTCAGTTCACCTTGTCAAAAGACACAAGAAAGAAAAAGTTCAACTTGCTATTTGTTGATTACCAAAGGAGTCACGAGTTCGAACCCAGTACCACTAAAGATCCTCCGTGTAGGGGCGAGATGCACGATAAATCTGTCAAGAGCTCAAACGTCCTCTTGTTGGGTGGTGTGGTAGTTAAAAGAGGCCAGCTCAAGTATCGTCCTCGTCACTTAACCATGGTTCAAAATTATATATATATATATATATATATATATATATATATATATATATATATATATATATATATATATATATATATATATATATACGAGGTAGTCTCCAAAAGCCCTCGTGTAGTTGAACAGTGCGACGTTAATATTCACTCACTCGAACATGGAAGCTCATTAAAACTACAATAAATTGGAACAAAATATGACAGCTTTGCCAGCAAATAACATTTTATGTAATATTAATGAAAAGTTTCTCTGATTTGCGCCCTTTATTAAGGTCTTGCACTTTTGAATCATTATAAGTTCAGTGTTTTATTGATTTTTCTCAAATCCTCAAAGAAAAATTGAATAGTCCTTGAAAGCCGGAGTAAGTATACTTTCTCTTAATTAAATTATTCACTGGAATTCCGATTTGTATCTCGTGTACAGCAAAAATAATTATAAACAAATGATTGGGGTGACTGAGTCCCATCGCAGTACCATTAGCGTTAGTATCGAGTGCGCGTCTGCTCCTGGATTAAAACATTTTGAAGTCTTCTCGCTTTAAATATTAAAAAGTAACACAATTATTCTTCATCGGAATTTTATATTCTTTTTCATTATTTAACATTAATTCTAAATGCTAATTCTGCGAGATTTAAAGTTACAGTTCTTTTAAACAGTTATTTACAATTATAGCATTTATCTAAAAAAAATCATTTTGCATTTTTGTATACAATGTCGTGCACGCAGTTTTACTCTCTTTACAGTTCAGCTATTATATGAATAATAATGTTTTATTTTTTAAAAAATGAACTCGTGTGAAAAAAGCTGGTGTTTCAGCCAGTATACGTTGAATGTATTAGTACTGAAGAAGGTATTTTATAAATAATTTCTTAATACTAAATTAAGAACAAGTTTGATAATTATTAGGGACTTTCATGGGCTTGTCTTGTAGAGCAAAGTTTTCAAAGGAAGGTTTAATATCAGAAATTGACATTCTGAGTTATTTTTCTATATTTAGCTGAGATTTATATTTGGTCTTCAAAGCCGCCACCACAGAAAATTTCGGTTTCACAAAGGTAGAATTTTGAAAATGGTAATAGTATACGAAGTGCTTTTGTTTTCAGTACAAATAATTGCTCATCCACCTCTACCCAAAATTCAAACAGCGATTTATTACAAAATTGCCTTTTAAGTTTTCACTGTATGTGAAATGTATGAAGATTTCTTCTTCGGAAGTAGAGAGTCCTTCTGGAGTATCTTGAAATAGATCCCTAATCCACTCGTAACTTGCTACCAAGTTGCCCTCATCCAGAAAATACTTTTAAAATTCTTTGCCAATATAGCTAAATGATTTTACATGGTTTTAGAAACAACTTTACATGTTGTTCTTTCAATTTGTAAAGTTTTGACACAAAACGACCTGGGCTTTTTCCATCATTTAGTTTAGTGGTGAGTAAAATCCAAAATTTAAGTATTTTTGAGAATATTTATTGCCTTGATTTAATTTTCGAACCATTCTCGTCTGTGTGCCACGGTGATCCTTCATTATCGTCCGAATGTTTGCTTACGACTTAAAAAAAATGTATGTATGATTTTGTGTTTAATCTACTGCCATAGATACTTAATTACCATGAATTACATTTCTAACGTGTCAATTTAAAAAATTTACATTCACAAGCTAGATTTGGTAACCAAAGAAGTATCGAGTCGACCAAAACTGACTGGAATTGTACGAGGTTTTATGTTTTGCGCAGATGCCCGATAGGTTGCCCAGAATAACGCAAACGTACCCTATAATGCCAAATGTGATGAATATGATAGAGAGCATAGACTAGATTATTTTTCTAATGAAATTTGTACTTTGAGAAACGAATGCTAAAGGAAAAATAAATCTTTAATTAAATGTATCATTTTGCGAACTGTTCCAATTTAAAAATTAGAGAAAGAAAAATTAACATAATAATAAGTAAGTAGTATATATTTTTAATTTTCTTAAAATATATATTACTTAAAAGTTATATGTACAAATTTTATATACTTATCGTATTAATTTGTACGGTTTATAATTAAGATCGTCATTGTTTTACCTTTAGCGTCTCTCTCTCAAAGCATTTTTATTGCAGTCAATACATTATTGTTGCACTGGGGGTGCGACAAAAATTATGATTGAAAATTGGGTCGCCAGTATTGAAAGTTTTGAGAAACACTTATTATAGCTTTTTTATAAAGTATATTTATTACTAATATATACGTTCTATTGGTTTATGAAAAATATAAAATTATGTGTTTTAAAATTTGTATGCAATAAATTTAATAATTTTATTTGTATAATACAAAACATTTTGTACTTTTTATAAATATATGTTTCCATAATGATTTAATTTTATTTTCATAATTAAATACACTTGTTAAAAGTTTGGGATGTTACTACACCCCCGCGAGTAACGACAGTAATAAAACAGGCGTGAGTAACCACGTGTTAAGAAAGCTTATTGTTCTATGAGATCAACATTTGGATAAAATTGTGTGGATATCCTCAACCATTTAGTTCTCAACACCAGCGTGGTGTTACAACCCAATTGCACTAAGATCTCAAATTCCACTAAAAATGTTGCTCTACCGACCTGTGCAGTGTCAATCTTATACTATCATACATACATTAAATAGTTTAAATCCCACTGAATTATGGTATATGTATGCTATAGCTAAGAAGACACAATACGGTTTAATTGACAAACATCTATCAAAAAGCCAAATTTAATTTCATTAGTCTAAATTATTTTTTCTGTATTTTCTATAATCTTTAAAAATGAAAGCTCTAAGTGTAAAACACTCCCTTAAAATACCAAAAATTATGATAACTTTCATGTTCATTTTGTTGACATCTCAATGTCAAATAGAAATTTTAAACTGATTTATCTCAGAAAGAAAAAAAAAAAAATAGTTTGTCTCATTTAAAATGCAAAGGGTTTTTTTTTCCTATTTTGCCAAATGCTGTGATATTTTTCTAACTATTCTCATTGATACGTTTATTAAAGCTGGTGTGCATTTTTTAATTAAATCAATACTGACTTTTTAAAGAAAAATTGAACTTAGAATTTGTACATTTCTTAAGGAATTTTCAAAAAGCATTCATGAGAAAGCGTATGTTACGAATGTCAATCATGTGTTATCCTACAAAACTCTTAACATTAGTTATACATAAATAGAGGTACTTGTAAATCAAATTTTATGTGCACGTCAAGTATTGCAGGTGGAGAGAGAGAGATAGAGTAACATTTTAAAATCACTTCATAAACATTTACATTTTCTCTAAAATGTTTCCATTGTAAAATTTTTTTTGATATTTAGATTACATAAAATGTTTTAGCCCTATATAATACATATGGCGTGACCTATTCTTTTCTCCGCTTTTGTTTCAGAATAACTAATCTTTTACATCGTTTTGTGCATATATTAATAGCATTTCCCCGGTATTATTTCGATTGTAAATTTTGAGTGTTTGCTAATATTTACTAATATATATGTTTTAAGTATATATATATATATATATATATATATATATATATATATATATATGTCCAAATTCTCTACTAAGAGATGAATGTTCAATAAACAAAACTGAAAAAATTAATTAAATAACCAGGCATTGAAGGATATATGAAAGAAAATATAAAAAGAATGCGACAGTATTATAAACATTGCTAACACAACTGCTTATATATAAAATAATTTATATAAAATTGGGTTTGAACATGCTTTGTGGCCAGCCAACCTTCCCCCTTTATTTTAATAATACTGCATGAAACTGGATAGAATCTAAAATGGAAATGGATAGAATATCTTAATCCCATTACAAAAAGATAAAAGGTAAATTATTGAAAATTGCAATCAAAAATGCAGAGTTCACTCTAACTCTGAGTACACAATTAATAAGTTATTGTTAGGTTCTGGACCCAAATGCTAATTAAAAGCATGGAAATGTCTGAATTGTAGCATTTAGCAAAATATAAATATAGAATAGAAATACAAATTTAAAAAACGGTTTACATACTATCATTACTTTAAGATCACTAGAAGTGCTTTGTATTTTAAAAATAAATCATAACTAATTTTATCTAATATTAAAATATAGAGGTAACTAGATCTTGGAAAAATGATAAATTTATAATGAAAAACTATTATTATTCCAAGGATTTTTAATCCTTACTATTTACAATTTCTTTATTCAAATATCTATTAATAAAACTAATTGGGTATTTTTGATTTAAAAAATATTTAGAAAAATGTTTATAGTTCTTTACTTTTTCTGATTTTTTTTTTTTTTTTTGAAACTAGAAATGTTTCTGAATATAGAAACATGTACATCACTCTCTCAATAAAAGATTACTTATAATATATTATATGTAAAATTCTTCTCTTTTTATCATAAATATTAGTAACTATAACATTACCTTTTAATTTGATTTCTATATCAAGAAAACTTGCTTCATAGTTGTTATTATTTTGTCTGTATTAAATTAAGATATTGTGGATAAAAATTGTATTAGGTTTAAAATTGTCTTGCTAGCCAAAAATGATATCATTTATATAACGAAAAATGTAATACTTAGAGTTAATAATGAAATTATTTTCAAAATAATGTAAATATAAATTGGAAAGACAATTGCTATCAGGGTCACCTTTGTGCAAACCTTTAATCTGTTGATAATAGTTACCATTATAATATATATAGCTCTTTTTAGAAAACAAATTTATCATCAATTAACATTTTAAAATAAATTATCTTTATGTAATTTTTGCAAGAATATATTACCCATATTATCAATATTAATAGACATAAAAAGATCTTCAAAATCTAAACTATAGACTGAAGAAATCTTTTTATCTTTCATTTGTTCAATGAGTTCTTTACTATTTTTACGTATGCCAGAGGATTTAAGATTATTTATGGTATCTTATAATATTTTATGGGGAATTTCGCCTGTTCTGCTGATAGATGTAATAAAACCATTAGTAACTGTTCTAAACTTGACTGGGTCTTTATGAAATTTGGGGGTAAATACATGTGAAAATTTAAAATTATTATTATTAATTTGTATTCTTAATTGTTTAGGAAAAGCTAAAATGCGATTATTTATTTCTCTGTCAGATACTGATAGCTTAATAAAGCCTGCTATTGTTATCTCTCTCTCTCAAACTACTTGATCATTAAACTATAATAATGTATTTACGTATGAGCAAAATTTCCTGGCACTTTATCAACATAAACTATAATGAAATCATTTTGTAATTTTAATCTGATTTTAATATCAATAAAATGATTATTATCTGTGCCAAAGTTAAATTTATTACGCTGTTGTGTAATATTACATTTGAATTCTGTGAATGCTAAAAGGCATTCTATATTTGATAACTATTTTTGTAAATGAATTACTCCAATATCATTATATAATTGATTTTTATAATTTTATTATTATTGGAAATCATTAGTCTAAAACCAGTTCCTTTATTTATTATATTTCTGAGGTTATTGTATTTTTTATAATGACAGGGGTCACCTGCTAATATGCTGGTGATATTTATTTATGAATTCGTTAAATTCATTACAATTACACTTTACATTTCCCTGCTTTATAGGCACATTATAGTTAAAAATTGATCTACGTAGAATTTTAATTATTAATTATCACTCCGTTTACATGTGAGCAATCTTGTATTTTGTTCTGTATTTATTGTATTTGCATCCATTATCCTTTTTCCCTTTTGGTTCCTATTTGTACCTATATCCTTCTCGGAAACTTCCTACCACTATTGATTGAGTATTGATTTACGTTTGTAAGCCTTGTGTATACTTGTCGGCACACAATTAGTCTCTACCTGGAGTCCCAAATATATATATATGTATATATATATATATATATATATTCATAGGAAGCTACCAAAACAGGATTGAAAACCATTAAATTATATATATTTTTTTTTATAAATTATACCATGTCCCTTAAAAGTAGATTTA
>BMAU01012066.1:0-13079 GCA_019973935.1 Trichonephila clavipes | reverse complement strand
ATTAAAGGTTTAACATCTTGAAAGATAATTAGGGACGGTGGGAAACAACATCGCAGGACACTGATAGGAAGTTTTAAGGCTCGCAGGGAACCCAGTGTTTTGAACCTGGCGCAATCGTAAGAATAAGGGAGAAAATTTCTTTAGACCCCAAAGAAGTGTTTGTTTGTTAGCTTGTATTTTAAAAGTTTTGAAAAGTCCCAATGCATAAGTAAAATGTGTTACAATTCCCTTTTGGTTTCATATTAATTTGAAACTGTAACAAGATGGGGCGTGTCAGGGCAATCTGCTATTTTATATAGTTAGACAAATTAGCTTTTTTTCAGTATAATCTTTCGCTTCATTTTTTTATCTTAATCAATGCTTTCAGTTTTTGAAACATGATTATTTCATTATAAGATTTTTCTTTGAAATTTTGAAATTGAAATCTTTTCAACTTTCAACCACTAAAAATTAATAAATTTAAACTTCATCAAATAATTTGAATTATTTTCTTACACTTTGATAAAAATAATAACGAAAAAAAACTATTTAAGATCTATTAGTTTTTTTTAGATTTCAAAGCCCAAGTGTTCAGGAAGTTTACATACAGTGCCTAGTTACATATTGTTAAAATACACCGAATTACATTTGAATTTTAAGTTCTTGAACTTCAGTTTACATCAAAGACAACATGAATGAAGATTTTCCCACATTTTTTTTATAACTTGAATGTTTGAATAAATGGCAATCAAAAATATGCAGAAACATTTAGAGTAGACATTTATGCATATAAATAAACATAAAAATTAATTTTAAATTCGAGGAAGCTATTCAAAAAACATTCGAATTATTCTTCAAAAATATCTATTTATACAAAATACCTCAACATTTATCTTTTTTAAAAGCTAACTGAATAAGTAATTAAAATCTGAATATTTTTTGAAATCTAGACCGTATAAAGCTGAAATTTTATGATAGAAATTCCATTTGAAATTTTGAAAAAATGTATCGCGCAGTTAAAAATTATTTACCATAAGTTCTAGCAACTCTTTGAGTATAATATAAATTTCAAATTTTTATTATATAGCTTCATTGGTATTTTTTAATATATTTCGAAGATTAATACAATTCAGTTGAAAACTGCATGCTAAGAGCAAAATTATACTACAAAAATCGATGAATATACAATAAAGTTTTACATAGAAGCAAAACTGAGATTGATTGATTGATTGAATATTAACGTCGCACTGTTCAGCTACACGAGGGCTTTTGGCGACGGACCACGTAATTTTGAACCATGGTCAAGTGACGTGGACGACACCTGAGCTGGCACCCCCCTCTCCTAACTACCACATCACACCAACGGGAGGACGTTTCAGCTCTCGACAGATTTAACGTGCATCGCTGACCTACACGGCGGGTCTTTAGTGGTACAGGGTTCGAACCCGTGAAAAAGCAAGCCACGGTCCGATACCTATACCACTCGGTTACCGCGGCCACGAAGCAAAACTGAGAAGCTAAAGCGTAGAAATGAAAAATCTTGAGTATATCTGAAGTAGTTTTCGAAATATTTTTTTTAAAGTTCAGAAAATTTATGTGCGTTATGTTATAAATAATATTAATTAAATGGTTAAAATAATATGTTAATAATAGTTATGTAATCGTTTGATGACACAATCATATACTAATAAAAATTATAATGGTCATTGATGCGAATTTCAAGAATTTTATGTAATTTTAACTTCAGACATTAAGATATTGATGTAGAAAATATAAAACGACCATCTAAAATACATGAAAAATGCAGTCTGCTATAAAATTATCTTGACAAACAAAATACAGCATTTTCTCTTACTATGGCAAAGCCGGCTTAGTCAGGGGCGATCTGGAAAAACAGAGGGGTCACCGCGGTTTTCATGTATGCCGCTCTCTAGCTTTTAAATCTCTCAGGGAAAATATATATATATATATATAAATTACAAATGCAAAAACTAAGTCTTGTAATTGTCCATACATTTTTATAACAAAAAATTGTGGAATTGGCTCCCAATACTTTGTTGTGTTTGACAATATCTAAGGAAACCAACCATACTTTAGATAGATTTGCACTACTTTTTTCGTAACGGTACTCCTTTAAAATTAATTCGTGCAGCCCAAATACACCTTTTGCACTCTTAAAAATTTATTTAAACTATAACAGTTAATTTTAATTTATGCAACGTGTAAATGTTCTATAATTAACGATTTCCGGCTAAAAAGTTTACATGAAAAAAAAGTTTTGACTCCTCATTCACTTGGGAATTATATAAGATTCTAACATTAAGTTTTATTTTCATCGAATAGGGTCGAGTGGTAGTGTATCGTGCTTCCACACCACAGATCTGTAGGTTCTATTAACGGGCTGCGCAAGGTCGACTCTGCCTTTCATCCTCGCTACATTGGGTCGATAAATGAGTACCAAGCTTTCTTCGGGTCTTAAACACTGAAGGTCACTCTTCAGACAGACCACCAAATCTGGACATGTATTCATTCACCTCAGCGCCCAATGTTCACGTATATTAGGATGGGCATAGTAGTTCCTGGCTCTCATGGATTGTTGTGCCACCTAGAGTTTGAGTTTTAAGTTTGAGGATTTCCTCACTTTGGGGATACCCCCTTAGGGATAAGCATGTATTTCCACTCATTTGTAATTAAAAACTTTTTCATTCAATCAACGTTTATTTCTAGAAGGAAGTTTGATTTTTCAAATGTATTCGTGTTAATAACATGTATATTTGTGTATCATATTAAAATTTTGATTCAATCCAAAATTACATGTTTTTTGCTCCTCTAAAAGCTTTTAGGATTTTTAGAACTGATCTTACAATCCATATACGTTTTATAGTAGTATATTTAAAAATGATAAAGACATTTTTACGACTGTGTGAGCTTTTATGCCTCGTTTATAAATATAAAAAATTGCATTCAGCTACAGTTTTTAAATGTACTGAAATAAGTGGAGAAATAGGATATTTACATATTATGAATATTTTTGACCGCAGTAAGATATATTTATATTTCCAGTTTCTTTACAATTTGAATAGTATGCTGTAAGCCATTCTCGCGAATAGTTCTATATAGAGTATAAACCCATAGGGCTGCTTCCGCATTACTGTTACTGCTCATCTGATACCAGCACACATTAAAATAAGGCCCATTCTGCAGTTATATGGTCAGTTCCAGTGATACTTAAGAATTTCCTCAAAATAGTCTACACGTACGAAAACATTCTTCTTGCCAAATCGGCACAAATTAAGCACATCCTCATACTATGTCTCTCCCCTACAGCAGGAAATACTCTTGCTCAAAAAATCGAATACAGGATAAGTCACTCTCAAGTGTTAATCTGTTTTCAATTTGGTATAAACATATTGTGGAACTGTCAGTTAACTCTTAAACAAAATTGTTCTTTATGTACTGCCTTGAATGATAAATCAATAGGGAGAACTCTCTCCCGCCAGAATCCTTGTAATGACTGAACCAGTGAAATGTTATCGATGCGACATTTCCTGTAATAAAAAGAAACAGAAAATAAGAAACTAAATCCTGAGTAGAAAAATGGTTAGAAGTACTGTCATTCGCATTTGAAGAAGTATATCCCCCATTAAAATTAAAATTATTGACCGAATGTGTGTCATGTCCATCACAAATGCCGATCTAGAAAAGGAATTTTTATTTAATACAAGAAGTTCGAAAAGGAGAACATTAGAATGAAAATTTAGATATTTTTACGAAAATATTCAGTTAACATAAAAAATATCATTTATATGATTTTAATTAAAATAAATTAAAAAGCATTGTGAAATCCTTTTTACGATTATTTCTAAATTAAAAGTATAATAGAATAGAGAAAAGATTTGTTTTATTTCATAAATATAATCATCGTATGTATATCACCGTATGCACCATTTATTGTCTTATTGTTTAAAAAAGAGATAGGGCCTTTACTTTTTTTACCTCATTACTTTGTAAAAACAAGAAAAGAGCGCATTTTCTTACTCTTTATTCAAAAATGAATACAGGATGAGCCTTTTTCTGATTTAAATCGTAATACCAATATATATATATGTGTATATATATATATATATATATATATATATATATATATATATATATATATATAATTTTTAAAAATTACAGGAAAATAAATTTTGTTTGAAGAAAATATAATTATCTTTCTACTTCTAACACACTATTTATTTCCTTTCTTCCACCCTTCATTTTGTTTTTAATTTTACTGTGACTTAACATATAGGGAAACGACCCATTTGCACTACAACTTTCATACAAGATTGCCCAAGGCAATCAAGAGCTAGCTTTTAAACGATTAATCTCTTGGTTCTTACTTGACAAGGGACCGAACTAAGTCATAAGAACTGTCCCCGTTCGACCTCCCAAGTTTTAAAAGGAGGAAAGGAAAGAAATCTGTTGCATTTCAAAGCGAATGGCAAAATAAGAGTAAACGCTTTCCGGAATAACTTTTCGGGAGGAAGCTAACCACCCAGAGGGTTAATTTCTATACTCGTTGAAGCATTGCTGTGCAATAATTGATAATGAATTGATGCGTTATACACTTATTTCGCGATCACCCGAGCGGGGTGTTCTGTACACCCCAGCAACAAGGGAAATTCCCAGAATTCTAAAAGAATTCGAAGAACCACGATTTTTCTGTAGCTGCACATTTTAGGTCATTGAACCTTCAGGCCTGATCCAATCCCTTTTCTCGAACGATTGGAATGTAACTGACCTTTAAAATTTATCTGGGGGATGAGAACTCCCTCGAGAGTTGAACATATGCATACAGTATGCTCTGAATGTTTGTAAAATGATTAAAATTCTATTTTTCTACTTTCTAGTATCATTATCTCATTAACTATAAAGTATATTTATTACTAATATATACGTTTTACTGGTTTATGAAAAAATATAAAATTATGTGTTTTAAAATTTATATGCAATAAATTTAATAATTTTATTTGTATAATACAAAAAACATTTTGTACTTTATAAATATGTTTCATAATGATTTAATTTTATTTTCATAAATAAATACACTTGTTAAAAGTTTGGGATGTTCACTACACCCCGCGAGTAACGACGGTAATAAAAACAGGCGTGAGTAACCACGTGTTAAGAAAGCTTATTGTTCTATGGGATCAACATTTGGATAAAATTGTGTGGATGATCTCAACCATTTAGTTCAACGTAGCTGAAAGCTAACATAATTGCACTAAGATCTAAAATTCCACTAAAAATTTTGCTCTACCGACCTGTGGTATATGTATGCTATAGCTAAGAAGACACAATACGGTTTAATTGACAAACATCTATCAAAAAGCCAAATTTAATTTCATTAGTCTAAATTATTTTTTCTGTATTTTCTATAATCTTTAAAAAATGAAAGCTCTAAGTGTAAAACACTCCCTTAAAATACCCAAAATTATGATAACTTTCATGTTCATTTTTGTTGACATCTCAATGTCAAATAGAAATTTTAAACTGATTTATCTCAGAAAGAAAAAAAAATAGTTTGTTTCATTTAAAATGCAAATGTTTTTTTTCCAATTTTGCCAAAATGCTGTGATATTTTTCTAACTATTCTCATTTATACGTTTATTAAAAGCTGGTGTGCATTTTTTAATTAAATCAATACTGACTTTTTAAAGAAAAATTGAACTTAGAATTTGTACATTTCTTAAGGAATTTTCAAAAAGCATTCATGAGAAAGCGTATGTTACGAATGTCAATCATGTGTTATCACAAAACTCACCCCAACATTAGTTATACATAAATAGAGGTATTTGTAAATCAAATTTTATGTGTGTACGTCAAGTATTGCAGGTGGAGAGAGAGTAACATTTTAAAATCACTTCATAAACATTTACATTTTTCTCTAAAATGTTTCCATTGTAAACTTTTTGGGATATTTAGATTACATAAAATGTTTTAGCCCTATATAATACATATAGCGTGACCTATTCTTTTCTCCGCTTTTGTTCAGAATAACTAATCTTTTACATCGTTTTGTGCATATATTAATAGCATTTCCCCCGGTATTATTTCGATTGTAAATTTTGAGTGTTTGTTAATATTTACTAATATATATGTTTTAAGTATATATATATATATATATATATATATATATATATATATATATATATATATATATATATATAGTCCAAATGCTCTACTAAAGAGAGATGAATGTTCAATAAACAAAACTGAAAAAAACATTAATTACCAAAATAACCAGGTATTGAAGGATATATGAAAATATAAAAAAGGAGTGCTACAGTATTATAAACATTGCTAACTTACAACTGCTTATATATAAAATAAGTTATATAAAATTGGGTTTGGACATGCTTTGTGGCCAGCCAACCTTCCCCCTTTATTTTAATAATACTGCGCAAAAACTTATTGTATAGAATCTAAAATGGAAATGGATAGAATATCTTAATCCATTACAAGATAAAGGTAAATTATTGAAAATTGCAATCAAAAATGCAGAGTTCACTCTAACTCTGAGTACACAATTAATAAGTTATTGTTAGGTTCTGGACCCAAATGCTAATTAAAAGCATGGAAATGTCTGAATTGTAGCATTTAGCAAAAATATAAATAGAATAGAAATACAAAATTTAAAAAACGGTTTACATACTATCATTACTTTAAAATCACTAGAATTATACATGAATTTTAAAAAATAATCATAACTAATTTTATCTAATATTAAAATATAGAGGTAACTAGATCTTGGAAAAATGATAAATTTATAATAAAAAACTATTATTATTCCAAGGATTTTTAATCCTTACTATTTACAATTTCTTTATTCAAATATCTATTAATAAAACTAATTGGGTATTTTTGATTTAAAAATTATTTCGAAAAATGTTTATAGTTCTTTACTTTTTCTAATTTTTTTTTGAAACTAGAAATGTTTCTGAATATAGAAACATGTACATCACTCTCTCAATAAGGTACTTTTATAATATATTATATGTAAATTCTTCTCTTTTATCATAAATATTAGTAACTATAACATTACCTTTTAATTTGATTTCTATATCAAGAAAACTCGCTTCATAGTTGTTATTATTTGTCTGTATTAAATTAAGATATTGTGGATAAAAATTGTATTAGGTTTAAAATTGTCTTGCTAGCCAAAAATGATATCATTTATATAACGAAAAATGTAATACTTAGAGTTAATAATGAAATTATTTTCAAAATAATGTAAATATAAATTGGAAAGACAATTGCTAGCAGGGTCACCTTGTGGCAAACCTTTAATCTGTTGATAATAGTTACCATTATAATATATATAGCTCTTTTTTAGAAACAAATTTATCATCAACTAACATTTTAAAATAAATTATCTTTATGTAATTTTGCAAGTATATTACCCATATCATCAATATTAATAGACATAAAAAGATCTTCAAAATCTAAACTATAGACTGAAGAAATCTTTTTATCTTTCATTTGTTCAATGAGTTCTTTACTATTTTTACGTATGCCAGAGGATTTAAGATTATTTATGGTATCTTATAATATTTTATGGGGAATTTCGCCTGTTCTGCTGATAGATGTAATAAAACCATTAGTAACTGTTCTAAACTTGACTGGGTCTTTATGAAATTTGGGAGTAAGAAATACATGTGAAAATTTAAAATTATTATTATTAATTTGTATTCTTAATTGTTTAGGAAAAGCTAAAATGCGATTATTTATTTCTCTGTCAGATACTGATAGCTTAATAAAGCCTGTATTGTTATCTCTCTCTCTCAAACTACTTATTAATCATTAAACTATAATAGTATTTACGTATGAAGGCAAAATTTCCTGGCACTTTATCAACATAAACTATAATGAAATCATTTTGTAATTTTTAATCTGATTTTTAATATCAATAAAAATGATATTATTATCTGTGACAAAGTTAAATTTATTACGCTGTTGTGTAATATTACATTTGAATTCTGTGAATGCCTCTAAAGGCATTCTATATTTGATAGCTATTTTGTAAATGAATTGCTCAATATCATTATATAATTGATTTTTTATAATTTTATTATTATTGGAAATCATTAGTCTAAAACCAGTTCCTTTATTTATTATATTTCTGAGGTTATTGTATTTTATAATATTGAGGTCACCTGTAATAACATGCTGGTGATATTTATTTATGAATTCGTTAAATTCATTACAATTACACTTTAAATTTCCCTGCTTTATAGGCACATTATAGTTAAAAATTGATCTACGTAGAATTTTAATTATTAATTATCACTCCGTTTACATGTGAGCAATCTTGTATTTTGTTCTGTATTTATTGTATTTGCATCCATTATCCTTTTTCCTTTTGGTTCCTATTTGTACCTATATCCTTCTGCTTGAAACTTCCTACCACTATTGATTGAGTATTGATTTACGTTTGTAAGCCTTGTGTTATACTTGTCGGCACACAATTAGTCTCTACCTGGAGTCCCAAATACATATATATATATATATATATATATATATATATATATATATATATATACACTACTGGACAATTGCTAAGGATGGATAACACTATCATCCATAGCAACCACAAAAAATGAAAAGAAGCAAAATGTGGAAAATTAGAATAAGTGCGGGATATTAGTAAGAAGAGAGAAGTATGAGTATGCAAATTTTTTCCACGTCTGTTCATCACGTGATAGCATTCATAAGAGCTTCAAAGGTTTTGACGCGTGTGGACAGTTGTTGTTTCAAATCAAAGTTTTACAGGAAAGATTTAATAGACGAACTTAAAATTTTTGGCATGTCTTCCCGACATCACATAGATGATTTTATGCGTGGCCGAATTATTGGAAAGATCGAAGAAGGGCGAAAAATAACAGATGTTGCCAGGGAGTTCGACATCGCTCACAGCGTTGTTTCACGGCTGTGGAAGTCATTTAAAACTACTGGAATGTGTAGTAGACGACACGGGGGAGGTCGTGTTAGAAGTACGACGCCTGCAGAAGACAGATATATCTTCCTATCAGCAAAAAGGAATAGGCGGAACACAGCTCAGCAGGTGGCAAATCAGTTTCTTGCTAACTCAGGAAAGCAGATCTCCTGAAAAACTGTTGCCAGTCGTTTGAGGGAAGGGAAGACTATACGCACGCAGACATGTTGTGTGTGTCCCATTGACCAGACATCACCGTACTGCCCGTTTGCAATGGTGTCGTGAGCATCACAATTGGACTGAACAGGACTGGGCATGCGTACTATTCTCAGATGAGAGTAGGTTCAGTCTGTCATCGGATTGTAGATGCCAACTGATCTGGAGCGAGAGTGGTACTGCTTATCGTCCAGAAAATAGCCAGGAAAAGGACCCATATTCGACGTGCAGTATCATGGTGTGGGCCAGCATCATGATCAATGGCCGCACGCGCCTACATGTGGTTGCGAATGGGACTATGACGGGCCAACGATACATTGATGAAGTTCTACTTCCTCATGTTCGTCTTTTCCGTGGTGCTGTCGGTGAAAATTTTTTTATGGACGACAACGCAACATGTCATCGAACACTCGTTGTTCAGGATTGTCTAGACAGAGAGGGTATTCAACGTCTCGTATGACCAGTGCACGTTCTCCAGATCTAATCTCCATTGAAAATGTGTGGGATGCTTTGGGGAGGCAAGTTGCTGGTCGAAACTATCCTCCGATAAACAAGAACACCCTCATCCGTGCACTCTACAGAGGAATGGGATAAATTCGCCTCATCAGCTGCTGGATAATGTTGTGCAAAAGTATGGTACTGTGTGTGGAATGTTGCATCACACTCCACGGTGGACATATCCCGTACTGATACCTTTTTTAAGGTGCCTGCTGACTTTTAGACGCATTGTTCCATTTCTCCGTACGCAGATCAAATGAACATTTTTTCTTTCAGATGTTTCACAGCTTTTTGTACTTTCCAGAACAATAAATATTCTTTATTCTAATGTCTGAACAGTGTGGCAACTATATTTTATCCTACTAGGCCTCATGGTCTCGCTTAATGTTATGCTACATAGCAATTTGTGATCCGTCCTTAGCAATTGTCCAGCAGTGTATATATTCGCATATGAAGCTACCAAGGATTCAAAACCATTAAATTATATGTGGAGACAACAAGGGGTCCAAGACGTGTTTGTCTTACTTCACATTTATTTTTAAAACTTTAACAAAAATTAATTAAAAAGGTAGATATTTTTACAGATAAGTTTGACGATGATATTCAGAAGGTAACGCCTGCTCGCGCACCTCTCGCGTTCTCTTTTCTCTCTCTAATTCTGCTCTAATGTCCAAGAGTTTTAGTTTCTGGGTTTCACTAGTTCGAAGTTTCAGTTCGTGTTTTAGCTGCGCCTGCGCGCGAAGACTGCTTGGTTTTGGCTGCATGCTACAACGGCCATTCTGACCGTACGCTGTCCGCAGCGGTACTTCCATGGCGACCAGAGGAGAATCTGAAACATACAAAAAAGACGGAACAGACAAGGACTATACGACAAATACACAAAGATTTAACATATCATAGTTTTGTTGAACTAGACAGTTTCTCCATCATGTGAAGGCATCTCTTCGACATCCGGAAGGTTCCACAGGGAAAACATTGTGTTTCACAGGCATAAGAACGTCTTTTTTAACAAGTTGATCTTTGGTTGAACGCATCGATATTTTCCTCTCTAGAGTTCTGGACGTCTGTTCAAAACGATTTCTCTTTTTTCCTTCGTTTCCACTGCCAGGCTCGAAAGATTTTTCGGAGCAACTACAAACCGTCGATATTTACTCTTCATAGGTGAAGAGGGTTAGTGCAGGAGACAAGATTAAATCGTTTCTGGCACATTGGCTTTCTGACACACAGGATATCAGATCATTTTCTCTTTAATACACCATTTTAACTTAGTACTCTTAATGTTATTAGCATTTATAATTCTTAACTAGAGAACTCAAATCATTTCTAGTATTAAAGTTTTTAACATATGGCAAATCATAACTAGAGTTTTTATCACACTTGAAACAGGAACATTTGAAAAGAAACAACATTAGGATAGCATAAGCATGAGCACCTAAAGAGGATTCACTTTCATTCAATAAAACATCGCTCTTTGCGTGGCCTAAGTTTCTTTATTTCAGAATATACACTGGGATGTATAATAAATTCTTCGGTCAAAGTCGGTGATATCGCCGTTCGCACACTTATACCGGGAGAATGTTGATCAAGAGAAATATTTATGGGTTTAACTTCTACCATACGCTGTTCGCCAAAACATGAGCTTAATGTTATGATTTCTTCGGAAGGTGTTTGCACTCTAATTAGTGAGGAATTTAAAACTGGGATCTGGCAACCTGAATCGATCAAGGCTGTTGCGGGTTGATTTTCCACAAAAATGTTTACGTATTGAAGATTTGCGCATTCATCGCTATTTTGTTTTTCGCTCTCGACTTTCAAAGTATTCACGTTTATTCTATTATGGATGTGGCTGTTAGATTCTTTAGAGTTTAAAACGCTTCTCACAGTCTCTTGCGCAATGAGATGAATCACCGCACATAAAGCAATTTTTATTTTCTCTTTCAAGATATTGGGGATAGTTCTCTTTAATCTTTGGTTTAAAGTTTTGTGATCTATTTTTAAAGGGGTCTTGGGTATATCCATAAGTAATAGAATTTCTTTATGTGATCCGCTTCTAGATGAAATATAAATATCGCACTCTTTAGCTAAATCAATAGGCCTAAACCAATCTTCTGCTTCTCGAATGCTAATATGAGTTGCGGTTTCCTTATTTAAAGTTTCGAACTGTTTCTCTTCGACTTTAGCTGCAGGATTTAAACTTAATGCTTTATTTTTAACCCTTTGAAGTTCGACTTCTTTTTCTAATTGTGCTAACTGTAGTTTCGCGAGCTCAATTTTCATGTTTTCCTAAAGTTACCTCTCTTTCGTTTCGCGATACACTCTCATCTATACAGTTTTGAATTAAAGTTTTAACGAAATCTGGATCACTTTCAAATGTACTACTGTTCTCAATTTTAGTCTTTAGTTTAACTATAGTGTCAGTACTCTCCACAGTACCGTCTAGATTCTCAACAACTCTTATGAGATCCTCTTTAAGAGCGTTTTTATACATTTTTAGAAAAATTTGGAAAGATCCTACCTTTTTTCTGGCTCCCTTGTTGCTCGCACGTACGATGTATCAATAAGAAACGATTTGATTCCGCACTGATTTCACCTCTTCGCAGGTAATATAGTTGAAATTGTAGTTCCGGCCTCTACACGGGCGGATTATTCACACTGAGTTAGTTCCAACCTCTACACAGGCGGGATTTTGAGGGGTTCGTTGAAAAATACACCTCTCTACACGGAGTTATTTTTGTTATTTGTTCCGACCTCTACACAGGCGGAATGAAGTTGAAGAAATTCAACCTCTACACAGGTTGAACGAAGTTTCCGAAAAATGGCGGCGCGTCTCCTCCACGGACGGCTTTTTTTTTTTTTTTCACGTTCCAAATTTTGATCAAAATCGAAATTTGTTTTCAATCCGGCCTCTACACAGGCGGAGATTTTCATGCTGAGTTCAAACACTCTACACAGGTTGAACGAGAAGGATTTTCGAAAAATGGCGGAGCGCTCTCCTTCACGGACGCCTTTGTTCATTGTCCAGACTTTGGTTCAAAATCGAAATTTTATCGATCGCGGCCGAGCCCCCCCATAATTTGTGGGGAGACAACAAGGGGTCAAGAACGTGCTTGTCTTACTTCGCGTTTATTTTTAACACTTAAACAAAAATTAATTAAAAAGGTAGATATTTTACAGATAAGTTTGACGATGATATGCAGAAGGTAACGCCTGCTCGCGCACCTCTCGCGTTCTCTCTTCTCTCTCTAATTCTGCTCTAATGTCCAAGAGTTTTAGTTCTGGTTTTACTAGTTCAAAGTTTCGGTTCGTGTTTCAGCTGCGCCTGCGCGCGAAGACTGCTTGGTTTTGGCTGCATGCTACATTATATATATTTTATAAATCATACCATGTCCCTTAAAAGTAAGATTAA
>BMAU01012064.1:0-18952 GCA_019973935.1 Trichonephila clavipes | reverse complement strand
TATATATGTCATATATGGAGTAACTAGTGAGCAATGGGGAGATTTAACCCAACTTCTGACAAATTTCAAACCATATTTTCACAAAATAAGTATGATGTAGGTTGTATCAATTTAGAGCCACAATGAATTCATTTAATCTCAGACCTTCCTATAAGTTTACGCCCTTATAGAAACAGTCAACAAGAATCTAAAGAAATACAAACACAGATAGAAGAATTGTTAAAAGCAGGTTTTATTAGACCCTCCCATAGCCCATATGCTGCCCCTGTAACTTTAGCATACAAAAAGGATGAAGGGAAAAGATCAAAGATTATGTATCGATTATAGAAAACTAAATGAAATCACACGAAAAGATTCCACTCCTGTACCTCTGATAGACTTTTGTAATTGATAATTTAACTCATGCTAAATTTTCTCTACGCTCGACTTAACAAGTGGTTATTGGCACATTAAAATTCATGAAAAAGACGCAGAGAAGCTGGCTTTCACAACTAATTTTGGACTCTATGAATGGTTAAGACTTCCATTTGGCTGGAAAAAATTCCCCAGCTATTTTCCAAAGAACTATAAGACAAATTTTACAAAAAATATCAGTTAACTTTTGCTTTAAACTATTTTGATGATATAATAATTTTCTCACAATCTTGGGAAGAGCATTTAACTCATTTAGATACAATATTTCAAATATGTAAAAAGAAAACATTAAACTTAAAAAATCAAATGTCAGTTTGCACAGGAAAAAATAAAATTTTTAGGATATGAAATAACACAAGGTCATTATTCCCCAAGTAATCCAAATATTGAAACAATAAGAAAGTTAGTACCACCTAAAGATGTGAAAGAACTCCAAAGATTTCTTGGTTCCCTCAATGTTTATCAAAAATTTATTAAAGATTATGCAAAACTTAGAGTACCATTAAATAAATTACTTAAAAGATGCAATTTGGAATTGGTCACATGAATGTCAAGAAGCTTATCAAAAGTTAAAGAATTGTTTAATATCAAAAAACCTATACTTAAATTATACAACTCACAATATCCATGTCATGTGTTTTGTGACGCAAGTCAGGAATCAATAGGCGTAGTCTTGAAACAACAACACCCAGATGGAACACTTTACCCCATAGCTTATCACTCGAGACAATTACTTAAACATGAAAAAATTATACAATTTCAGAAAAAGAGTGTTTAGCAATTATAGATGCCTTAGATAAATTCCACTGTTACCTACGTGGATCCAAATTCACAATACATACTGATCATGCTGCTTTACAATGGCTTAAAAGTGTAAAACATTTAACTGGACGTTTATTTCGGTGGAGTTTAAAACTTTCTCAGTATGAATATTAGATAGTTTATATAAAAGGTAAATTAAATGTTGAAGCAGACATGTTGTCGAGGAACCCTGTATGCCATTATATATCACCCATTTGTCATTTTTAAATACTGATGAAATTATTAAATACCAAAATTCAGAGAACATTAATGATCCAAAATATATAAAAATTAATGATGTATTAACAGTTAAGAAAAATAATTTAATTAAAATTGTAGTACCGTTATCTTTGAGAGAAAAATTAATTACAACTGCACATGAACAATTTGGTCACCCAGGTGTAAAAAGATGTTAAAATTAATTTCCCCAATTTACTACTGGAAAGACATTATATTAGACATTTCAAATTTTGTTAAATGTTGTGAAACATGTCAAATGAATAAAAAGTCTACACAAAAAAGTATGGATTATTGCAAGAAGTTCCTGTAGCAGAAGAACCATTTGAAATGATTTCACTAGACACTGTAGGAGGATTTAATTATCATAATTCACAAAAGAAATACCTGCATATTGTTCTGGATCATGCTACCAGATATGCTTGGATATTTCCATCCAAAAGTGTCACTTCTGAAACTTATACAAATTGCTTAAAACAAATTTTTTCAATTCAATGCCCAAAACAACTTTTAAGTGATAGAAATGCTGCATTCACTTCATCTAAATTTAAGAAATTCTTAAAACATCATAATATTAGACAATTACTAACTTCAGCAAATAGACCACAATGCAATGGAAAGAATGAAATTGTTAATCAGACATTAGTAACAAAATTAAGATGTAAAGTTAATTCAACTACAAAAACTCCTTGGACAAAATTATTAGAACAAGTTACATATGAATACAATAACTCGCCACATGATGTTACTGGCTTTCCACCTGCATATTTAATGTTTGGAACTTTGCCATATGATTCGCCATTACCTAATCAAGTAAAATTAAACTATCCACCTATACAACAAGCTAGACAAATTGCAGTAAACAGATTAAGCATCATATGATAAATAAACAAAATGATAAACATTATGTTGATGCAAAATTTAAAGTTGGAGATTTAGTATTATATCAAAATTTCTCATACCTAATTCAAGTAAACTTCAATCTCCTTATAATGGTCCTTTTAAAGTTGTCAGAAAACTCTCAAATGTTACTTATGAAATAGATAAACCAAATCAATATACAGGAAAATTAACAGATATTGTTCATTCTACAAGATTAAAACCATTTCATTCAAAATCCAATTTCCAATTATGCTAAATTCTTATTTATATTTGTTATAGAGTTTGTTTTCTCAAACATTGGGGGGAAGAAGTGCATTGTAATTTTTAAAATTGTAATTTTAAAAGTGCATTGTTATTTTAAAAAAAATAATAATAAAAGTTGTGTTTAAAATTTGAATTTAAGACTTGTTTACTTATGAAAATCAAAATTTAATGTAATTGAATTTGTATTGTATCTTTATTCATAATGAACACAATATTGAAGACTATTTAAAAAAATAACTGAATTATGGACTGTATGAAAACATTGTGATGAGGTCATTTTACGATACATTGTGTTATAATAATTTCATTGTGATTATTTGTGATAAGTATATTCTGAAAGTTAAAATATAGTATGTAATGTTATGAAGATTTTAGTATGGTTGTATTTTTTTGAAATGAGTTGATTGAGTAGAGATTCTAATAATAAACAAAAGAACTGTGAGATAAACAATAATTGGATGATGAACATTGAACTATGATTTTTCCAAGACAGGACTGTATGAAACATTACATTACATTGATTGAACTTTTACCTGCACTTGATATATCTGAAATACCCTTATTTTTCTTTGCATTTTATATTTCTAGTGATATTTTGATATAATGTTGATGTTGTGTTTATTTTGATAAATTTCTGTGTTATAGTTATGTAATCTTTTTCTTTTTTGGGAGCTCCTAAACTCATTTTGCTATTACTTATTTTATATCTATTCTTTGTATGTACTTTTTACCATTATTCCTAAAATCATGTTGCTGTTAGTTACTCCATATATGTCTTTTTTTTTATGTATTTACTATTATTCCTAAAATCATTTTTGCTATTACTTATTTTATATCTTTTTTTTGTATTTACTTTACCATTATTCCTAAAATCATTTTGCTGTTACTTATGTTATATGTTTTTTTTTTTGTATGTATTTACTTTACCATTATTCCTAAAATCATGTTATTTACTCTATACCTATTCTTCTATGTATTTATATACTCATTATTCCAACATTCAATACCATTTTGAAGTACTTGTAACTTTTCAACATTTATCACTTTATTAACATTGTTTACTATTGGTGCACATTTAGTGAGAATTTCACTTGATCTTATGTTATGTTGTTTAGCACTACTATATTTTTGAATGTGAATGGTGAACTATTTTTATCTGATGTTGTTTTTTATTAACCTCATTATTATTATAGTCATAGTGGAAGTATTAGATGTGTGATATTTTTCAGAAAACAATTCTATGTAACACCAAGTTTTACACCAAATTTTTGATACTTTGTTATTCATTATTGCTATTTTTTTTTTTGTACATGTTAGGATTCACCAGCCCACTCTTTTACACAATTATTATATCTTCTAGATTTTTATTTCATTTGGGGAAATTTGATATAATTGAAATATAATTTTTTCCCTGGGGACTTGCCAGTCAGAATTGGCCAATCTGGCTGTGCCAGACTTCAGCGGAGGGGGGAATTTGTCAGGTTTGAAAAGTTTAGGTTCAAAATTAAGGAAGTAATAAATGAAAATAGAGCGAACTCTTTACCATCGCGTAAGGATTTATGAGTAAACAAGCCTGTTAAAAGGTGCAACGAGCGCTGACGAAGGCGGATTTTTCATTGGACTTTAAGAAAAAGAGGTTGATGGTCGCCATCTATACGCCCCAATCTCCCTCTACCGAATTGGATGCGTCATCTATACGCCCCAATTCAGCATACCACGTACATTTACCGCTCTCCACTCACTAGTATCTGGCTACAGCACTTTTCAGTGCTATCTGGGTAGACAGTTACTTAGTACTTACTCCCGTTATTGCTCACTTGGATTCACGACACGGATATGGCACAGGACAACCACACCGACATGGATTTTACCCCACAATCTCCACTTTCATCCGCATCGAAGGGTACTGCTCCCACACCATGCGAGGAGCTCACCTCGATGAAGATTTACTTAAGACGTCTTCAAATTATTTGCAGTGAAAAGGAAAGGACTGTCTCCCTCCTGAGACAAGATAAAGGACATCATGAAAGTGATACACTGTATCAACTGGCTTGGAACGAATACCAGGACGTACAAAGCTCTTTACAGCAAGCGGTGAGTGACTTTGACTCTCTCCCTGTACCAACCCAGGCTGCTCGCATCATGTCTCGCCTAAGTCTACCCCTAAAAATACACCCCCACCTTCTCCCACTAGGAGAAACACTCAGCTAAAACGAAAAGATGATGACGATTTTGAATTTCCTCCGACCAGAAAAACTGCACGTAAAGCTATCTTGCAGGATTCTCAAGAGATTGGAATTGAAAATCAATTCTCCCTTCTCCCCAATGTCATAATCAAACAAGTCTCAGGTCAACTGGCTTCGTCCGCCGCGAAAAATCTCTGAATCGACTACCACAGCCAATCAGAATAACGGCAGCAACGCACTCCCACCCCCTCTCATGCTTAAAACCGACGAAAACTATCGTGTCCAGGTAGACACCATCAAAAAGATCTACCCGCATCTAAGACTTAAAACCACAGGAGAGTATATTAAATTATATTCAAACACGACTGAACAAAACAGAATCGTAAGACAAACTCTTATTGAACTAGGATACCGATTCTATGTAATTACCCCTAAAAATGAACGCCCGATTAAAGTCGTAATTAAGGGATTCCCCAAAAAAGCTAACCCCGAAGAAATTAAAAAGGACTTGGAAAAAGAAGGTTTCGAACCCGATAGGGTCACACAGCTAGTTGGTCGCAGGACCAAACAATTATTACCCATTTTTCAAGTAACTCTTCCCCGCACCATAGAAAACCTAAAAATTTTCGATCTTAAAACTCTTGCGCACCTTAACATTACCGTCGACGGATACAACGGCAGAGGAGTCACGCAGTGCTTCTCCTGCAACAACTTTCACCATAACGCAGACAATTGCTACCTCAAACCTCGCTGTCTTAAATGCGGTGAAGAGCATCTTACTAAAGATTGCACCATAAAGCAGAGATTGAAACAAAATTCTGCATTAACTGTCAGGTGTACGGCCACATGGCCAACTGGTACGGCTGCCCCTGTTTTCCTAAGCCCCCTAAGGGCACTGCTAAAGTAAACCGCAATAGCTATACAAACTTGTATAACAGTTTAATTAGACCCAACCTTTCATACGCACAAGCAACAACAGGGAAACCAGCAACTACGAACAAAAAACCACAACAGATGGCGCCACGAAGACCTGAGACTTCTCGCCAAACTGAGACCGTTATTCAAACCCCATCCATCCAAAATCATAATGTAAACCCACAAATTAGCACTACTCAAAAATACCAATCTAAACCTAAATGCTCCAATCACTAATAATAACAGTGATATCAAAGCACTTCTCTCAACTACAGTGCAATGTCTAATACAACTACTAAACGCTATGAATACTACTCCAGCAATAGCAAATAATTTCGATACTATTAATTCCGCACAAGCGGATGCAAATCAAATGTACGGCCTAATAGAGGCATCTTGTAACGTTGATAATGATCAATAAGTCCCCCATCGGCCTCAGTTTGTGTTCATGGAACGCAAACGGCTTACTTGGTAAAATAACAGAACTTAAATTTTTTATAGAAAAGCACTCCCCAGACCTAATCTTAATTCAAGAAACACATTTGAGATCATCACACAACATAAACATAGCTAATTACATATGTTACAGAAACGACAGACCGACATCAAACGAAAACTACAGGGCCTTCGGTGGAACTCTAATTCTCATTAAAAACTCTATTAAACACTACTCACTTCCTACTCCATCCATGCAAACTATCGAAGCTACCATTGTAATACTAACTCCCATTGATCACGATCCCATCTCGATTGTCAGTATTTATATACCGCCGAGATCGGACGAATACACCTTCACAATCGATATCGAAAACCTCATTCAAACCAGCAGTAACTGTGTTTTATTTGGCGACTTCAATGCCCCACATACTGCCTGGAATTGTAATACTAACTCTTCTAGAGGTGTACGCCTCCTTGACTATGTTAATATGACTAATTTATACATTGCATACCCCGACTCTCCTACGAGGTTCGGGATTAACTCTGCTAACACCTTAGACATCGCTGTTATAAGAAATTTCTACTACCCATATACCATTAACTCCTTCATGATCTATCATCCGATCACAACCCAGTTCTTCTTAATTTCACTCTTAAACTTAAAAAAAAAGATACTCCTAATCCCAGAGCTGTTCATACAAACTGGCCGCTCTTCTCTAAGCACCTTAACACTAAGTTTTCTCTAATTAATTATCATCCAAATTCTATCCAAACTAGCACAGATATCGACCAAAAAAATTTCAGAGTTCACTGAAACGGTCCGCGCCGCCCATAGCCACGCCTCCCGACCAATAGAAACTCTCCGCAAAAGCTACACTCCGCCGCATATTCACAAGCTCATTAAGCAGAAAAACCAATACAGAAATTTATATCACAGAACACTCGATCCACACTACAAAACACTTTACAATAGAGCACAAAAAAATGTCAAAAATGAACTTCGTAAATATAGTAATGAAAATTGGTCAGCCAGACTAAAAGCACTTGACACACAAGACAATAGTCTATGGGCGGTACAAAATTCCTCAAAAATAAGCGTTCCGACATTCCACCGTTAAACTGTTCCTCCGGCACAGCTGTTACAGATACACAAAAAGCGAATATCCTGGCCGAATCTATTCTTGATATTTTCACCGAAAACTCTAGACCTAACAATGATTTTTGATAACGACGATGAGCTAATTAATAATACGGTTAACACCTTCCTCTCCCTTCCTACTTCCACTACTACTGAAACTGCCTATCCCTCTGAGATCATTAGCTATATTAAGAAATCTAACTCTAAAAAAGCGCCAGGTAAAGACGGCATTAGTAATCGAATGACTAAAAATTTCTCCCTCAAAGCTATTCTCATTCTAACTATTCTAATTAATAAGATTTTAACTCTCAATTACTTTCCTAAAGCTTGGAAAGAAGCCATTATTTTTCCTATCCTTAAGTCAGGTAAAAACAAAAATATTCCTTCTAGTTATCGCCCAATTTCCTTACTTTCCACCTTAAGTAAAATCACAGAATCTATTATCCTGACTAGACTCAAAGAATTTCTCTATACTAACAATATTATCAACCCTAATCAGTATGGTTTTACAAATAAACTCTACCCTACACCCACTTTTGAATCTAACGGAAGCAATCTCAGAGGGCTTTCAAAGTAAAAAGAGCACCGGCGCAGTATTTCTGGATATCCAGAAAGCCTTCGACCGTGTGTGGCTTACTGGTCTTACTTATAAACTTATAAATTATAAAATTCCTCCCTCCGCTCGTTTTTCTACTTCACTCGTACAACTCTAATCGCTCTTATCAGGTTCGTGTCAAGGATACCTTGTCTACAACTAAATTTATTAACTGTGGAGTAGCACAGGGCAGTCTGCTTGGACCCCTGCTGTTTAATCTTTACATTAACGACATACCAGAATACTCTCTCACTAAACTAAACATGTATGCAGACGATACAGCTGTGCACACTACATTTAAGAGAATCACATCAGTCACTTTTGCTCTAAACAAACACCTTAAATTGCTAGAAAATTACTACGACCGGTGGAAAATCAGCATTAATGTTGAAAAATCCGCCGCCGTATTATTCACTAAAAACGTAAAATTCCACCACCACCTAAAATGTACAACACCACAATCCCATGGTCTCAAAGTACTAAATACCTTGGTATTACTTTTGATAAAAATCTCACTTGGAAAACACACATTCAAAACACGCGGAAAAATTCCGGAAATTAATGTTTAAACTTTTTCCCCTAATTGGCCGGAATTCGGATTTATCTAGAAATAATAAAGTGCTTTTATTCACAGCCGTTATGCGTCCCATATTATCTTATGGGTGCCCAGTGTGGGATACGCCGCTAAAACTAATATCAATATCTTAGATACTTTACAAAATTCAACAATCCGAATGATCGTTAAAGCCTCAAGGTACATGAGAAACGACGACATTCGAAAGCTCTTAAAATCAAAAAGTTTTAAATTCTATATCCAGAAAATAGCTAAAAGTTCTTTAATTCTCTGCAATTCACTAATAATAGCAATATGATTAACTTAAATACCTATACTCCTCATGAATCTACCAAAAGACCGAGAAGAATACTTCTCGACTCCTACAATCCGCCATAATTTTAATAGCTAGTGCAATTTTTGCACAACTAATGCTAAATTTTTAATTCTATTTTTATCTTTATTTTTTTCATCTTAAATTTTGTCGTATCCCCACCATCCGGGCTTGCCCTCCCCTTTAGTCTTAATTTTCTCTTTGAGAGACTTGAGCAGCCTATGAGAGTCGATTTCATCTCCCGCCACGCACCAATAAGAGAGCTTCCTTTCAGCTCTCCGCCATGAACTCAGAAATCCGCACGACCCAGCAAATTACCCAACGATTGGCTCGACCAATCAGCTGCCTCCCTACATGCTAGCAGGATACAGCCCACAGTCGTTCCTCTTATATTATTCGGATATGGGATGGAGGCTCGCTTCGCGAGCCATATGCCCAGATATTGTCACCGTAGTCACCGTTGACGAAGGCGAACGCATACTAAGAAAGGACTTGGCTGGTGTCTCCTCGCTGCGATGTTGTATTTGGTAACACCCGGTTGCGCTGCAAAAGGTCCGCTATGTTAAATTATATATGATGAAAGCGTAATAAAGGAATATTGTGAAGATGATGCCCTCCTCATTTTACCAGCAGGCCTGGGGCCTGTCATATATATATATATATATATATATATATATATATATATATATATATATATATATATATATATATATATATATAGAGAGAGAGAGAGAGAGAGAGAGAGAGTGATTTCCTTGGATACTGACTTAAAGTTCATTGTTCGACCTGGTAAAGGGTGTTTTTTTAGAGGTATAGAACTTTAAATTGCAATAAAAGAACGATGTATTATTCGGTTTACATGAATTTTTTTTATTCGAAAGATAATCTTGTGGCATTACATTTTAAATATGATTTCTGGCATATGACTGTCACGGCTGGCTCGGATGTAGTCCAATCTGGACGTCCAATTTTCGATGACTTTTTCCAACATTTGTGGCCGTATATCGGCAATAACACGATGAATGTTGTCTTCCAAATGGTCAAACGTTTGTGGCTTATCCGCATAGACCAATGACTTTACATAGCCCCACAGAAAATAGTCTAGCGGTGTTAAATCACAAGATCTTGGAGACCAATTCACAGGTCCAAAACGTGAAATTAGGCGGTCACCAAACGTGTCTTTCAATAAATCGATTGTGGCACGAGCTGTGTGACACATGTTGCGCCGTCTTGTTGAAACCACAGCTCCTGGACATCATAATTGTTCAATTCAGGAATTAAAAATTAGTAATCATGGCTCTATACCGATCACCTTTGACTGTAACGTTGTGGCCTTCATTGTTTTTGAAGAAGTACGTACCAATGATTCCACCAGCCCATAAAGCGCACCAAACAGTCAGTTTTTCTGGATGTAACGGTGTTTCGACATACACTTGTGGATTAGCTTCACTCCAAAAGCGGCAGTTTTGTTTGTTGACGTAGCTATTCAACCAGAAGTGCGCTTCATCGCCAAACAAAATTCGCTTATGAAAATCGGGAACAACGGCAATCTCGTTTTGGGCCCATTCGACGAATCTACGCCTTGCTTGATGATCGCTTTGATGAATTGCCAAACCAAACTGAGAATAAATCACTTGACAGCTGTTAAATCGGTCGTCATCTTGGAAAGTAATGCCAACTTAAACTTCTATACCTGAAAAAACACTCTTTACTATTTGGTTTACGGACCGGGGGTGGAGGACCACTTGTTTTTGCCGCACACCGTACGCGCCACCGAACCTGGCCGCGACCGGTTTATCTGTGCGCAGTACGGCAGGCCTGTCAAACACCAGGCCCACGGGCTGCATGTGACCTGCCATTACATAAGTTGCAGCCTATCAAGACTTTTTAAACATTTTTAAATACCACCTTATTAATTTTGAAATAAGCGAATAACTTTTACCAATCATTCCTATGCGTAATACGATAACTGGAGCTAATATTTTCGATCTACTTATAGAAATTTTGAAGAAGTATGAGTTACAATTGAAAAGTTTGTTAGTCTTGCAACTGATGGTGTGTATGCACTTAACATGACAAGATAAAAATAATTAAAAGCATTTTCATTGTATTATTCACCAGAAAGTACTGCACTACAAAGTTTTAAATAAAGGATATGCTTTAAAAAATGTCACCATAATTGCAAATTATATTAATTAATCTTTGCCACAATGTGCTTTATTTCTGTGTGTGGAAGATATATAACTTGAATACACCGATGTACCGTATTTATGGATATCTGATGACTTCCGATTTATGAAGTGAAACAATCTTTCAAAATGCTGAATAAAGTCATAATTTTTTTGAAAGGAAAAATTCGTAGTGTGCTCAATTAAGAGATGGAAAATGTATAAAGGACCTGGCTTTCTCAGTTGATATTACTGGTCATCGTAATCAACTAAATCTTAAGCCAGAAGTTGTTTCAACATTATTTGGTAATAACTTTTTCAAGCAAAAACTATTACTTTTGCAAAATCAAAAAGGGAAACTTGTTCCATTCTTTGAAAGTTGCACATATCTATTGATTAAATCCCTTAAATTAAAACTTAAAAAATATTTTAACCAGATAAAATTGTTAGAAACGAAATACTATCGAAGATTTTCCAATTTTAAAAACTGTGAATTAGCTTCACCTTAACTTATCTCTATTGAAATTGCTCCCGGAAATGGAATTAATTGAATATGTGCATATATAATGTAGACACACACACAAAATCCTCAACCATTTGACAAAGTGGCACGAAAATAAAATTTTTTGTAAGAATGGGAGAATTTTTTTAACATGTATATGAGACATTCCTCATGGCATGCAAAGTGTAATTATTTAAAATCGAATATTTGGATCTTTTCGTGTTCCACAATTATAAAATAAACAATAGTATGAAAATTTTAAAGTTTGAAATTAAAATAAATAAGAGATTCTTCCATTTTCTCATTCTGTTAAGTATTATGTTTAGTTATATGCAATAAAAAATATGCCTTTTTTTGCAACATTTTAGGCAAAAAAATTGATCGATTAAGGGTTCTAATATCCTTAAATAGAAAAAGAAAACAGAAAAGAATGTGTTTCGTTAAAAAGGATGTGACAGAATTCATTTGAGAGTATGAGGGTTTTCCACTGTAAGAGATAAATGGAAACACATTATGTTATTAACCAAGAATTTTCAACATTCGATAAAATAATCATTTTTTAATCTTATAGGCAATTTCGTTATTGAAGTCCACGCATTTTGAATATTCAACATTTCCCAGATATGAAAAATATATTTGCACTAATACATTCTTTAAGAACCATATGTGTCTAAATAGTGTGGCTTTTGATTAGTCAAATTAAGAACATTTTTGATATGCTACAGTTAAATGACTGTTTAACGAGACAAAGAAAAAAAGCCGACTCTGCCATAGTTAGTGAAAATGCCGGATTTCGTTTGTCAAGATCATTTTATAGCAGACTGCATTTTCATGTATTTTAGATGGTCGTTTTATATTTTCTACATCAATATCTTAATGTCTGAATTTAAAAATTACATAAAATTCTTGACATTCGCATCAATGACCATGATAATTTTTATTAGTATATGAATGTGTCATCAAACGATTACATGACTAATATTAACATATTATTTTAACCATTTAATTAATATTAAGTATAACATAACGCAGACAAATTTTCTGAACTTTAAAATAAATATTTCGAAAACTACTTCAGATAGATATACTCAAAATTTTTCATTCCTACGCTTTAGCTTCTCAGTTTTGCTTCTATGTAAGAATTTATTGTAATTGTATATTCATCAATTTTTTAGTATATTTTTGCTCTTAGCATGCAGTTTTCAACTGAATTGTATGAAATCTTCGAAAAATATTAAAAGATACCAAAGAAGCTATATAATAAAATTTGAAATTTTTATTATACTCAAACAATTGCTAAAACTTATGGTAAATAATTTTTAACAGCGCGATGCATTTTTTTTTCAAAATTTCAAATGGAATTTCTAACATAAAATTTCTAGCTTTATACGGTCGAGATTTCAAAAATATCCAGATTTTAATTACTTATTCAGTTAGCCTTAAAAAAGATAAATGTTGAGGTATTTTGTATAAATAGATATTTTTGAACAATAATTCGAATGTTTTTGAATAGCTCGAATTTAAAATTGATTTTTATGTTTATTTATATGCATAAATGTCTACTGTAAATGTTTCCGTATATTTTTGATTACCATTTATTCAAACATTCAAGTTATAAAAAAATGTGTGAAAATCTTCATTCATGTTGTCTTTGATGTAAACTGAAGTTCAAGCACTTAAAATTCAAATATAATTCGGTGTATTTTAACAATATGTAACTAGGCACTGTACTTAAACTTCCCTGAACACTTGGGCTTTGAAATCTAAAAAAAAAAAAAAAAATAATAAATCTTAATTAGTTTTTTTTTCGTTATTATTTTTATCAAAGTGTAAGAAAATGTTTCAAATGATTTGATGAAGTTTAAATTTATTCATTTTTAGTGGTTGGAAAATTGAAAAGGTTTCAAATTTTAAAGAGTTTGGTGTTTTATTAATTTTTCGGTATCTTATAATAAAATAATCATGTTTCAAAACTGAAAGCTTTGATTAAAATAAGAAAAATGAAGCGAAAGAATATACTTAAAAAAAGATATAATTTGTCTAACTATATTGCCACACGCATAATTTGCTACAAGTCCCGATATCCGAGTTGGCAGAGCGTTGGACTGAACTTCCTCAGGTCTCGGGTTCGAATCCCGGCCCCGGCAGATTTATCCAAAGACTGGAATTTTGTTTCCGTTTTTAATGTATTGTTTCTCTAGGTTCTAGATGAATCCAGATCATTCTTTAGAGTGCATACTGGTTATTTCTCGAATATTCCGAAGTGTATAAAAGCAGAGTTCATCGCCAGTTGGGCATGTTCTCAGTCCAGTGTTGTATCGAGCTCCCAGCGTTAGAATAAATCTAATTGTTTGTTTAATTGAACTGTGTACTTCTTTCGAACTCCGTGACAAGTTTGGTGGAAGCGCGGGGTACAATTACGTCAAACGTGGATAATAGCGACAACCTTCGCAGGAGCCTCCGGTTAAGAGGATTATCCCCCGAATTCGGACTGTTAAAAGAAAATAGTAGGAAGAGGACAAAAATGCCGACCGAGCAAGAAGCCAAGCCCGCTGTAGTAACACCTTCGTTACAGCAATGGAGGAGCCCATCGACCTTCCGAGGAGCGCCTGGGGAAGACCCTCTCAAATGGCTTAAAGAGTACGATCGAGTAGCCAACTTTAACAAGTGGGATGACATGATGTGCCTGGCTAACGTTTATTTCTTTCTTGACGGTACTGCGAGACAGTGGTATGTCAACAACGAAGACGCCTTAGATTCCTGGGAAGCGTTTAAAAATGGACTAAGTGGACTTTTCGGTGACCGTCAAAAATATACCAGAAGGGCAGAAGAACAACTAAAATGCCGAGCCCAGCGTTCAGGCGAGAGTACACAGTCCTACATACAAAGTGTATTAGGACTTTGCCAAGAGGTAAATCCTCTGATGAAAGAAGACGAAAAAGTGTCACACCTAATGAAAGGTGTTGCTGAGGATATTTATCAGGCCCTGTTGACGAGAGAAATCAACGACACAGCAAGTTTTATCAAATGGTGCAACTATATCGAAGATATGAAGCAGAAGAGAGTTGGTCGACCGAGATTTGAAAGGCTTCCAAACGTCGTACCGGTTGCATCCCTGACGGATGAGACTGATTTGGTCTCTCTTATTCGCACAATCGTACGAGAAGAAGTCCATCGACTAGTTAACCAGACGCAAGAATCTTTGGACTCCGATCCCCAATCCTTAGAAGAGATCGTTCAAGACGAAGTTGAAAGAGTTTTGGCCCCAGTGTCAACAAAACCTACAGAAACTAGACCACGACCAACATACGCCGCTGTAACCAGGAAATACAGAGCTCCTGTTCAGAAATTCCCACCTGAACCAAGAAAAACAGATGTGTGGAGAACGGCTGACAACAGACCTGTTTGTTTCCACTGCGGACGTCCTGGACATGTAATGCGCTACTGCCGAGAGAGAAAGGCTGTCTTTGACAACTCTCGAAACCGCCGACGGAACTTCGACGACGTTGGCACTGAAGAAGAAATACGCCGACCAAACTCTTCTCGCCGTTTTACGCCAAGTCCCACGAGAGGCCGATCCCCAATACGTCGTTACAGGTCCCCGTCGCCATATCGCCGATCCAGTCAGTCGCCAGGCCGTAGGAGCGAGGAAAACTAAGGAGAGCGACCTTCCAAGGAGGTGAGGCCGCGTGTACTGGAAATCCTCCGTCGACCGCCAAGATGACTGGTAACCAACTAGACGTAATAATAGATAAGAAGCCGATACGTGCTCTAGTAGATTCTGGGGCATCGTTTTCTGTCATATCCGATAAGTATCGCCGATTTTTAAAGAAAGTTCTGTTTGCTGATGCCAAGAGCGTTATGCTGAAAGTTGCGGATGGAAATTTTGTTCGGCCGATAGGGAAATGTGTTTTACGTGTCCGTATAAACAATCGAGAACTGCCTTTTGAATTTATTGTTTTATCACATTGTAGCCATGACGTCATCCTAGGATGGGACTTTTAGAGGCGTCTCAAGCCGTTATAGACTGTGGACAAAATGAACTTGTTCTAGAAGACATCTGTCGAGACTCCACAGCGCCTGACGCCTGGAATTTGTATGCCACCAGGGACTATACACTTAAGCCGCATTCTTTAACTAGAATAACAGTATCAGGATATCAAACCCGAGGAGACATAAATGTAGTTCTAGACGGCAGCAAACATTTGCTCTTCGAGAAAAATATTGCTACACCGTCCATGGTATCCACATATCGTAACGGAAAAAGTGATGTCTGGGTTACCAACCTGCAGTTCCGAAACCAAATCATCCCTAGAGGAATGTGCATAGGCCAAGCTGAACCACTAAATGAAGGGCATCTATGTGTTATTTCCGACACATCGGGTTGCTTGGATGACCAGCAAGAAACTTCGGAGTCACAGATGAATTGTTCGTTAATGATGTCACCCGAGTTAAGTGACGAACAGAGAAACAAGCTATCGAACTACTCCGGAAATTTTCTGGGCTTTTCACGAAGACCGACAAGTCGACAGCCGCAAAGACGAATGTGAAACACAGGATTTTTACTGGTGATCATGCTCCAATCAACCAACGAGCCTACAGAGTCTCGCCGACTGAAAGACGCATCATTCATGAAGAGGTTCAGAAAATGCTTGATGAAGGTATCGTCCAACCCTCTGAAAGTCCTTGGTCATCACCCATTGTGCTCGTAAGAAAAAAGACGGTAGTTGGCGTTTTGCGTCGATTATCGCAAGCTGAATAGCGTCACGAAAAAAAAAAAGACGTTTATCCTCTGCCTCGTATTGACGATACGCTCGACTGTCTGAAAGGTGCCATGTTCTTTTCTTCCATGGATCTCCGATCTGGTTATTGGCAAATAGAAATAGACGAAGCGGATCGTGAAAAGACGGCATTTATTACCCCGAAGGCTTATACGAGTTTAAAGTCATGCCGTTTGGTCTCTGTAATGCACCTGCGACCTTCGAGAGAATGATGGACAATTTGCTACGCCATTTTAAATGGACTATGTGTCTTTGTTACCTAGATGACATAATAGTGTTCTCAGAAACTTTTGAAGACCATCTTATACGATTAAGACTTGTTCTAAAATGTCTTCAGGAAGCTGGTCTTAAATTAAATTCAAAGAAGTGTCTTTTTGCTGCCCAAGAAGTAAAGATTCTGGGCCATCTTGTATCTAGTAATGGCGTTCGTCCCGATCCCGACAAAATAAAAGCCGTAAATTTTCCCACTCAAAAGAATATACATGACATACGAAGTTTTCTTGGCCTTTGTTCATACTTTAGAAGATTTATTAAAGGTTTCTGTTATCTCGCCGAACCTTTGCAGTCGTTGCTGAAAAGTGGCGTGGAGTTTCATTGGGGTCCTGAAGAGGTGGAAGCATTTAACAGTCTTAAGAAAGCACTTACTTCGGATCCAGTATTGGGGATGTACGACGAAAGAGCTTCTACAGAAATCCATACTGATGCAAGCGGGTACGGTATCGGAGCTGTCTAGTACAAATTCAGAATAATGTCGAGAAAGTTATAGCATACGCTTCTAGAACTCTGACAAAAGCCGAAAAAAGAATTATTCCACCACAGAAGGGAATGTCTTGCCATCGTATGGGCTACCAACAAATTTCGGCCGTACATATTCGGAAAACACTTTACTGTTGTAACTGACCATCATTCCTTGTGCTGGCTCATGAATTTAAAGGATCCTTCAGGAAGGCTTGCCAGATGGGCCCTCCGACTTCAAGAGCATGATTTTGACGTAAAATATAAAACCGGTAAGAAGCATAGTGACGCCGACGCTCTTTCGAGAAATCCAGTGGAAGAGGAAACGGAAACATCAGACAAATTTTTAGCAGTCACGACGAGTATGAACCTTGCGATGGAACAGAAAAAGGATCAAGACCTTGCGAAATTAAAACTTTTGAGCAACTCATCCAAAAACGAAGAATTCAGATTTATCGACGGTATCCTTTGCAGGAAGAATTTTGATCCAGATGGAAAGTTGTGGTTGCCAGTCATTCCTAAACATCTACGAGCAGACATACTAAGGCACTTTCATGACGCCCCCACCGCAGGACACCTTGGTTTCGCGAAAACTTATGACAGGATACGCAAGAGATTTTACTGGCCGGGAATGTACCGAAATGTCGTTCGGTATGTCATGCATTGTCGGGAGTGCCAAAGGAGAAAGTCCGTTCCTCAACGACCACCTGGACGTTTAGTTCCCATCCCTCCAGCTATAGCTCCTTTCCATCGCATTGGAATTGATCTCCTTGGGAGATTTCAAAGTCTGCTCATGGAAACAAATGGATAATAGTCTGCACGGATTACTCAACACGATATGCAATAACAAAAGCCTTGCCGACAGCCGAAGTCGACGAAATAGCGAAGTTCTTACTTGAAGAAATTGTCCTCAGGCATGGAGCTCCTCGAGTAATTATCACAGATCGTGGAGCCGTCTTTCGATCCAGACTTGTTTCCTCTCGTCGACTTGTGTAACATTGATCATCGTTTCACAACGGCGTATCATCCCCAAACAAATGGACTGACGGAGCGCTTCAATAAGACCTTGGCCGACATGTTGTCAATGTATGTGGATGTAGAGCAGAAAAAATTGGGATGAAATTCTACCATTTGTAACCTTCGCTTATAATACCGCTAAACAAGAGACCACAGGTTTTACGCCGTTCTATTTACTTCATGGTCGTGAAGCGGAAACGACACTAGATACAATGCTACCATTCTGTCCTAACGATTTTGATGACAATAACATCACCAAGATAGCAGCCAGAGCCGAAGAATCACGACAGCTAGCCCGAGTGCACACTCTGAGAGCTCAAGACAAAGATCGTCGACGTTACGATTCCAAACACCAAATGGTATCCTACGCTCCCGGAGATCTCGTATGGGTTTATACTCCAGTGAGAAAGATCCGGTCTCTCCGAAAAACTCTTAAGAAGGTATTTCCGGACCGTATCGGTGCTACGCCGTTTATCAGCCGTGACTTACGAAGTACAAGATTTTGATCCTGCTTCACGAAAAGAAAACTAAGAGAAGTTGTCCATGTACTGCGTATGAAACCGTACCATGATCCCGCCGAGCAAATCGAAACCGAGGATATTCCTCCCAAAGAATCATACAAAGGACCCATCACTCGTTCAGAATAAAGACCCTTGAACAAAATGACAGCGGGGCGCTGTCTTCTTTTTTCGAGGGGAGCAATGCCACACGCATTTGCTACAAGTCCCGATAGCCGAGTTGGCGGGCGTTGAAGGTATGAGGCTTCCCAGGTCTCGGGTTCAGATCCGGCCCCGGCAGATTTATCTAAAGACTGGAATTTTGTTTCCGTTTTTGATTATTGTTTCTCTGGGTTCTAGATGAATCCAGATCATTCTTTTAGAGTGCATACTGGTTATTTCTCGAATATTCCGAAGTGTGTATAAAAGCAGGATTCATCGCCAGTTGGGCAGGTTCTCAGTCCAGTGTTGTATCGAGCTCCAAGCGTTAGAATA
>BMAU01012063.1:0-16508 GCA_019973935.1 Trichonephila clavipes | reverse complement strand
ACACTCTGTCGCAAAAAATATATGCACCCAGAAGAAATTGAGCTACATTCACGAAATTTGGTATGCATGTAGTGTATATGAAAATAAACAAATGATTAAAAATTCAGAACAAAATATCATTTTATTAAGCGGTTACAGCTTGCAAAAGGTTAAAAATCAGTAAGTAGTAAAGCCACCTCTGGCAGCTATACAAGCCGAAATTCGGCGTGGCATCGATTCAATTAGATCACTTATGACCCCCTGTGGAAGATCCTGCCATAGTCTTTGCATCTGCGCAGTTAATTCTCCTGTATCTCGGGACGGCTGCAGTTGCCTTCCCAGACATGCTCTATTGGCGAAAGATCTGGTGACCTGGCAGGCCATGGTAGGACGTCATATCCTTGAAGACATTGTTGGGAGAGTCGCGCAGTATGTGGACGAGCATTATCCTGTTGATAAATGGCACCTGGGCGACTTGATAGCATGGGTAGCACAATCGGCGTTAAAATATCGTCCACGTATCTGCGAGCTGTCAAAGTGCCTTGAAGGACCACTAAAGATGATCGTGTGTCCCAAGAAATTGCTCCCCACACTGTCACACCTTTGTGAAATTGCTGTATGCCGCTCGACAAGAAATGCCGGATCGACCGCTGGCCGGTGCGCCTCCAGACACGTGTGCGGTGGTCATCAGCACTGAGACTGAATCGGGATTCATCACTGAAGATGACACGTCTCCAGTCTTGTCACACTCCAAGTTGCCCGAGGTCGGCAAAATCCAGTCGACACTGCCTATGATGTAAGGGTCAGTGGTAAGCGTCTTAGCGGACGTCAGCTCCTCAAGCCAACTTCGGTCAGTCGTCTCCTTATGGTTTCTCTTGATGGCACTGGATGTCTGGAAGGAGGTAAGTGGCGTTGAATCGATGCTAGCGACGTTGTTGGTGCCGAAGTAGCCACTCTTCTGATTGCACGATCTCGCGATCATTTGTGTTCCTGGCACGTCCCTGACCCTCCCGCGACGGTACACTCTACCTTCTGTGATCCACTGTTGCCAACACCGAGCAACTACCATATCGCTCCGACCGAGGTGGCGGCCGATACGTCTATTCGACCAACCTGCTTCTCTGAGGCCTATTATACGGCCCCTATCAAATCCGTCAGCTGCTCGTACTGCCGCCGATTACGTCTTAGAGGCATCCTAAGTCTCAATATCGTCTATCAAAGTCATCAGATTCGTTTGGATAGCCGTACGGCGCTCGTACCATGCTTTTAAACTCTCCCAGTTGCGCAACTAATATGCGCATAGCACACTTAGCCCTTGTCTCATTGGCTTCGAAATTTTAATCATTTGCATATCTCTTACCAGACTACATTCTTGCCGAGTTTCGTGATTGTAGCTTGATTTCTTCTGGGTGCATATATTTTTTTTGCGACAGAGTGTATTATCACCTAGAGATTTTTGTTTAAGATATAATGTTGCTAAAAAAGAATAACAAATATCTGGGACCTTTGATAGGATAAACTAGTACATTTTCAAGATTTATGACAAATTTCGGATCCAGCTTTTTCTAAAATATCTGTATATTATTCTTATGTTTATTTGAATTGTTACTGATGTTTCTGTTCACTGTAAAATAAATTCCTTGCATATGGTCTATTGATTTATCTTAGCGTCTTTCCTCTGTGTGCTTTTTTGTTTATTGAATAAGATTTGAAAAACATAATTACATTATCTGTCAAATATTTATATTAATGGACCTAATCAAATATTTCTGATTTCATATTTTCTTGCTATTTTTATAACATCCTTTAAAGCATTGTATATGGCCGAAGCTTTGAGAGGAAAGAGTATAATGAAAAATCAAATTATTATCAAATAAACCTTTTTCTTCAGACCTTTTTTTATATTTGTTCAATTTAATTCGGTATTTACATATTAGAACGTGTTTAAGAAACATTAAAACTATAGGTGAAAATCCTTTGATTATTTTGTTATAACAGTGATTGCATGCGAAGTCTATGCTTCGGCTTATTTGTATTAAAAAGATAACAGAATTAGGAAATGAGCAAAATGAAATAATAACAATTTATAAACAACTACCATAGAATCCGGCGTATAACGCGTACTTTTAACACACAAAAAAAGATCGAAATTTACGGGTGCACGGTATACACAATGTATGAAAAATGATGATTTCATAAATAAAAAATAGATAAGAAGAAGAAAAATTAGTTTTCTACATAGATCGAATAATGTTAGTTGAAAGAAATAACATAATTGAAATCAAAAGATTCTGAAAATAAAAGTGTACTATTTTTTTCAAAATTATGTGATAATACCTAGAATATTTGGCTTGAAGATATACTCTCTAGCTTTGTACACGCATACTTCTAGTTATTTCGTAAAAAAAGGGGTGCGCATTATACAGCAAATGTACCTAAAAATTAAGAAAAAATGCAGCTTTAAAATGTGAGTGCGCTTTATACGCCAGATTTTATGGTAAATAATAATTTAGTTTTTATAAATCTTGAATCAGTTTTCATAAATAATAAATCAGTTTTCATAAGTAATAAATCAGTTTTCATGAATTATAAATAAGTTTTCAAAAATCATAAATCAGTTATCATAAATCAGTTTTCATAAATTATAAATCAGTTTTCATAAGTAATAAATCAGTTTTCATGAATCATAAATAAGTTTTCATAAATCATAAATCAGTTTTCATAAATCATAAATCAGTTTTCATAATATTAGAAGCACATAATATAAAGCTGTTTTTATTACTTCATCATTCAAAAACCATATCATCAAATGGCGTATACGTGCCTTAAAAAAGGCAATCAGAAGTTACTTGTTTTGATTTACTTTTTTAGAAATGTAATTTAGAGACACAATTTTTCCATTGCATTTTTACAGTTTAAAAATATTTAGAAAAAATTAGCTATAACATTATGAGATATTTATTTATATACGAGGGATATTCGGAAACTAAGGTCCGTTTACTTATAAAAACATAAAAACATTGCAGATTTTTCAAAACACTTTATATTTTTAAATTCCTTACATATGTCTCTATTGTTCTACATACTTTCCATATTTGTTTAAACATTTGTCATAACGTTCTACGAGCTTCTGTATGCCTAAGTCGTAGACGTCTGCCGCCCGGCATGAGGATAACCAGTCTTGAACTTCTTCTTTCACCTCGCCAGCTGTGTCGAAGCGCTTGCCGCCGAGAAACTCTTTTAGGTAGCGGAATAAGTGAAAATCACTCGGAGCCCAGTCTGGACTGTACGGTGGGTGGTCAATCTGTTCCCATCAAAAGATCTGATCAGACATTTTTTGTGTGTTAATGGCAGAATGGGGTCTGGCATTTGCCATGCAGCAACAGAACTCCAGACGTCAGAAGACCACGTCGCTTATTCTGTATTGCACGTCTAAGTTTAGTTGGGGTAGCGCAGCAAGCGGCTGCATTTATTGATGTCCCCTTGTTGCATAAACTCGACTAACAAGACCCCATGTCTATCTCAAAACACGGTTGCCATAACCTTGCGTGTTGAGATTGTCCGCTTCGCCTTGACTCTGACTGGTGAATTTGTGTGACGTCTTTCCATTGACTGACGTTTAGACTCTGGGTTATGTGAGAAACCCACGTCTCGTCCCCTGTGACAATCCTCTCTAAAAATTGATCACCTTCTTTATGATATCGATCCAAAAATCAAGAGCACAAGCCATTCTTTTCAGTTTGTGTTCCTCAGTAAGCAGCCTGGGAACACAATGTGCACACAATTTGCGAAATTTCAACTTTTCGGAAACGACTTTGTGCAAAGTTGTTCTACCCACATTCGGAAATTCCAATGCTTAAGTTGAAATTGTGAATCGCCGGTCTTCACGAATCTTTTCATCCACGGCATTGACCAAATAATCTGTGATCACTGATGATCGACCGGAATGCGGTTCATCATGAACATTTTCCCGTTAGTCCTTGAAAGTTCTCACCCACTTATGCACTTTGCTGCTATTCATCGCATTTGGGCCATACACGTCGCTTATCTGTCTATGAATTTCCGCTGCTGAAACGTTATTTGCTGTCAAAAACCGAATCACTGACCGTATTTAACAGTCAGCGGGCTGATCGATTGTTTTAAACATTTTGAAGTAGCACTGTACTTACCACACTGCAACAATACCAAAGCAAATGGCGTCGTTTGACGAGCAAGGTATGCCGGGAGTTGGTACGTATGCGCATTTCAATGTTTGCGCGACATTCGATTAGCTACGACGATTTGGACCTTAGTTTCCGAATATCCCTCGTATTTATACCTGGATTTTGTTTTCTTTGCTGAAAATGCACCGTGAAACTAATTTTAACCTTTATCTCTTACTGTTTCTTGTATTTCAATATTCAAAATTATATATTTATATTCATTGCAATCCCAATGTTTTGAAATTTGGAACATTATCTTGTAGCTTTCTTTATTTTTAATATTGGTGCTATTTTACTTCAGGTAACAGCTATTGGGAGACCTAGGAGGAAAAAATGTACTTAAAGCATGTGTATTGCTTTCTTTAATTACTTAAGTTCAGATTAAGAACGATAGAAAAATCACATCGTAGAATAAATGTATAAACATAGCAAGTACACAATAAATATTTTATTTTTTATTTCTTTACTATTTTATTGAGAGACGTTCTGTACTTGTTTTTAGAATGCCTTACATCTCATTTACAAGACATTAGCATACTTTTTATCTATTTCATGGTAAAAAAAAAGATGACATTTTTTAAAGAAGTTCGTCTTCTACAAAAAATATTTATTTGTCCTCAGTACATTTGAGTACCTTATTATATTATTTACATTTATTTGTCCTCAGTACCGAGCTAAAATCGCACTGCCACCTGTATGGTGCTCAAGGCCAACGACAGGCGTACCTCTTGCCATGTACCTCTTGCTATAAATAGAAAGTACATGGTAGTTTTTCCATTTTTTTTATTATTTAAATAATGTTTGATACTTGTATTAAGTGCTTTGTTAAATATTTTGCAAGAATTATAAGAGATTACATATAAAAACAGTTAAATCTTTTTAAATCAGTTTTAATAGTATAGTACACAGCTTGCTTTTAATGCATTATGAGGAAAAGGAGTAGAAAAAAGAGCATTTTCTTAGGTATGAGAGCTATTATATAATTAAAAAACTCTGATAGAATTAATAGCAGGAAAAAAAATGTCCTAAAATATGACAATGTGATGAGAAAATGACTCCATGTTTTTCAAAATTATTTAAAATACCGTAAATATTTTACCGTATTTCCAAAGTTATTGTTTCTTTGTTTTAAAATTCTATGACAAGCATACAGCTAAGAGACAAAAAATCCTTGTAGAAGAAACATACTTTTAGTACAAATTTTAGATTTTTATTTGCATTAAACTTTTTGTATACTCTAATTAAATAAAAACTGCATTAGCGGATATCAAAAAAGTTTTCTCTTTACTTATTCAGTTTTCTTATTTTTCAATCGACGCATTCTAATAAAATATTCGTAAGTATTTCGTACAAAAAGTTTTCATTCAAAATTTTAATAAATAATTCTAAAACACCTCTATAGCAATCTTATTAATATATACACATAAAACTCCGTAGTCTGTACTAATAATTCTTATTCATTACACCTTAAATTTGTATATTGATATTTTTTAAGATAATTTTTTAAATATCATACAAGTAGAAAATTTAAATCATACTGCACGTAGATATCTCTATATCTGTTCGAACATCCTTTTTTTTGTATACACAATACACCCACACACAATCATATATATATATATATATATATATATATATATATATATATATATATATATATATATATATATATATATATATATATTATTTAGCTTGGCTTTTTCATAATTTGACGCTGAGACTCCCAGTACTGACTGACAATGCCATCAGCCGGGTATTCATCTAGTCCAATGCATTGGAGCAGGTGGTCGCCATTCATTCTGGCATAGCTGCAAAGTGGGTAGGCCTTGTTAGCAGCCACGCCAAGCCAGTGGAGGTATACTCCCAAAAAGACATGGCGAAAGCGGGCAACAGCCTCGGTTCTCTCCAGGTGTCTCGGGATCGGGCCCACAGAGGCCTGGGTTTCTTATGGCTTTCCAAAACTCTTCGTTTTTTGGGTCATGGCAGTATATTTGTCAATGCATGTGAAGATGATGCTGTTTCCTCTTATGAGGGTCAAGAGACTTCCAGTGGGGTTGACTCGGCTCCGTGCTTGAGTTTTGGTCGGCTTTCATTGCCGGGGATCCCAACATGATTTGGGACCCATTTTAAGGCCGCAGTCCAGCCATATGGGATGGCTATTTGTTGCATATTAAACAAATATTCATTTCTTAATAAATGTAGCTCTTTTCACCTATGGTTCAAAATTTTCAATTTTGCACCTTTTGAATAAGTATACTTTTGTATCAGTACATTCGATAATAAAATCTGATCAATACTTATGTAACTGGATATGTTTCCAACTATCATAGTAGTGAATTATGGTCCCCCTTTTAAATTAAAATTTTGAAATCTTGCATCACGTTTTAGTAAGATGCATTTGCCCAATAGCTAGTTTAAGAAAATTAAAAGCTTTTCTTTACATTCTTACTTTTGTAAAAGTAATTGTTTAATTCATATGTTATATTAAATGATTGATTGAGATGATATATTAAAAAGGCATCAAACGAGTTACAATAAATCCCCGGGATATTTAATATTTTAAACTTCAAAGTTTATGAAAAACAAAAAGAGTTATAACAGTTATAGTGTGTATAATCTTCTATCCCTTCAACTTTAATATTAGCTGCTTAAAATTACTATATATTACTTAATATTTTAATTTTGTTACTCTGTTTTAGATTCTCATTAGTTTTGCTGATACAATGATTATAAAGCAATTATCTTTATTTTTAATTAATTTTAATTTCAGATTTATTTGATATTTTTTCTATCATCGATACGACTAAATGTGACATGCAGATTATTAGTAAGGAAGCAGCAATTTCGCACTTGAAAATAAGGTAAAATTATAATAAATTTGTAGCGAGTGACAAGTTTGCCTTTTCAGTGTGATAAGAGTATTTTTATACGCTTTAATTTTCTTAATTTTCTTAAATTCCTTAAATTCGAATCACATATGTTGATATCGTTCTGACGTACATTCTCTAGTGTATCATAGAGCTGCGGTAGAACAGTGGTCAAGGTACCGGATCACTGAAGGCATATCATGAGTTCGAGCCCAGTACCACTGAAAACTCGCCGTATACGGCAGCAATGTACGTTAAATCTGTTTAGAGCTAAAACATTCTCCTGTTGGTGTGGTGTGGTAGTTAGGAGAGGATGGTGCCAGCTCAGGTGTCATCCACGTCACTTGACCATATTTCAAAATTACGTGATGCGTCGCCAAAAGCCCTCATGTAGCTAAACAGTGCGACGTTAACACTCACTATCTGTATCATTTTAACTTACATTGAGGAAAAATACTTAAAATCTAAATTATTTTGCTTTGCAAATTCACAGATCTCTTTTGAAAATTTTTAAAATAGGAATTCAGAGTTTTAAAAATTTTACACGCAGTTTTCATTAATTTCACGTAAAATGTATTATTGAAATATTTCTAGATTAGCATATATACTTTGAAAGTAACCGTATTATAATTACTGGGATGAGAGAGATATTTTTTAACATTATTTTATTCGCAATTTTTTATACTTATATTTAAAAATCATTTTCAAAATGGAATTATAGTTTCTATTTACTAGCAACAAATGCAACAAATAAGTATCTTAAACATTCCATAAAACATGTTTCACATGTTATTTCTCTCTCTTTTTTTTTAAAAAAAAATTGAGATTGAGCTCACAAAGAGCTCTTATCCAAGATAACAAGGGCACAAACTATAACGCATAACATTTATGATACCATTAGAATAGTCAAGGTCACGGGCTTGTAGCTGGTAGTGCCATGAGTTCAAGCATATAGCCCCTCTGAAGACCCACCGTGCAGAGGTTCCAGTGCGTGTTAAATATGACAAGGATTTGAATTTAAAGTTTTATCTGGATAATCTTTCTACGTCATTTATTGATTTATTCCGTTTATATGAATATAATAATATTTTTTTATTTCAGCCTCAATGTTATATACTTACGAATAATATATTAAAATTTTCAAATAAATTATTATATGCGCTACTTTAAATAACTAATACAAACTCATGGGTTATGAGATTTAGTTCATCCTTTTAAGCGTATTTAATACTCATTTTTACTCAGAATTACCAATCTGCTGCTTAAAATGTGTCAAATATGAAACTAAAACAAAATGAATTTGAAAAACTACGTCACATTCATTTCTGAAGTTACACATACTGCAAAATCAAATAGAAAATCAACAAACCCTCTTATAGAAAACAAATAAATAATTAATTTGCAAAACTTAGGTGGCGCGATGAAGTGAATTAAAGGAAACAAGCTGCAACACTAAGCTTTTGCATCAATTTGTCGGAAATTACCTGAATGAAGAAACATTAATAGAAAAACCATACACACATACCCAGAGATGTGTAAAATGTCCACAACCTGTTATGCAAAAATATAATAGGAAATACGTGAAGCAGAGGGGTTGAGGTATACCTTCTAGAAACAACAAACTAATATAGAAACACAGTTACAATCAACTAACTCAATTTTGGCACAGAGATTTTGAAAAACATTTTGTTTCTTGTTGATGCCGTAGTATGTTAAATGCTGGGGAGGTTTAATCAGCAGCAAAACGTTTGCTATATTTAAACATAACTGTGCTTTTTGTGAGGTTAAGTGAATAATATTTGAACTTGAATTAATGGATTAATGTAATTTTGTATGGAAATTATAGCACTTATAGATGTTTTTTCTTATCTATTTACTATATTCTTAGATTACAACAAAAAATATTATTTTCAATTTATGAAGATGCATTTGTTGAATGCTTGCAAATTTTATCATGAATTATCTGTGTGTTTTCAGCGAGGTTGTGAGAGGCTCAGGTCTCTCTCTCTCGGGCACTTAGATGTGTGGTGAAAGGGAAGAAACACTCGACATGATCCAATAAATTTATTTATTTACCACACAAAGAACAGACACAATTTCAACTAATAATAGTAAGAGAATGCCTCAGTGTTATCCGCGTATGTGGAACAACGATGGAAAAATACGAACGATTAGGAGACTATCAAATTTGATACTTACCTTAATAAAGGATCAAACCTATCATCCAATTTAATATAATATCAAATCAATTCTAGCGAACAATTGTCACTTTAAAGTTTCCTCCTAATAAGATACCACTAAAATTGTAATATTATACCTTCAGTAACAGTTTCACCTGACTCGAGTATATCTTCTCTCCTTCTCCTCCTCAATCTAGAAAGCTTCAACTGTATACATAGTAAGTTAATTTAAATATCACGATTATCTTCTTCTGAAGAGTTAGTTGGAAATATATAACGCGAATTGAGATAGCCCAAGTTTCAGACCAGAATATACTTGTTATGGTCTAACCCAATGTTTCTCAAAGTGTGGGGCGCGCCCCCCTGGGGGGGCGCGATGACCCTACAAGGGGGGCGCGAGCGTATCGAAAATTTAAAGATTTTTTTTAAAAAAAATAACCGGAAAGAGAAGTAAAACAAAATGTTTTCTTCCATAATAAAAAAAAAATACACACAACACACTGACATAATTTATATTTATTATCTAGCTTTTATCCGTCATCAAATAGCTATCTTTGATCCCAAAACCACATTAAAGAAAAAAAAAATTTGTTTTATTTGCTGTTTTTCCTCAATGAGTGATTTTTTTATTACGTTTTAACATAAAATATTACTCGTTAAAAGAAAAAACGAAACCCAGACCCTGAGAAAATTCTAAGATAAACAATTCACCGCTGTAATTATTATTGAAATACTGTACATTAGTTGTAGAAAAGGAATTCATGATTCACTTTTCAGCCAGGCTGCATAGTACGTTTGCTAATCATTTGATTGACCTTCAATCTTATGGTATGGTTATTATCAATATTATTTCCCTCCCATCTTTCATGCGTTTGCTTTTCGCTTAGGGAAATTGTAAATAATTGAGTTTTTGCGATATTTGGAAAAGAATTGATTGGTTTAACATTTCTGTAGGATAATTGAAAAGTGTCTGATTTGCGTCCTTTATTATGGTCTTGTACTTTTGAATCATTTTAGTTCAGTTTTATTGGATTTTTCTCAAATCATCAAAGAATTGAATAGTCCTTGAAAGAAGGTAAGTATACTTTCTATAAATTAAAATATTCACTAGAATTCCGATTTGTATCGTGTACAGTAAAAATAATTCTAAACAAATGATTGGGATGACTGAGTCCCCCCGCACTACCATTAATGTTAGTATCGAGTACGCGCCTGCTCCCGGGTTAAACTTTTTGAAGTCTTCTCGCTTTAAATGTTAAAAAGTAACACAATTATTCTTCATCGGAATTTTATATTCTTTTCATAATTTAACATTAATTCTAAATGCTAATTGTGTGAAGTTTAAAATTACAGTTCTTTTAAACAGTTATTTACAATTATAGCATTTATCTAAAAAAATCATTTTACATTTTTGTATACAATGTCGTGCACACAGTTTTACTCTCCTTACAGTTCAGCTATTATATCAAGAATAATGTTTTATTTTTTTAAAAAATGAACTCGTGCGAAGAGTCGGTGTTTCAGCCAGTATACGTTTGATGTATCAGTACTGAAGAAGGTATTTTATAAATAATTTCTTATTACTGAATTTCGCCGCGGTAGCCGAGTGGTATAGGTATCGGATCGTGGCTTGCCTTGTCACGAGTTCGAGCCCAGTACCACTAAAGACCCGCCACGTAGGGCAGCGCTGCATGTTAAATCTGTTGAGAGTTGAGACTTTTCCCGTTGGTGTGGTGTGGTAGTTAGGAGAGAAGAGTGCCAGCTCAGGTGTCATCCACGTCACATGACCATGGTTCAAAATTACGTGGTCCGTCGTCAAAAGCCCTCGTGCAGCTGAACAGTGCGACGTTAATATTCAATCAATCAATCTTATTACTAAATTAAGAACAAGTTTAATAATTATTAGGGACTTCCACGGGCTTTTCTTGTAGAGGAAAGTTTTTCAAAGGAAGGTTTAATATCAGAAATTGACACTTAAAGAGTTATTTTTCTATATTTAGCTGAGATCTATATTTTGTCTTCAAGGCATCCACTGCAGAAAATCCGGTTTGCAAAAGGTAGGATGTTGAAAATGGTAATAGTATACGAAGTGCTTTTGTTTTCAGTACAGATAATTCCTCATCCACCTCTACCCCAAATTCAAAGAGCGATTTATTACAAAATTGCATTTTAATTTTCACTGCATGTGAAATCTATGAAGATTTCTTCTTCGGAAGTTGAGAGCCCTTCTGGAGTATCTTGAAATAGATCCCTAATCCACTCGTAACTTGCTACCAAGCTGTCCTCATCCAGAAAATACTTTTTTAAAATTCCTTGCCAACGTATCTAAATGATTTTACATGTTTTAAAAACAACTTTCACATGTTGTTCTACAGATTTGTAAGTTTTTAACACATATCGAGCTGGGGCTTTTTTCCATCATTTACTTCAGTAGTGGTAAATCCAAAATTTAAGTAATTTTGAGAAGATCGCCTTGATTTAATTTTCGGAACCATGCTCGTTCGTCTGTGTACTTGTTGATTCTTTATTAGGTCGAATGTTTGCTTACGACTTAAAAATGTATGTATGATATTGTTTTAATCTACTGCCGTAAATACTTAATTACCGTGAATTACAATTAACGTGGAAATTTAAAAAAATGTACATTCAAGTAGATTCGGTAGCTATAGGAGTATCGAGTCGACCAAAACTGACTGGAATTGTACGAGGAAAAGCATTTTTACATGTTTGCGCAGACGTCCGATAGGTTGCCCAGACTCACGCAAACGTACCCTATAATGCCAGATGTGATGGATATGATAGAGAGCGACATTGACTAGACTATTTTTCTAATGACATTTGTGCTTTGAGAAATGAATATGCTGAAGGAAATAAATCTTTAATTAAATACATCATTTTGCGATCTGTTCCAATTTAAAAATTAGAGAAAGAAAAATAACATAATTCTAAGTAATATATATTTTAAGTAATTTTCTTAAAATATATAAATTACTTAAAATATACTCAAATTTAATATATTTATCGTATTAATTTGTACGGTTTATAATTAAGATCGTATTGTAACTTTTAGCGTCTCTCTCTCAAAGTGCATTTTTTATTGCAGTAAATACATTATTGTTGTACAGGGGGCGAGACAAAAATTATGATTGAAAATTGGGTCGCCAGTATTGAAAGTTTGAGAAACACTGCTTTTAATGTATGAGTGGTGCACAGAGTATTTTATGACTAATTAATTAATACTAAATTAAGAACAAGTTTAATAATTATTAGCTACTTCCATGGGCTTGTCTTACAGAGCAAAGTTTTTGAAAGGAGTTTTAAGATAAGAAATTGACCCTCTGAGTTCATTTTCTATATTTAGCTGATATCTATATTTTGTCTTCTAAGCAACCACCGCATTTTGTAAGATGTTCCAATTTAAAAATCAGAGAAAGGAAAAATAACTTAGTATTTATCCTATTACTTAACTTTTTTTTGCTTAAATGTTACATATACAAAATTTAATTTATGTCATGAATTTGTACGGTTTATAATAAATATCGTTGCTTTATCGTAAAAGTGCATTATTATTGCATTCAGTAAATTATTATGTATAAGGGGGGCGCGATAAAAAAATTGTGATTGAAAAGGGGGGGCGCAGTATTGAAAGTTTGAGAAACACTGGTCTAACCTATTATCGATATGTGTACAAAAGTAACGAGCCAGTAAAATCCAACTATACTGTCCTCCGAAAGAGTAAAAATTGAAAGGGAAACAATATATATATAATTTAATTTATTGAAAATGATAGCTTTTTTTTATTTTTATACTAATTGACACCCCCCTCCTATTTATCAATCATTCTATAGAAAGGTTTTAAATTGTATGTGTGTTTATGGATCATCCATCATTTTGAATCCTTCATAAATGTATTTCCCGCACGTAATATATTTTTACTAATTGTAAATATATTTACACGTAAATATTTACTAATTGTCTATCATCATGAAAATGTATAATATATATATATATATATATATATATAAATTAAGAAACACAATTAAAATATAAAAAATTAGAACTCTGATATTGATTATTTATTTATTTTTATGAATGGTTGAAATGCCCCATTGTTCAATTTCTGAGTATTCGCTATTGACTCTAATAGCTGTAATATTAAAAACAAAAAATTAATTTTACCACACCTATGATGATTAATTACTAGAAAAATAAACGATTACTGTTCTTAGGAAAGTTTGTGATAAAAATTATAGCTTCATTGAGTACTTTCTATGCCCAGAATAATGTTTTAATTGAAGGTTGATATGAGAAAAACTTTTGATCCGTAATTTCTTTAGAGTTTCTTAATGATATGAATTTTTCATCATTAGAATACCATGAAAGTTCAGGGCGGTCTATCTTAATCTCTGTTTTGAAAAACAGTTTTAGTTTCCATAGTTTTTGTATGTTTTTTTTGTTAAGTTTATTTAAAATGGGAGCCATGTACAAATTGACTGGTGTTGGCGATGGGGTCGTGTGAAGTCATAATTGTCAAGTTTATATTTTTCTGCGTATAAAACACTTATCCTTTGGAGTTCCTGTGTGAATACATTGCTATTGTATAAGGAGGCAAGATAAAAATTGCGATTGAAAATTGGGTCGCAAATATTGGAAGTTTAAGAAGCTTTGAGTTAGTATGTTTTTTGTAGTGGTTATAAATAAGAGTGGTGGAAGAAAGTATGATCAATACACAAATTAGTATAAATGCTAACTCTTCTTTACTTCAGCATACTTTTTATAATCTTTGACCTGACATTTTGGTAACAAAATATTGCGATTAGTATAAATACTTTAAATCAGAGATCCCATAATTAATTAGCAAGTATATTTCAATAACATACGAGTGTAGTTAGAAAAAGCTATTTTGATAATTATGAATTACCCGTAGATAGCACTAAAGTTTCTTTATACTTCAGTAGCATTGAAAAAGAAAAAAAAATGTATTAAACTCACCTTATAATTTATGTGCTTATAAAGTTTTAATCAGCAATAACTGATTGCATCCCTGCTGAACACTTCTTGCGGAAATCTTTCTGCAATAAAACCCTAATTTCTGCTCTACGTGTACCAGCTCTTAGTACAAGTTTTTATATAATTACTAGTTAGAAATATTTTTAACCAAGCACTCTGAAAGAGTTGTTAAATGTCAAGACAAGAAAACCTTAATTCTAAGTCGGAGATATTCTAAATTCATATTAAATATGAAATTTTGCAGAAATATTAATGCTCGTGACCAGATGGCAAAATTGCTTCTAATCTGGTCTCAAGCATTTTTAATGGTTGAATAAAATACTTACATATATTTTTAAGAAAATTTTGCCTAAACATATTTCATTATTGAGAACAAAAAAATGTTTGCTGCAATATATATTTTCAGTGGCACAAGGGCTAGAACATGGCGTGCAAGTATCACACAAAGAACAATGATGCACAATGATAAAAAAGAAGAAACATTTACTGTTAGAAACAGGGTCAATTATAATGGGAACAAAAGTAAAAAAGTTGAAACTTTTAAACAACAAGAACAAGAACAAAAGAGATGTAATCTTTACAGGGAGTTTGCTACGGTACAGCACTGTTGAGGTCGTTGTTAAGGCCAGATCTCTCATTTGAAAGGATGTGTAAGGACAACATTGGGGTGCTTGTTATCTGGAGCCTTGATAGATCACTTCAGGTGTGAGTCCTCGGCTAATATGTGTTATAATTGAAGCGAAATTGGTTCTACTTATTTTTTCTCAAAGTCCTTAATCTTTTGTAAAAACTGTTTATAGTATTTATCAAAGAAACTGATCTACTTCTGTATGGGGGGGTATATACACTCTGTCGCAAAAAAATATATGCACCCAGAAGAAATTGAGCTTCATTCACGAAATTTGGTATGCATGTAGTGTATATGAAAATAAACAAATGATTAAAAATTCAGAACAAAATATCATTTTATTAAGCGGTTACAGCTTGCAAAAGGTTAAAAATCAGTAAGTAGTAAAGCCACCTCTGGCAGCTATACAAGCCGAAATTCGGCGTGGCATCGATTCAATTAGATCACTTATGACCCCCTGTGGAAGATCCTGCCATAGTCTTTGCATCTGCGCAGTTAATTCTCCTGTATCTCGGGACGGCTGCAACTGCCTTCCCAGCGTCTCAGACATGCTCTATTGGCGAAAGATCTGGTGACCTGGCAGGCCATGGTAGGACGTCATATCCTTGAAGACATTGTTGGGAGAGTCGCGCAGTATGTGGACGAGCATTATCCTGTTGATAAATGGCACCGGGCGACTTGATAGTATGGGTAGCACAATCGGCGTTAAAATATCGTCCACTCATCTGCGAGCTGTCAAAGTGCCTTGAAGGACCACTAAAGATGATCGTGTGTCCCAAGAAATTGCTCCCCCACTGTCACACCTTGTGAAATTGCTGTATGCCGCTCGACAATAAATGCCGGATCGGACCGCTGGCCGGTGCGCCTCCAGACACGTGTGGTGGTGGTCATCAACACTGAGACTGAATCAGATTCATCACTGAAGATGACACGTCTCCAGTCACACCCGCTGCCTGAGGTCGGCAAAATCCAGTCGACACTGCCTATGATGTGGGGTCAGTGGTAAAGCGTCTTTAGCGGACGTCGGCTCCTCAAGCCAACTTTGGTCAGTCGTCTCCTTATGGTTTCTCTTGATGGCACTGGATGTCTGGAAGGAGGTAAGTGGCGTTGAATCGATGCTAGCGACGTTGTTGGTGCCGAAGTGGCCACTCTTCTGATTGCACGATCCTCGCGATCATTTGTGTTCCTGGGACGTCCTGACCCCTCCGCGACGGTACACTCTACCTTCTGTGATCCACTGTTGCCAACACCGAGCAACTACCATATCGTCCTGACCGAGGTGGCGGCCGATACGTCTATTCGACCAACCTGCTTCTCTGAGGCCTATTATACGGCCCCTATCAAAGTCCGTCAGCTGCTCGTACTGCCGCCGGTTACGTCTTACAGGCATCCTAAGTCTCAATATCGTCTATCAAAGTCATCAGATTCGTTTGGATAGCCGTACGGCGCTCGTACTCATGCTTTTAAACTCTCCCAGTTGCGCAACTAATATGCGCATAGCACACTTAGCCTTGTCTCATTGGCTTCGAAATTTTAATCATTTGCATATCTCTTACCAGACTACATTCTTGCCGAGTTTCGTGATTGTAGCTTGATTTCTTCTGGGTGCATATATTTTTTTGCGACAGAGTGTATATCATTA
>BMAU01012062.1:0-32247 GCA_019973935.1 Trichonephila clavipes | reverse complement strand
CTGTTGTTATGTATTTGGTTGACTTTAATATATATTTGAGAGATTTAGTGCCTGCTCTAGGATTAGAATATAGGCATACAATTCTTTAAAGAAATTTTTGACAAAAATATCTAAGTTACAATATTGTGACAAAAATATCTAAGTACAATATTGTGACAAAAAAAACATATGTAGTGACCATTTTCAAAATATTCTCCTTTTGTGAAAAATGTAATTATTAGAATAATATTTTGCCTGTATATAGCTCAGACCTCTGTTCAGAGGCTCAACTAGGAATTTTGAAATATATAATAACTTAGAAGTGGGTTTTATTCATATTTTTACTACAACAGAGGACAGCAATTTTAAGAAAATAAACGCAATAATTATTTGAATTTTTGAGGTAATTCTGAAAATAATGTGAATTTTTTCAAAAATTCTAGCTGAACCTCTGTAGAGGTGATCTGAGTTATGTACAGGCAAAATAGTATTAATATAGAACGATTTTTCACAAAATGAGAACGTTTGGAAGAAAGATTATTCTAAGTTAACTTTTTTGCCAAGATATTATATTTAAATAAGTTTTTTTTTTTTTTGTCAAAATGTCTTTAAAACAATTTGGGCATGTATTCCTAATCTGAGTGACACTAAATATCATGAACTTTTTTCCATTTATGCTTTTTAAAATCACGGTTCCGAACGTAGTCGGATACCTTAAATCGATTTTGGTTCAGAACTTTCTGGCATCGCGTGGCGCCGATTGAAATAATTTTGTTTACTCTCTTAGCATCAATTTAATTTCTCACTACAGTCTTGGAATTTGAAAATAACGTCACATGATCAAATGTTTGTGATGAAAGAATCAATATTGAATCAACCACTGAGTCTAACTAATTAGTGTGATATGTATATAACATCCTGTGACTAAAGAACATTCTTGAAACTCCTTTGCTGAGGATATATAGGTAGAGTTTTAATCTTTTGCTAAACGTGCTTGCATTTCTGCATGATGACCTTTAAACTCTTTCATTTTACTTGACATATACCTCCCAGAATTATTTACAATAGTGCATTTATTCAGTCGTATCTTTAAAGGTGCAATTAAATATCTCATTAACTGTTCTCAAGTGTGGCTTCATTTGTTCCAAATGTTCAATATCATCACTTGTATACAAGGTATTTTTATGTGTAATTTTGATAATAAGGTAAATTATCCTAAAATTGGGCAGTAACTTTTTTTTTAAAAATTAACTGAAAGCAATAACTAACATTTTCTTCAACAATTGTGTCAACAACTTGCAACATAGTGACTACGTGTCATTAAATTATTGTGCAAGTGTCCTATCCAGTTGGCACCTGAAAGAGTTTAGATAATGAAATAATGACTCATATTGTCGCATATCTTCAAGCACTAGTTATTCTCAGAACATATTGTTTCACACTATCAATATTTTGTTTTAAACAAGGGAATTGTGATGTCTATAGTATTTTTGGACGATCCAATACAAAAAATATTCAGTAGAATGAATATTATGGAGATTGGGACGCAGGAATTGGCATGATGACGTAAAACCTTTATAAGAACAAAATCCGTAACCAAACTTGAGTACATACGCACACGTATAAAATTATTAAGATGTGATGTAATTTAATAAAAAGAAAATAGCAAAAGGTCTAGAACAGAGTTTCTAAAACTATGGGGTGCGCTCCTAGGGGTTAGGGCGTCATAACCCTACCAGGGGGCGCGAGCATCTCGAAAAAAATTGAAAAGAAAATTCTTTTAAAAATTAACTTACTGAAAATAAACAAACAAATACATTCTGACATAATAAAAAAAAATAAAATAGTAATTTACAATATAGTACACTTATAAATGTATCAGTGTAGTGCACAATCTATTTTATAATTAACTTAACATTTGAAAGTTAAAGAAAAGTTTAATTATTACCAGTGACTCTATGGATCTGTCATGTATAAAATTATTTGCCAACATTAACACTTATCTTGATATTTTGTGTACTGTTTATAATTAATCTCTTAAATGCCGATTAAAAATTCACCAATTCGCTCTCAATGCTCCTGTTTAGCAGGCAGGTAAGCTTATGTGGTATATTGAGGGGTTGAGTGGTAGATAAGGAATGAATAATCAAATCCTCTGATATAAGTGTATTCTTCGCAAGCACTGTCAATGTTATTCCATTGCTTTCTAAAACCTTCGGAATAATTTTATGGATACGAGTTCACAGAAGAGATAATTTCGGACAGACGTATATATATACAACTGAGGGCAATAAACGTAGTGGCTGAGGAAGACACGTCTATATACGTTGGGGCTTAAGATAATTAAGTCGTATTGTATGTTTTAGTGTGTCATAGTATTACTGAATTTAATAATACTCCCGCTATTGTATGGAGGTGGGCGCGATGCAAATTATGATGATTGAACATTGGGTCGCAAACATTGGAAGTTTGAGAAACACTGGTCTAGAAGGAAAAATAAATTAGCCGATGGATTGACAGACAAAATGCAAAGTAATTATGTTATTGGTATGCAAATAGATGCAGATAATTTTCAAAACATAAAGAGTTGTGTCATTTGCTGCATTTTTATCATTGCACATCTGGAAAATATAATATTTTTTGTACTGTCAATGTCTGAAAGTTGATGTTGTTATCAAATAGAAGAAGCTACTAGTAGTCCACTCAAAAAAATAGACATGGATTTTAAATGCGAAACTGTGTGCTTAAATTTTTATTGTTAAGATTCCTTTATTACAAGATAGAATTGCATTTCGTTACAATAGAATTTTGTGGAACACCTCAAAATAAGATACCTTTATTGGATATATATATATATATATATATATATATATATATATGAATAATATTTTTCTTTAATTCCTGATACGCAGTTTTGTTACCAATGTTTTTAAAAACCATTCATTTTCCTTCTTTAAAATCTTGCACATGGATTTGAAATTTTATAGGAAACTTATTTAATTTTATGTGTAAGATATGCTTACACATGTCATAAAATGGTTTTGATATGAAAAAAGAAAACTGTACAGAAAACAAGGTACACTAATTTTGGGAAAACGTTCAGAGGTATTCTTACGAAAGGTTTAGTCTTTGTATGTGTTTTGTTGTAACTTATGAAAAACCCTTAGCAGCGATGTGATTTCCAGGTACTTGAGCTTAAAAGAACCTAAACCTCGTATCTGATACTGTGAGTTATGTATTGGTACTATCTAACATTACTGAGGTTATGACTAAGAAGCGAAGTTATTAAATGGTTATTGAAGCTCAAGATGCCTGGAAGGGAAAAACTATTGAGGAATTATTATAGTGGATTCTTGAGTGTTAGAAAGGTAGATCCTCGCATTTTTTATTAGTGGTAAAACCATGGCAGCTATCATAACACGTACTTTTCTCTGAAACAATTCTTTTTGTGTTTGTGTTTAACATTAAGATAAAGAAGAAACTCTTCCGATTGCTGCCTTAAACCTTACATCAGTGTTTAATAATACTAACATACATACTGAGAACACTGAGTAAAGAAATAAAGCTGTACTTGTCATTTTATAATTGTTTATAATCAGCAAAAAATGTGAAATTTTTGAAGAAATTTCATTTTGTAGAATGTTGACTATTAATTACATGGCAAAATATATATTTTTATCTAAATTAACAGTCTATATCATGCAGACTCTTTCTGAGTATAATTCTGGGTGGTCAGTTTATGTGTTATACTTTATTTTACAGTTTTAAAATCATTTTAAAGAATTTTTTAATTAAAGTCAAAAAATTAATCATTAAAAATACATTGAAAGATTTAAAAAATGCTCTACCTGTAATCCAAATAAAATAGGAGTATATGTAGGAATTTCTAGCGTTATTTTTAAAGAAATTTTTCGTAACTAATCACACAAGAAATATTTTAATGTTTTAAAAACAATCACTTTTAATCTAATTATCCTTAAAATTCTTACTAATTTGATGCAGCCTAATTTTTTTTTCTCCATTTTTCAACATATACGTACATTATGCACACTGTATGCGGATTAACAGTTCATTGTTTGATACTGAATAACTAATAATTTTACAAACTATTGCGAACATAAATGTTCAGCCTGTTTAAGTTTAAATATAAAAACAGAATTTGTGTTACTAATTAAATATTGGCTGAAACTTACACTAACCTACCCTCCCAAAAGACTTGCCAAACATTAAAATGAATGCTTTAATTTTTTTTAATGCCTGTAGCAAAAAAACTTTTATTACAATAGGCAACAACAAGAAGATGCATCATAAAGGATGAATTAAAATTACTTACCAGCTATGGAAACCCTAACAACAACAGTTTGTTTTACAGGAGGTATAAGTCCGGGTCAGTGGGGAATTTCACGCTTTCATGATGATAACTTTTAATTTTAGAATGCATGTCTTTAGGTTTTAGTAATACTTTAAGATATTTATGGTAATTTTATCTCTTGTTCTGTAGAATTAACAATGAGTTAGGTAAAACATATATATATATATTATTATTACTTGAAGACAACTTACCTTTAACAACTTTCCCCTATTAAAGAATAGAAACTTGTTAAAATTGAATTTTTTTGTTGACACTTGTGGAAAGATGGTTTTAAAAAGAAAAGAATACACATAATTTTTAGATATGGGTTTGTCGATGTGGTTGACAGCACAATGGTGGATATTATAGATCTTCTGAAGATTATTACAAGAAGATACTATAGAAATGAAAAATCCCATGTGTATGTCAAATATCCACTATTAAACGAACATATATAAAGATATAAAATAACAGTTTATTAACATAATAATTAACTTATTCAGGATAAATAAATTGATAAACAGTAGACATTAAAGGTATTGATTAATATAATAGATTTAGCAGCAACAAATTTTCGCTACGATATAAAGAGAATGCAAGATCAACGGATTTCTGATTCGGATCAGAAACCTGATGAATGGATTCACAAAAAAATCGAGAGAAGATCGATTTCAAAAAATAGATTTTCAAGTCTGCAATTACAATGCAATATAAATCCTTTTACAAAAAGAAGAAAGATACAATAATAAACGATCTCTTATAAGAAATTAAGAAATTTTTTAGTTCAGGGAATTTGGTAATTACAATTATTTTTACTATATCAAAGTATTGAGTAATAAAAGAAGATATTTATTTTCTAAATGTATTTGTTACGTTAAAAAGCTTTAGAAAATAGATAATATAGCTTCTATTTCACAATGCTTAATATCTAAGCTTTTTAAAAACAACAGTCTGTCAAATCTATTGGGATCAAGTGGTTCCGGCCATCACTTACGATATTGCCATCAATCGCGCTCACAAGGGAACAGGATGATCCAACCTGATACTTCATGATACATCCCGACGATTTGATGTGAACGCGCAACGATAAATTTAGGCCGCCAGCTATAGGAGTGTGGGACCGTATTATCAGCGTGCGCAGACGGAATCACCGGCGGATAAACAGGTAGTTTAAATATCTATAATAGTTCATCACCTATAATTATCCTCTAATGCTATCACAAATGACATCATCCATTCGAAGCTTTTGCCAAAATCAAGTTTCCAGTACGCAGTCGGATACCGTAAAGGAAGCTGAAAATATTAGTTGGATTTTGCGGTATCCAACCACCCTAACTCATGATTCTCTTCAAAAAATGGGCTTAACTTATTTTATGATTTTATTTTATTAGACATCTTATTAGCTTTATAAGAGTAAACCACCAAAGTTTTTTTCTATTCATTAGAAAACACGATAAGTGTTTTTAAGTAACCCCAGATGCCTTAACTTACTTAAATGCCAACCCTTAGAGAATGCAATCTCACTCAGGAAGCTGTGCTTTTAGAGTCTCATGAGCGAGTTGCAGCGATTGCTGAAAAATTCTTTAAAATATGATAAGCTGATTTTTTTTATATATGTTCTGATACATAACAGCAGAAATGTTTTAACCCTTCAGACATACTCAATCAGGCTGTTTTCTATTACAAAATTTTTCTAGGTTCTTTAGGGATAAATGCAAATCACCATTTTTGAAGTCCACTTCTCGTATTATGAATCCTCAACTTAGCTGGTATATACCCTGTGTTTCTTTTGCACTGGAGTGAACTGAAAAATTGAACGAAACTAACAGATTGAAGGAAAATATAAGTCTTTACTGAGGAGTTAATCTTATGTGAATAGCCAAATTAAACAGAAAGAAGCTTTTTGCATATCTCAGCTAAACAAAAACAAAAAGAAGAAAGAAGAACAACCTTTGTTCGGAATTTACATTAAGTATGTAGACTCTGAATAGCTGACAAAGGATGTTTTTTTATTTTATTTATAATTCCTCGTAAGACTTTTGAGGGCCCATTTTTCGGAAGACGCATGCTGATCTCTGCTCAGCAAGGTATTAGTAACATATTGTGCAAAGCTCGGCGTAACAAACGCCAGTGGAAGTAGTGTAAACAATCATATATCCTCGAAGGGTGTAATACATTGAATGTTACTTTCTGCCGTATTTATATTTATTTTTGAAATTGTAATATTCATCGCAACGCACTGCCGTTTCTTAAATTTATAGTGCCGCATGATTTAATGAAAAACATTAGCGAAGCGTGTTAACAACAGAGTCAAGTTGGCAAACGCCTAGCGACTTTCGTAGCCTCGAGCTCATTAAGAGCTTTGCGAGATCCCGCCGTGCAGGATGAGAAATGCCACGCACAACTGACTTTATCCCAACCACATTACGATTTTAGCTGTAGAAGTTTCCATACATATGTAGTTTTTTGGACTCACTTTAACATTTGACAAATTAAGCGACATACATAAGCAAAAATGACTCCACTTTGGAAAATTTAATCCTAAGTATAGTGCAGCTAATAAATTTAACAAAAGACGGAACCCTTGAACTAGTGTAAAATCAGCTATATGTCCACTACCCGCTTCATAAATAAAGTGGTCAAAATCATTTCCTTCCTTAAGTTGTCTTTCACTGAACATTAGCTGAAAACATACATTGACACTTAAATTTCCTTGGACAAACTGATTTTTCCGCTTAAAAATTACCCACCATGGAACCCGTGCCGCCAGAGATCTTGGAAAGAGTGGATTTGGCACAACATTTCTGCCAAGCATTGATAGAATATCGTTCGCTCTAAGCTGGCGCGATGTGCGGTAGTTAGGAGAAGGAAGGAGCCAGCTCCAAGCGCGTCGTCCGCGCCACTTGACCATGGTTCAAAACAGCGATGATTACATCGCCAACGTCACCACAGGAATTAATTAAGCGAGCCCATTGCGTGACAAAACAAAAAGAGTTTTGCACAAACAAAAAGATAGATATATGCTGTGGTGGGCTTTTTTGCAGCGCAAGCCAGAATTGCTTGTGAGATGTTGAAATTTTTCACAGACTTCACTTGACAAAATATCGTTATATTTTGGACACTTTACAAATTTTATAAATTATAGTCTTATGCTATAAATTATAGCCTATGTGTTATTCTGACATATAAGCTATATTACTGTGAAGTTTCATTAAAATCCATGAAGCTGTTTTGCATTGAAAGACCCACAAAGTTTCTAAAACTTTTCATTTATAATATATATTAGATATAAAGTGCTCTATTTTTTGTAAATATTAAAATATATGTTATCCCAAAGGTCATTTCAAAAAGAAATAGCAAAGTAATACATCAGTATTGAAGAATTGAAAATTTGTTCATTTACTATTTGTACAGAGTGTCCCCCATTTATCTAAGTTTTGGTCACTTTTGACCTATTTTTTCCCATTTTAGAAATAATAATTTATTTTTCTCTTCTTAATTAAGGCTTTTTTTTCCTTAAAATGTACTAAATAAATCTAAAAACCACAAAAAAATCTCCATATCTCCATTTTTTTAAAGTGTAGCAAGTAGTCGGATACCTTAAGAAGATTATTAAAAAAGTCCATATGTTTACATACGGTAACCTTTATTCTAGTTCCCCCATTTACAATCATACTACTACGAATCTGAAATTGAGAGACATTTGCTTTCTATTACTGACCAATACAATTGTATTTTTGAAATAAGGTTTGTTACACGGGAGGTAAATACATAAAAATAAAGCACCAGGAGCTTGGCATGCAATTCAAATAATATTTTAAACAAGTATTGTAGCACATAATTGCAATGGTCTCTATCTATATGAAGCCTGTCGCATTCGAGATATAAATATCCCAGAATGAGATATATATTTGGCAACAAAATAGACCAGCTCATTTCCATTAGTTTGTTCGATATTATTACGTGTTTTAATAAAAGAGAAGTCCCCGTTGGGCAATTTGAAAAGATTGTGCGGTGAGAGAACACTTAAGGGCCATTTTCCAATTGGAGCATGATTTGTGAGATTGGAGTCCTATACTTTGTCGAAGCAGTAAGTTGTGAAGAGATAAATTTTTTTAAGTGTAGATATATTAAAAATGTTTTAAGGAATCCAATAATATTGAATTTTCTTTTTATGTATTTGATTTAAGTAGTCATTAAACATATTATTGGGGAATTGGTTAATCGCACATTAGTGAGCTTAAGATTTTTTTTGCAAGCATTTAACTTAACAACTGAATAAATATAAATAAAACAATCTTTAGTAAAATTAGAACAAATCCTATTTTTTAAAATAACCAACAATCATTTGATTTATTAGGCTCTTTTTGTGATTATTAGGATTAATACATGTATCATTCATTTTCTTCCTTCTTATTTTTCGTTATTCATATAATTCACTACATTTACTTTTAGTTAAATTAATCTGCTGTTTCTTTTGAATTTAAAGGTTACAGGGAATATTTTTTTTCACAAAATTAATCAAAGTGATAAAGGGGAAATTGAAATTTTTTCTAATATGTATCAAAAAGATATGTTCTGAAGTGCCACAGAATTAAGGATACCTACCAAGTAACGAGTTGGGCATCCTCTGGCCTTAAAAACGGCTGCCACACGACGTGGCATACAATCAACAAGTTTCTGTAAATGTTTCACGGAATGACCTGCCAAATATTAACTAAAGCTGTTCAGTAATTCAGTAAGGTTCGTTGGTGATGTGTGATATAATCTAAAATTATTGCATTAGAAGTACGTGACTAGAAATAATAAGAAGGAAAATTTAATTAAAAGAAAAATAAAATTTTTTGGTTGAAAACGACGGTAGATAAGAACTTACTATTTTAAAAATTAAAAATTCTCATTTCTTTATGAAACTTTTTCCCATAGAAGAACATAAAAAATTCACCTTATGTAATTACCGAAAGAACATAATAAAATTTAATCTATTTATAATTTCTCATTTCTTACTTTTTACTTTAATTTTTAACTTTCTGAAGTGTTTTATATTATTTGCATGTAGAAAATCAGTATATATTGTAAATGTACTTTCCCATGCACAGATTGTGAATTTCCCAGAATATATAATGAAATGATTCTAATTATAAATTATATATTCTAGTAAATTACTTATTGGTCCATAAGAACAAAAGTTTGCAAAACATATCTGAATATTCTTCTTTGAAACTTCCATCCGATTTGAATGTATATTTTTAAACTTTCTGCAAATGACAAGGAACAAATTTTAGGTAATTGAAAATTCCCAAAATCTATTTTATTAAGTATTGTATATTAAATTTAAACTCAAAACTGGTTCATTATTTTCACATCTGTAGAGTGTATATTTCTTATGGCTTCACACATTACGTATAACTAAAAATCATTTTTCTTTTTTATTTTTACTACTACTTAAAAATATTTCAATAGCTTAAAGTTTTATAATTGATTTTTTATTAGCTAAGTATTAGATTTTCTTCGAAATTTTAAAACATCTAATTAAAGGCTGTATTCAAACAATTGATCAATATTTGAATCATTGATTGAATATTCATTTTAATAATTAAATTGAATGAAAAAAAATAATTTTTCTTCAAATTAGATTTATTTTTATAAAAATTGTAATGTATAAAAAATATTATGCCTTCTTGTCTAAAATGTAAATTAAACTATTAAAATTTTAGTAGTTTTTGAAATTTACTATATGCATGGACTTTGAAATATGCGTCATGTATAAACCGAGTTTTTTAAAGTTACATTAAAAGCTGTATCCGGCTTATATACTGTTAAGTTAATCAAAAAATAAATAAATAAAAACATACACTTTTTATAAATGGTTTCATTTGGCGGTAAGCATATACATATGCTATTTTAAGGAGCCCGACACATTCATAGGAGTCCATGTTAAATTGCGTAAGATTATGTACCTTTTTCTCAAAAACTACTTACTAATTCTCATGAATAAAAGTTCTTACAATAGGTTATGTGTACTATCAATAACGCATTTTAATTAAGAGTATTGTCTTTTGTTAAAAACTAAATTAATTATGAATTTTAGAAAAAATTGTCCAACTTTCCCCCCTAAAATTTAGTTTAATAAAGTCATATCTAAAAATTGTTTGCTATATATATCTAATTCATCTTACATTAAAATATGTAAACATCTTTAAAAAGTATCTACACTGGAAATTTGAGGATTATGTAATTAGTAGTTTTTGAGAAAAAGTACATTGAGTTAAAAATATTACATTTTTGGAAAAACTCGCTTTAAAGTAAAAATTTGTACTTTTTTGCCCTTTCCAAAAGTATATGAAGCATTTTTTTACTCTCTAGTCATACAAAAAGACTCTTTGAATTTTTCTTTTTTTCATTATTTTTAACAATTTTGCCTTTTTTGTAAACTCAAGATGCTTTCGTTGGGCTACACGAATCCTACGTGTTTCTAGCATATATAATCAGTGCATGACGCACAGTTATAAATTAGTTCAGTATCACAATGTTTTAAGATCATTAATTTTGCTACATGACTCATATAGAACTGTGAGGTAGCCATATTTACCCCTAATTTTAGAGTTTTTATTACCACAAATTTAGATCTTGGAATCACTGACCAGATTGTGTTATTTCCCGGCCTTGTTTGGATTCTGGGTATTTCCATGTAAACATTTTCTTATAACATAGGATCACTGAGATCTAAAAAAAAAAATGATTTTTATCTAAATCATTATGGTGTGTGTGTTTGTGATCATAGTGTCTTCCGGTACATTCAGCTTCCGTCTTTTGATACTTACACCAGGCATTTATAATAGCAGGACACAGTCCATGTTGAGGGATCCCCGTTTAAAGACAGAAGATAAAAATAAACAGCCCAAAAAACAATTTTCATGCTGTGTAGATCATTGATATTATATCTAATAGCCATAAAATAATATCTTTGATTTTTTGGGATTAAGTGTCGATGAGTCGGTTAGGATCTTTTTAGACTTTCTCCATCACTTAATTTTTTTCTTTCTCTGTTTCGCTTTTAAGATCCAAAAGACGTGCATCCATACACTTTTGTATAATCCCAATACTTTTAGTTTTTCCACTTGATTTCATATGGATTTGCGTTCATCAGAAACGTGTGCAACTGCAAACCCAGGTGTTTCTAGCTGAGCTCATTTATGCGCGTTAAGGAGTAGCTTCAATTAAAAATATGTGTGTGTATCAGTGTGAACACGCGGTAGAAGTTAACTTCTTTGGCTTATGTATATTGTTGTTGTTGTCGTGTAGGACAAAGTGCAAAGGTACACTTGTCATAATTGAGTGTTCCCAGAGCCCCAAAAAGGTTGGACTTTTGCTCATTTTTAGACACCTTTACGACACACACGAGCTTACGTTGGGACTATTCTACTCCGGTCACCACACGGAAGACTATAATGATAACTTTTTAATACCTACTACTGATGATGAGTTATTTTTGGCAAGATTGTATTTGGTGTTCTGGGCGAAGAATGTCCGAAGAATCTATTAGGTTCATTGTGTGACAGCCTCCAACTAGGGTTAATGCAGCTGCATTCAAAAAGAAAAAATTCTAAAGCTTGAAGTATTGTGCACTTTTCAATTTCTTTTCAAGTGTCTGCAGCGTAAAATGTATGTATAAATGTATTATCTTGTGACATCATACTCCATCACAAGATTTTTAATATGTGTTTTCTTACAGTACAACCACACATTGAGAAATGCATCACGTTTTCGATATGCTTTCGTTGAACGCATTTTAATAAACTACCTAAACTTGAGATTTGATTATTTTTAAAGGAAAAGAGAGAATATATATTAACCATATGAACTAGCCTGTGAAACCACCGATTATAAATTATATGCACCATACTTTGAGATACTTTAGGTAGATCGTCAAATGTAACCACCTGCGATCTTAGAAGAATTGAAGTTGTTGTTGCGTATATGTATTGCATTGTATAATTAAGTTTTATTTTAAAGTAATATTATATATAATTAATAAATGTATTATTTCAAACAGTGTTTAAAAAACGTGGGAAATTCGTATCTTCATACGTTTCTACCTTACGTCCATCGCGTAATCGTAACTAGTAACGCATAACGGGTAACGTGTAACGAAAAATTTTGCTACCGTGCCGTAATAAGTTAATCCCCTCAAAAATACTTTTAACTATCATATTTCCTTATATAATATATCAGTGATGGCAGCCTTTAAGGATAAACATGCCATTTTTTGAAAGAAATATTTAATGTGGTATAGACGTGTTCCCCATCATCAAATAATTTTGACTTGTAATTATTGGGAAAATAATAAAACTAAATACTAACAAAACACCACAAATCTTTATTTGCGACGCAAAAATACATTTTGCATTTCATGGCAGTAAATGTTTAGTTATACGTGTAATTCAAATTATATAAAGTAACATTAGCGTGATTTCTGCTGTTGCATGATTAGATGACAACTAATTTATAATCGGATGTTAATTTTAGCAAAACGCATGCTTAATTGGAGTCATCTGCCAAATGGTTTCTAAGCGAATCTTTAATATTATTCATCTCTGAAAATAAAGACCCGCAGGAGTTCCTAGATGAAAATATGGTTAAAAAAGCATGGTCCAGAAATTTATTTAAATGCTTCTGAAATCGAACTCTATAAGTTTCCGAATTTTTTTTTTTTTACTAGCATTTTTACTTATAGTGCTTGTTAATCTTCCGGTTTCAATCAATTCCAACTTTTTCCTTGTTTCAGTAAATTTTTGAATCCAATTTAAACTAGACTGGAAAATCATTCAGTTGCCTTTCAAGTTTTCAATTTCCAACCAATCATATCGGAACTTCAGTTTTTAAAATGAAATCACATCAGGGTACACAAAAAACGAGCGTATTTTCTTTGAACTGAGAAAATCTCGCCGAAAACTGCAACCGATAACTCGAGCTTGTTGGTAATACTTTATATTGTACTTTGTTATTTTGAATTAACATTGATAAATGGCGTGTCCAAAGTATTGTGTCGCGTGCCATCAATGGCATGCGTGCCATTGAATCATCACCCCTGTCATATATCATTTTAAACAGAACTATTTAAACTTTTTAGGAAGTATGAAAAAATGAAAATCGATAACTTTTCAAAAATTCCAGTGCCGGACTCCCTTATTATTTTAACTCGTTGAATATTTTGGAGGAACATTTATTCTAAAAGGAATACATTCAGATAAATCCTTCAAAATTATTGTCAAAGTGCTAGTTTCGAGGGTTCACAAAATTTTCATTCACTTATTGGGATGTCTTAATGCATACGTTGATCATACAGATAGTTCTTTTTCAAAAGCGTGGACATGGATCGACGATCACTTGCGATACATTGTTTTTCCTACCGCTAGTAACAGATGGTACAGAAAACAAAAAAAATAGTACAGAAAATAAGAGTAATTAATAATTGGGTTGAACTAATGCATATGACATATAAGATTTCTTGATAAAATATTAACATTTAATGCTGGTTATGTTATGAGTTAAATTGACTCATTGTAAAACATATTTTAAGTTCCTTAAATTTAAGATAACTTTAATTCTTTATAAACGTAAAAAAAAATATTCACTTTTTATAATGAATACTGGAGTAAAATATTTGAAGGAAAGTCGAATTATTTTTTCAAGTTCTATGATTTGCAACATTTTAACTAGATTAAATAAATATTAAACATAATCTTATGTGTATCATTAAAAGTCAAATTTCTCCTTAATATGCTCATTTGTTACAAAAGATTAGAATTATTACAAATGAGTAAAATGAAAAGAAAAATATTCTCAATTTAGAGGAGAAAGAAAAATCCTTAGATCCTTCTCAAATCAAAAAAATACAAGAAAACACATTTCATTACATTAGTTTTCATTAAAAAATCCATACCTTGCATGGATTACGTTTTACATTAATTAAGAGGAAACAGAAGAATAAAATAGAGAACCATTGCCTTAGCTATTTATATTAAAATCCACCAAAGCCCATAGCAAAAAAAAGTGGACAAAAAAATCTAATTTACGAGCGTGACTTATGTAAACACCCTGCTAGATGTTTTTCTTACATGCCTCAAGCTAGGTTTATTCCGCAGACGATTTTTAAGTCAAAATGAAAATGCGTAGGTTATTTGTCTTCTTTAAGACGACCATACTATCCCGATGAAGTCCTATTATTAATTAAGCTAATTAAAATAATGTTTTTAATGCAAGATATTTATCTAAGTTTCATTTTAGATTCTTCGAAAGATTTCAGTTCGTAGTAATTGAGATGTGTGTTTCCAACAGATAATTAATTAGCATAAATAATCAAATATACAATGAAGGAGTAAAAGTTAACGAGATTTATTTGTGGAAAATCTCATTGAATTGTGAATTGAACAGAACTTTTGTACTTATGTGAATCACATTTATACACTTGTATATTTTTATTTAAATAGCTTTTTTTGTTGTTTTTGCCTTTGTGATTAAAATATTCGAAATATTGATCTTCATGCTGAAAAAAACGTTTTTTAATTCATAGTGATTTTAACACTCTGCTAGGTGTGCTTTCAAAATATTCTATCCATAGGCGCGTAGTAAAACCTCATACTGACGTTTGAAAATGATATAATCATTTTATTGGAGAAATTGACATTGAAATATATTTGGCATAAAATAATATTCAAAATAAAATCTGGAATTGAGATATTTATGCAAAAATACACGAAAAAGCTATCACCATGTCACACCACTGTTTACATTTTAATATACCTTTGTTGCAATCTTTTTACAAATCACCTTTTTGAATGTTCAAGGGTCATGGATTTTTCGCGCGCGTATAATACATTACATAATTTTAATAATCTTTGTTTAACGTATCCGACTACGTTCGAAACCGTGAATTTCAAAAGAGCATTAAAGAATAATTTTCATGATATTTAGGATTACTTGGTTTAGAAGATATGCATAAAATTGTTTTAAGGACATTTTGACAAAAAATTATTTAAAGACAATATTTTGGCAGAAAATTAACTTAGAATATAATACTTTTTCCAAATGTTCTCCTTTTGTGAAAAACGCTTCTATTTGAATAATCTTTTGCCAGTATATAGCTCAGACCTCTGTTCGAAGGCTCAACTAGAATTTCTGAAATATATATCTTAGAAGTGGGTTTATTCAAATTTTACGACAGCAGAGGGGAGCAATTTTAAGAAAAAAAAAACGCGAATAATTATTTCAATGGGTGGTAACTCTAAAACAATGTGAATTTTTTAAACATTCTGGTTGAGCCTCTGTAGAGAGGTCACGAGTTTTCATATACAGGCAAAAAATAATTATAATGGAACTATTTTTCACAAAAAGGAGGAACATTTGGAAAAAAAATTATTCTAAGTTAATTTTTAGCGAAAATATTATATTTAAATATTTTTTTTTGTCAAAATGTCCTTAAAAGAATTTTATACATGTATTTTAATTTGAGTGACACTAAATATCATGACAATTATTCAATTATGATTTTTTTTAAATCACGGTTCCAAACGTTGTCGGATACCCTTTAATGTCCTGGCAATAGAGAACAGTACCTTCGTTTCCAAGTTCCCGGTGATATTTCCCATGTGTTTTTGTCTTGAATGGGGCGCGTTTTTTATATCAGATATTTCTTCAATCCTGAGTCAAAAGAAACAAGACATGTGAATGCTACACTGAGACAGTTTTCGCAGGTGCTGTTACAAAGGTTTTTTTAGGTATGTGCCCAAGAATCTGAGTGATTTTGTTTCCCACATAGATATTTTGGGAATTTAAATCCAGCTACATTGAGGATTGAATAAAAATACATTTTCTGTCTAGGCCCGTGGCATACCTCAAATGTCATTCAACCTCCAGGGGAAAAAAACTATCGAACATTAGTTACATACTTGCTTCAAATTTGTTTTTCGTATAAACCTAAAAACTACTCTAATTTAAAAGAAAAAAAAAAAAAAAAAAGTCTCAGGAGTGTTAATTTTGAATTTTTTCGAATTTTTCGAAAAAAAATATATGTGTTGCTCTAATTTTCTTTTCAACATTTTGATACCAACCACGTGATAGTACTACAAAAACTTCGAAAGTTATTCAAAGTTTCCAAACAGCAATTTAACAATAACAGTGTTTAAATGGACACATGCTTGATTTCCACATACGTTTCATTTTCTGTTTTTAAAAATCCTCATCAAAATTTTAAACACTTGGATGAATTAGAGGGAAGCTTGCAACTCAACACATTCTTTCTGTTCTGTTAATGCTAGTACGTTGTTTGAAATAACTTATCGAAATTTAAAACAACGTTGTTTGAAATCGTTTATCGAAATTCAAAACAGTATTATCTCTTTATTTGAAAAGGAAAATACACATGGTAGACCTTCAGGTAAACTTCCCAAAAAAAGATGATTTAGAGTAAACCAATTCATGAATGTATGTCCACACACGAATGTTGCAGAAAGGAGACATACAGGTAAGTGTGCCCAGTAATAAAATTTCAGGAGTTCAGAATTCATTAAAGTCAGATCTTGCTAAGGTAAGTGAAAACTCTCTTCAAAGAATATCGTATTTTTTGATTTTTTCAACTTTAAAATCTATTTTGCCTGCATCATGTTGTTTAAAATGTCATAAACCATTAACAATTAATGAAAATTCCACTCGTGGTTTATGTTCAAATTTTGAAATACATTGAAAATCTGTGGGAGTGTTTGTACTTTTCAAGCTATGAAAGAACTGGGAATAAAAATAATGCTCCATAAATTAACAGAAGACCTATTTTAGCAATGATATGCATAGGCCACAAGGTTTAAAGTCATTAAAAACCTTTTGCGCTGTAATGAGTCTTCCTAATCCTGTTGAACAAAAATTATATGATGTTATTAATAATAAACTTCCACTTGTTATGAAGGAAGTCGCTGAAGAAAAAGCATCAAAATGGCAGCTGTAGAAGAAAATTCTACGTCACCAGATAACCTTTAATGGTAAGTGCTTATGGTACCTAAAAGACGAGAGGACATTCATAGTTGATTGAGTATGTACTGTGTGTGTGTAATAGAGCCGAAACAGGTAATGTTTTGGATAGGGAATGTTGTCCTCCTTTTGCAAAGGATGCGACAGTTATAAAGGGGTAAAGTTTGGTATCAAGTACACTAAATGGCAAAGAACGCATAAGATTTTATGTAGAAAATTATTCTGGCTCTGCTGGTAAGATGGAGGTTGACGGGACGTTGAGGATTTTTAATCGATCAGAAAAGCTTCACAACCTGAAATATTCGAACTACATAGGAGATGGCGACACAAAAAAAAAAAATCAATGCCCTTTCTTAAAACAAGCAATATGGCGATTACCATCATATTCAGAAAATAGAAAGTGTAGGCCATGTGCAAAAGAGAATGGGTACAAGACTTAGGAAGCTCAAATTTGTATATAGTAAAATAAATTATCTGATGGTAAAACTATAGGCAGTAAAAGGTAGGTTAACTGATAGTTTAACTGATAATCTTGCGCAATACTATGGTAATGTGCTATTCGATGCAATTCTATTAGTGTAAAGGAAATGCGGAAGGCCATTTGGGCTGTTTGGGTTCATTCTTGCAGCACTGATGATGAACCGATGCACTGGTTTTGTCCTACAAATCCAAATACATGGTGTAAGTATAATGCTACAATTAATAATAATTTACAAAATTATAAACACAAACCTTCAGCTGCTAAAGTTGTTTGAGATGTAATAAAGCCTAAATTGGCACACTTATCTCTTCGGGTACTCCAGAAGAAATGTTTAGGAGGTAAGACATAGAATCCAAATGAAAGTTTAAATTCATTAATTTGGAAGTTTTGTCCTAGGACGATTGGCTCTAGTCTTCAGATGCAGAGATTGCTGCAAATCTCGCAACTAGCATTTTTAATGATGGAAATCAAATACTCATTTCTATTTTAGAGGAGTTTGGCTTAAAAATTAACAAAAATGTTTGTGTGCCACTGGCTGAACGTGGCAATCATCGAATCTTTACGTCAAGAAAGAGGAGCTTAGCATCATATCTTTTGATGCTCGCACAGCCAAAAAATTAAAAGACTAAAGAAATTGAGCTGTTTGAGCAACAAAAAAGCATATCTTATGATCCTGGAGCCCTTTAGCATGTAAGTTATAAAAATTTATTTTCTCTAATTCAATTTAAAACTTTAAAGCCTTTTTCTCAGTTTGTGTTTTTTTCACTTACGCGCATTGCGTTTCAAAAACTATCATACTTTGAAGTATAAAACATTACAGAATTATAAACTCTACCATAATCTTTAAATCGTAGCTATTTATAGTATTGTATCTTTTAATTTTTAGAAAAATTTCAAAAAAAAAAAATTTTTTTTTTAAATTTAAAAAATGTATTTTTTACTTAGAAAAATATTATTTCTTTATTATATTTATACACTGCTGGACAATTGCTAAGTACGGATAACACTATCATCCATAGCAACCACAAAATGAAAGGAAGCAAAATGTGGAAAATTAGAATAAGTGCGGGATATTAGTAAGAAGAAGTATGAGTATATGCAAATTTTTTCCACGTCTGTTCATCACGTGATAGCGTTCATAAGAGCTTTAAAGGTTTTGACGCATGTGGACAGTTGTTGTTTCAAGTCAAAGTTTTACAGGAAAGATTTAATAGACGAACTTAAAATTTTTGGCATGTCTTCCCGACATCACATAGATGGTTTTATGCGTGGCCGAATTATTGGAAAGATCGAAGAAGGGCGAAAAATAACAGATGTTGCCAGGAGTTCGACATCGCTCACAGCGTTGTTTCACGGCTGTGGAAGTCATTTGAAACTACTGGAATGTGTAGTAGACGGCCCGGGGGTCGTGTTAGAAGTACGAGGCCTGCAGAAGACAGATATATCGTCCTATCAGCAAAAAGGAACAGGCGCACCACAGGTCAGCAGGTGGCAAATCAGTTTCTTGCTGCCCCAGGAAAGCAGATCTCCCGAAAAACTGTTGTCAGACGTTTGAGGGGCGGAGGACTATACGCACGCAGACCTGTTGTGTGTGTCCCATTGACCAGACAGCACCGTACTGCCCGTTTGCAATGGTGTCGTGAGCATCACAATTGGACTGAACAGGACTGGGCATGCGTACTATTCTCAGATGAGAGTAGGTTCAGTCTGTCATCGGATTGTAGACGCCAACTGATCTGGTGCGAGAGTGGTAATGCTTATCGTCCAGAAAATATCCAGGAAAAGGACCGATATCCGACATGCAGTATCATGGTGTGGACCGGCATCATGATCAATGGCCGCAGGCGAATACATGTGGTTGCGAATGGGACTATGACGGGCCAACGATACATTGATGAAGTTCTACTTCCTCGTGTTCGTCTTTTTCCGTGGTGCTGTCGGTGATAAATTTGTTTTTATGGACGGTAACGCAACATGTCATCGAACACTCGCTGTTCAGGATTGTCCAGACAGCGAGGGTATTCAACGTTTCGTATGGCCAGCGCGTTCTCCAGATCTTAACCCCATTGAAAATATGTGGGATGCTTTGGGGGAGGCAAGTTGCTGGTCGAAACTATCCTCCGACAAACAAGAACACCCTCATCCGTGCACTCACAGAGGAATGGGATAAATTGCCTCAACAGCTGCTGGATAATGTTGTGCAAAGTATGGTACGACGTGTGGAATGTTGCATCACACTCCACGGTGGACATATCCCGTACTGATACCTTTCTTTAATGTGCCTGCTGACTTTTAGATGCATTGTTCCATTTCTCCGTACGCAGATCAAATGAATATTTTTTTCTTTCAGATGTTTCACAGCTTTTGTGCTTTCCAGAACAATAAATATTCTTTACTCTAATGTCTGAACAGTGTGGCAACTATATTTTATCCTACTAGGCCTCATGTCTCGCTTAATGTTATGTTACATAGCAACTTGTGATCCGTCCGTAGCAATTGTCCAGCAGTGTATAAAATAGGCTGCAATGTAATAAGGATATATTTGACTTTATAAATCAACTTATTGGTAGCAATTAGAATTATTATTGCAGAAAATATCATGCGCGTCGTAAAACTTACTATTTGTTTTTTTACAAAAAAATTCTTATTTTTATATGCTTATTATTTTTAAAATTATGATAATATTTCAGACATTTTATACTTTTTTTTGAAACCATATGCCTTTATAAAAATGTGTAAAAATCAAATTACTTCATTTTAACCTCAAATAATTATTTTAGTCGAAAATTGTTTATATTTTGTGCTCTCGAAAGATTTTTAACACCCCTGAGACCTCTTACCGAAACAGTACAAAGTCATAAAAAATGACGTTGTTGGGCACACTGCCTCTATGAGATCCAATGGCCGCTGCTGTCCGAAATGTGAAAAAGCTGCCCTGGTATTTGACAATGAATCCTAGGATGAGTGAAGAAAGGCAGATAGAAAAAAGGATAGGTGTATTCTGACACACAATATGGGTGCAACACCGAAACTATTTTTACTACGCATCTGAAAGATTCGCACACCTAAAAGAGAGTTAAGCAAAATTAAAGGAAATATTAAAACAATTAATTCGCAGTCTGAAAAGAAAACAGCAAAGGCTTCCTATTTCATGCGATACATAAAGGTGTCGAAGAATTCAATAACTATTGATGTCAATCACATTTCATTAAAAAATAATGTTTTTTAATTATTCAAGGAATTTAAAAATCTTTGTACACTCAGGAACATTCAAAATAGCGACCCTAGAAGGAAGCTAAGTACAATCGCCAAACTTTGCAAATAAGTACAGCATAACGTGATATGCAAATGATCCAATATTTGTGCCAATACGCATGCTCATACACGCCGAGGTGACGCTACAATCAGGAAGAAAGTGCTATATAAGCCAGCGCAAATTCGAAGATTCATAAACGTGACGATTACCCGCTGATTGTAGGAAGAATTTGGTAAGCGAAACATGCCAGGTAAAAGTGTTAAAAGACATTTCTCACAGTTAAGCGAGTTTGAGAGAGGCCTGATCATCGGGATGAAAACTGCAGGCTGGACGACGTGCCGCGTTACTGTCCAGGTCGATCGTTCGAGTGTGCCGTTAGAAATTGTTGGGAACAGTGGACACGAGAAGGTACCCACGCGCGGAAAACCGGGTCTGGAGCGACCAGGAAGACCACGAAGGAGAGAGACAGAAGGATCGTGCGGCAAGCACATGTGGACCCCACAGTGACTCGTTCAACGATACGAGCAGACGTAGGCGTAGCAATAGTTCCACAAACAATTTCCAGACACCTTGCAGAAGCAAATCTTAGATCCAAGCGCCCTTTTCGTGCACTCCCTTTAACACGGAACATCGGCAACTGTGTCTTCAGTGGTGCCAAGCCAGATCAATGTGGAATGCCACAGATTGTCAAAATGTTGTGTTTAGTGATGAATCCCGGTTTGTTTTGGGGGCAGATGATAACCGTGTACGGGTGTGAAGGCACCCTGGTGAGTGGTACAATTCCCCCCCCACACTGTTCTACGTCACACTGCACGCACAGCTGGTGTAATGGTCTGGGGGCCCATAGCCTAAGACAGCCGGTCCACTTTAATTGTGATGCGTGTAACCTTAACGGGCTAACGCTACGTTGTTGATATTCTTTGAAACCATGTAGGACCTTTCCTAAATGGTCTCCCAGGGGCAATTTTCCAGCAAGATAATGCTCGTCCGCATACAGCAAGAGTTGCTCAAGACTTCCTACGTCATATTCAGACTCTTCCATTACCGGCAGGCTCCCCCAATTTGCCTTCTGTAGTGCACGTATGGGATCAGCTAAAACGGCAGATGCTATCGTGTCACTCTGTACATGATTTAGAGTTGGATGTTCAAGATTTGTGGGCCCATCTGCCTCAGGACAACATAAGGTGTCTAATCAACTCAATGCCGGACCGTGTGGCGGTATGTATTACAGTTGGAGGTGGTCCAACGCGCTATTGAAGTTGCCCAGTATTTGTGTCGTTGCACACCCTGTATTCGTTTAATTGTCTGGTTTTTGAGATCAAGTGAATCTCTTATCTTTGTCATTATGTGTATTAAATTTCATTTCAATCTGATGCTTTCTTCTTGGGTCGCTATTTTCAATGTTCCTGAGTGTAATTTGAATTAAAGAAACTTATTATTCAACCTAATATCTTGCTACTATCATAAATAAACATTTTAAATTGGTATAATTCTTACATCGATTTTCTTTTTTTTTTGTAAATTTTTAACGGTTTATTTTTGAGAGAAGTTTCATTTTTTAAAGGCCTTTAATGATTATTTCTTAAATTATAGTTATCATTTATCTAAACTTCTTGTGATCCCCTGTTTAAACCTTAAACGCTTTAAAATCAATTTTTGAAATTTTTCTTTCATGTTTAAATCTTCTTCTTGGACAAAAACATTAAAACAATTTCAAATTATACTAACAAATTTAATTTGTAGAGTTTAAACTCGAATTATCAAAAACCTATGATAAAGTATATTTGAACTCTAAATATTTTGATTAGTATTAAAAGAGAAAGTTGGCACAAAAAGTCCGGATATTTCATAATATGTTTTTATCATAGGCATGACCTATAATGTTATCTAAAACTCTTACACATTATAAAAATTTAAACATTGCATTGAGAAAGGACATCCACATGAAAATTAATACGTTTAGAAATAAGTAATTGAATTGATAGTTGCATTGAAAACAAATTGCAATTTCACAGTAATATTTCATGAGGTTGAATACCCACAAAATGTCCAAACTCTTTTAGATATTTATTTTCATAAAGGGGTTAAATTCACGATTGCCATATTTTAAACCATACTGTGCTCTAAGCTGCATTAAAAACTTACATTAGACTTGTGTTTGTTATTCATATAAAAAAATTACGTAAAATTTAAATTTTGTAAATTAGGTAAACATGTTCAAGTTTCTTATTTTTCAAAATATTAATAATAATAATAAAAACAAAGTCTAATATTCGTGTACTTAATAAAGTGTATTTTGTTTACAAATGCGCTTCATTATTGGTGACAAAGTAAACTTTTTTAGTCCTACGTAAAGCAAAAGTTGGAATTGGCTAGAAACATTTGATTGTATTTATCATGTGACTTTGACGTCTTATAAATTTAGCCCATTGAGCAGTGAAAGTCAGACAAAAAGTAATTCCCTAAAATTTTTTTTTTTTGTTGATATTGAATTTAGCACTTCTGAAATACCTTAAAATATTGCATTTATTTATAACAACTGGATAGTTATATTAAAAGTAAAAGGAATGTACTTAGAAATTTATACCGTTTTCAAAGAAACTCAATTTATATATTTTGTACCAAAAATGGAAATATGTGCATTAAGTGTGAAAGCACCATAGATTAAAATGTAAGTCTCATTAAAAATTACTTTTGTAATAACACAATCAAGAAGATAGATTACAAAATTGTAGAACTATTTGGGCAATAAAAACTTCAATATGTTCCATAATTAACAATATTCTTGAATAAAGTTAATTTCTAATCAGATCATCTTTATTAAATGCATTCACTCTGCAAACATTGAATCAAATATTTCCTTATCGACACAAGCATAGATAAAATAAAATACGAAGCTGTCTACAAATTATCATGTTATTCAAAAAATGTTGCCAAAGATAGAAACCTAACCTTAGATGTATCGCTTAATTAAACATTTCTAGGCATTCGAAATCTTAAAGGGTTTCTTAGAGATATGGAGAATTTCAAAGTTTTCCTTATCTAGTGCATTCTAGATATTAACTGACGCATTATTTATGCCTTTAATACAGCTTATGCTATATATATTGACTATAAAATAAATAATTATCTTGCAGTGTTATTTCCAAAGTTCGTTAATTGCATTTTTTTTTTTAGCTAGACCTATTCTAAAGTTTATAAGGAAAAACAAGAATAATGCAATGTCATCTTCACAGATGTACGTTTAGTAAAGTTATTTCAATTTAATGTTTATTGTCCGTGCCCATTTTAAAACAGTCTATTTGAAAGTGTAACAAGCATTGTGTAAGTACTTATCTTTCTGAAAGGAAGACGTTTCAAAGAAAGATTTCATCATCTTTTAAAATTATATTTTTAATTAAATTTATTAATTTAACTTATCGCCATTTATCTTATGAATAAAAGGCGCAATGCATGTCATGTCCGTAAACTAAGTACCGTTTTGGAAAAGAAAAGGAAAACTTGCATAAAATTCATTTTCAAAAACAAAACTTGTTTTTACATGTCAGAGCATGTTGGAAACAAATTTTCTTCTTTGCCATTGCCATTGTTTTGGAATTTATCACATCGACAAACCAACTTGTCTATACGCTCTTCAAAGAAAGATGCCATCAATGAATAGATCCATTGCAGAAAGGTTGTTTGCAAAAACTCAACACAAATCAATTACATGAATGTTCTCATTCACTTTTTCTACCAATTCTTCAATGACGACAGAAGGTTACCCATTTCGTGCATCGTCTTGAACACTGGTGCATCCATCATTGAATTGTCTGACCCACTTTTTCACCATTCTGTCACTCATTACATTTTCACCATTCTGTCACTCATTACATTTTAACCATTCTGTCACTCATTATTTATTCATCATTCTGCCACTCATTACATTTTCACTATTCTGTCACTCATTACATTTTAAACATTCTGTCACTCATTATATATCCACCATTCTGTCACTCATTACATTCTCATCATAAACTCTCTACAAGTTGAAGATGGATTTTAAATGGCGTAATATTCATTGAGTAGAATGCCACGCTTACTTAATTTAAACTAATTAAATTATTCCCATTAATTCCATTTTAAATAAAACCCGGTTCTACTCTTCTATCAGCGTCACATTATAGCTTAAGTTTAAACATTAGATCTTTTAAAGACAAATAAACTGTACGCTAAATCAAAAGACATTCTTTTCAGAATCATTAATTTATTTTAACACAATAAGATTGAAATTAAGAAAATCATTAAGATATTTTAACACAATAATATTGAAATTAAGTTAAAGCATAAAAAGATTTACTTAACTGATAGAGATCGAGGGAGAGGAGTCATGTCGCTGCCTGGAGTCCCCACCTGCGGTGACTAATTGGAAGGGACGTGTCAGACCAAGTGGGTGTGAGAGAAATGCCTCCGAGAGAGCGACAATTCGGGATGCATCCGCTTTTATCCCACGGCGGCTTGCTCCTGTATTCTGGAGCGGATTATTTACATTAACTCAATCATTATGTCTGATTGGTCTATAGTCAGCGGATGAATACCGTCTCATGGTCAGTGACATCCCCAAGCGCGGGAAAATCCTAATGACACCCCCTATACCATGATATAATTTATGAGAATAATGCCCCCTTCAGGCGTGGGAACGCGTCACCCTTTTCGGTGGGGTAAAGAGACGCATTCACCAAATTCCATTTGTTGTAAACAACAACAGGGCAGATGTAAAAATTACAGTTGCAACCTTAGGGACCGGCGACCTCCCATCAGTAGAAAAAACAGATTACGGAACTCACTTTATAGTCAGCGGGAGTGGCATTCTTCTTAAACATTTTGAATGTTTAAAAAACCGTTGTAAAAACAACAAAATCTAGCTGCAGTAGCATCACTGTTTTTGCAATCAACATGAGATTCATGAGCCCAAGGGTTCCGGATTCGCCATTTACTTTAAAAAATCAGATTTATATATTATGAACAACTGATCTAACATAAAAATGACAATTTTCCAAACCAACTCAAAAGAGGCAAGATAATGGACCATTGAGGATTTTTACAAGTTCATTATTAAAATAATTAAAATTAAAAGAAATTGATGTTGCTTAGAAAAGAGTTCTTCATTAAACTCAATGAAAAATAAATTAAAAATTGTTTTTAAATATTATCCAGTAAAGTCGTTAATATATAAGATAATTAAACAGTAGATTTTAAATAGTAGAAATCTTAATTATAAAAATGAATAGCTTTATGTTTTGAGTTACATTACGTTTTTATTAAACGTAAATTTCTATCGAATAATACATACATTTATGATTTTCAAACATACATTAAAATATCAAGAATAAACAGCAAAAAATATTACATAACTGATTATGAAACAATAAAATTAAATTTTTCTCTGAAGATAAGCTATATCTTTATCTATTATTTGTAAAGGAAACTCAAGTTGAGAAGTTATTAAAATATCTCCTTCTTAGAAAATAAATCTGAATCTCTATATTTATCTAAAATCTATATTGACAGCACTAAAAATAGAACCGTTATTAAACTGAGGAAAATAGTGGAACATTTCTAAGGTTGTTTTTTTTTTATTCCGGGAATAATATGCTTCGCATAGGTCATTTTAGTACATGTTTTGTTTCAAGAACTAAAAGCGTTTTCGTAACTTTTTGAGACTACTTTTCTTATAAATCATTTGTTTAAACAAATATGCCGACAAAATGAAGATAAATATTGTTAATTTACAACTTTCATTTTTAATATATTTGTTTTAAGAAAGTACTTTCAGATATTCACAAGCAACGGCTCAAATAATTAATTAATTTATTTATTTTTGAATTTGTTTCAAACTAAACTTTATGAATGAAGTTATTTATTTAAATGGAGATAAAAGAATCATAACAAATTTTTGGAGAATTTACGTGATCGCTCTTAATTTTGTCTTACTATTTTTATACTATATGTAATATTCGGACGTTAGTTTTAATCTTTAGGGGTGGGTTATTTTGATAAGAAATAACCCACTCTCTTTATGAAGTGGTGTTTCAGATACACTTGCCTCTTTTAATTCTGAAATTGGTTGAGACTGTCATGTGCTATTGAACAATGATTTTAACTTAATGAAGAGAATTTCGTTAAGTGATCGATGTGCATAAACTGTAAGAGACAACAAGGTGTTCAAAAGGCTTTCAAATGAAGAGGCCTTTTCTAGAATTTAAAACAAAGTCCATTCTTTACTGTCCACTTTGCTTTATGGGTTAACGACCGACAATATTTCCAATAAACATTTGTTGATGCGATTGAAATAATAATAATGAAATTCATGTCTAAATCTTGTAAACCGCTTTTTAAACATGTTTGGAATATCATTTGAACGAAGAAATATCGGTATTTCTCAATGACTTTTACAGTTTTAAACTCTTAACTGGTCAGCGTTTTTACCCAAAACGTTTGCAAAAAGCACATTTTTCATTGTATACAATAAGCATCATACTTAGTAGAATTGTGTGCGTGAGGAAATAGAAGAACTTTATTTTAATTTTTTAAGTTTTTGCAGTATTTTTGATTTTAAAATTGTGGAACAAAAAAAAATCCTTTATGTGTGTTTGGTTTTTGTAAGTACTCTCTGCATGCTATGAAGAATGTTTCATATATGCCTGACAAAATTTTGTGTTTACACTTCACTTTTTAAAACAATTGCGGGTTGTGTGTGTATATATATTTGAAGCATGGAGTAAAACAAAGACGTACATTGCAAACTGGACAGAAATTTTATGTTTCTTTTGGGATTATCTTCTTTCCATTTTCATTTCTTTTCAAGCAGCAAACTGCATTTTGTTTTGTCTAAAGCAGTGCTTCTCAGACTTTCAATATATTTGTGATCCAATATTTTAACACATTTTTTTTCGCTCTCTCACTTCCATACAAAAAAACAATGTATTGGATTCAATAATAATATACTTTGACACTAAAGTTACGATACGACTTTAACCCTCTTAAATGCCGCTAATGTGTATAAACGTCTCGCTCGGACAAATCATTAATTGCCTTGACGTATATGTACGTCTTTCCAAAGTACGATATTTTCTGTTTGCTGCTATCCATAAAATAATTATGAAGGATTTAGAGAATGCAATAAAAGTACCTTAACAGCGTTTGCGAAGGATTTACATACATAACATTGTAGACAGAATCACGTAACTTTTAATCGACAGTTAAAGGAATAATTATAAACTGTACAAATTATCAAGAAATGCGTTATTTTTTGTATATAATTTATATTTGACAAGTCCATGGGGTCACTGGTAATTATTAAACTTGTTCATAGCTTAGCAGTGATAAATTAATTATAAAAAATACATCATGCAGTACTGATATATTTATAAGTGTATTATATCAGTGTAAAAGTGTATTTTGTTTTTTATTAAGTCAGAATGTATTTTTTTTGTTTACTTTCAGTAAATTAATAATTTTAAAAAATAAAACATTGTTTTCAACTTTTCAATGTGCTCACGCCCCACAGTTTGGAAACTCTGATCAAAAGGTTTGTTTTTCAATAATTTGATCAATGAGATCAAGCCTAACTTTTAGAAGTATGTTCAACCCTCCTGTTGTACTGCATAATATATAAAAATTTCAAATTGCAATGTAAAAAGGTATGGAAAAAATCGTGTACAAAAACCTCCTCTTATTTGACAAATTAAAGCTTACCAAAGAACGATAACATTAAAATAATTATAAAAAGAATAATCCAGATAACCAGTAGATAGCTCTGAATAAGAATCTAAATTTAATTCATCCTTTCACAAAAAAAGCGTTTTTATATTTTTTTATATTACTGTAATTAAAAAAGAGAAAAGAAAACGTACTAGACTGAATGCAAATGCATTGCTGTCATCACAACTCAAATTTCAAGGATCTAAATCATTATTTTTGTCAAAGAAAAATCCCTGCCTCAACGACAAAGAGAATATCATGAAAAGCAATTTAGTATCATACGCAAACTACATCACATTTTGACTAAGAATTCTTAGATTAATAATGTGAAAAATTTTTGAAATAATATTAATCATGCAAATCAGCGTTTAATATAGAATTAGGTGAACATTGAAATTCATAAATTTTATATTGTTTATAAGTATGTTTTCAAAAAATATGTATACATGTGATTTATAATGTACATAATTTATGTTAATTAAAGGGACATTTAAGGAATTTATAAAACAATTTCAGAACAGATAAAAATACATAAAATTAATATTGAATATCTTTGAAGTAGTTTTTAAATATCATTAGAATTTTTACTCTTTTGAAAGTTATATTTATTACATTAGAAAATAAAATCTTGAAGCGGCAATTATAATAAAAAATACATACTTTAAAGGATTTTTCATTCATTTTTCTTCATAAATTTATATTAAAAAATTCAAAATAAACAATGAAGTTAGTAAAATTGGATTGTTGACAATCTCAATTTGTTTTTCAACGTCAACTTTCATAATATTTGTATATCCAATAAGCATTTTTATTAAGATAAAAATAGAGGTCCTTTAAAAATATCTACTCTATTTTCCAAAAAAGAAAAATATATTATTAATAAAACCATCAGTAAAATTTAAACATATTTCAAACATTTAACATTTTTTTATATAATTTCTAATACTCTTAGTTTGAGATTATTTTGATGCTTAAGGCATGACATTTTTTTTTCTTTTTCGATGAAAAGTGCAACGATTCAATAAGTTTTTATTATTAAAAAGGAAATGCTTACACCGCAAAATGTTTTGATTGAAAATGGGTTTTGTACATTTTATCTGAGCCGACAGAACATGTTTTAAAGAAATTTTTCACTCAATAAAGTGTTGCTTTATAACAATGTTTCAGTTTTTACATGCATTTCAAAGAAAAATAGAGTGACTTCAAATTTGAATCGAATATAAATGACAAAGGAGGAAACTATAAGGCATAAGAAAATAAATTTGTTTTGCTCATTTTTCCGCAGTTTTTTTTCCAAAGGACAGTTAAAACTAATTTTTCCCATGCAATGATGTGCAACTTTTACTGTATTAGATGTGCTTTTCACTAACAATGAAACAATTGCTGTAAATCATTTTCTTTCGTCAAAACACTGAGATCCATGCAAACTGGGTATTACAGTTAGTTAAATGTACAATTCATGTCAAATCAGTCACAATTTGATTCAAAACACATATTGTATGCGGACTCACTTTCTGCCGCTTACAGCGCTATCTATCCATGCAGTTTGGACCTTTTTTTTTACGTTATATGCCATTCTGCTCAGTTTTCAAGTACGTATATATTCAATTTAAATTTAAAATAATTTTGACTAGTTATTTTTTGTTACATAATTTTGAAACTGAAGATTTAAATATCATTATTTTGTATTCATAAATTTGTTAGTTAGAAAGATCTTATTAAACTATTGGAGTGTAAATTGTTGATCTCTCTATCCAATTTATAAAACATTTAATCGAATATTAAAAATATACACTGGTGTGCAAAAATTAAGGACGAGACGGTTTTCAATATCACTTTGTACAAAAGCTTTCCAAATCAACACATTTAATACCGTAAGATCCCCAATACGTAAGGACATGTGTAATATGTAAGCAACACTTACTAAAAAGAGAAATCAGAGGGATGAAAAGAAACTTTATTGAAAAGTAGCATGGAGCGCAATGCGACTGAAGGCTGAAACATCCCTGTGATGAGTGTCCAGCAAAAAACATCCGGTCTTTAGTAGGGGGATAGGATCTCCCTGACTGCTAGGCAGGTTTCACAGCGTCTGTACATACTGAGTAGGGGTGTCAATGAGTTGTTGAGGTATTGCTGCCCATTCGTCTTGCAGCGCCAATCGAAGCTCCCGAATCGTTACTGGTGGTAAGGTACGAGCTGCCAAGCGTCTGCCTAGAAAATCTCATACATGCTCGATGGGATTGAGATCCGGAGATCGTGCCGGCCAATCCATACGTTCAATATCCTCCACTCTCTAAAGAGCTGTTTGGCAGCTACTGTGCGATGACATGGTGCACTGTCGTCCATGAAGGAACTGCAGACCCATAACGCCTCTAAAAGACGCACATATTGAAGAAGAATCTCGTTACAATAATGGCTCCCGTTGACTGAACCTGCGTCGAAGATGTGAAGGTCTGTACGACTACCAAGCATGATGCCTCCCCAAACGAGAACTCCGCCAGCTCCATACCTGTCCCTCAATGATGTTCGAGGGATGATTGCGGCTTCCCCGCTCTCTCCAGATGAGTATGCGATGAGAATCGCTACTCAAACTGAATCTGCTCTCATCTGTAAAAGAGTACTCGTCTCCATTCATTGTCTCTCAATTCCGGTGTTCCCGGCACCACAGAGAACGTCTTCTTCTCGATGGTCCGGCGTTAAAGGTACACACCGTACAGGGCGTCGTGCCAACAGACCACCACCGTGCAGTCTTCAGGCCACGGTAAAACGCGATATCGGTCATCCAGTCGCCTGTGTCGTGTGTCTAGCGATTTCTCCCGCAGTCTGCCGCCTGTTTCTTCTGGCCTGTAAGACAATGTACCGGTCATCTGTGGGTGTGGTTCCTCGTGGACGACCACTATCGAATTCCTGGATATAGCTGTTCCTGTAGTTTGAAATTGTCTCCAAAGTCGTGAAACGATGCCAGTGAGCAATTCCGAACTCTGCAGCCACACTTGTCACACTGCGACCTTCCTCCAGCTTCCCAATGATTCGACCTCGAGTAAAAGCATCCAGATTTCGTCTAACCGATTGATTATTCGCCATTTCTCTCTGAGGCAGCAACTCGGTGTGATTTTAACTGATATACGGCGTGCAATCTCTTTGCCAGAAATACTGATCTTACACCGACAACATGCTTTATACTACTCAGACACTCCCCCATTCGTCTACCTGCATATCTGCGCATGTGCTACCGTACATCACCTTACTTAATCTCTGATTGGTCTGCCCGCACTGCCTCTTCGTTCAGCTGATATGCTAATTTTTCGACTTCGCCCTTAATATTTGCACACCGGTGTATATCAAGGAACTTATAGTTCATGCATTAAATACATTGCCAGCTATTCCAAAGGCAATAAATGCAAAAGACAAGAA
>BMAU01012056.1:5000-10000 GCA_019973935.1 Trichonephila clavipes | reverse complement strand
TATATATATAAATATAGTATGTATATATATATAAATATATATGTATATAAAATATATATGTGTATATATATATACATATATATATATATAAATATATATATATATATACATATATACATACACAAACACATATACATATATATATACATATATATACACAACATACTATATATATACACAAACATATACATATATATATACATATGTACACTGGTGATGCCAAAATTAAGGACGAAGTCGAAAAACAAAGCAATATCAGCTGAACGAAGAGGCAGAGCGGACAGAAAGACCAATCAGGGAGATTAAGTAAGGTGATGTACGGTAGCACATGCGCAGATATGCAGGTAGACGTAATGGGGGAGTGTCTGAGTAGTATAAAGCATGTTGTCGGTGTAAGATCGGTATTTCTGGCAAAGATTGCACGCCGTATAGCAGTTAAAATCACACCGAGTTGCTGACCTCGAGAAATGGCGAATAATCAATCTATTAGACGACATCTGGATGCTTTTACCCGAGGTCGAATCATTGGGAAGTTGGAGGAAGGCCGCAGTGTGACAAGTGTGGCTGCAGAGTTCGGATTGCTCACAGCATCGTTTCACGACTTTGGAGACAATTTCAAACTACAGGAACAGCTATCCAGGGGTTCAGTAGTGGTCGTCCACGAGGAACCACACCCGCAGATGACCGGTACATTGTCTTACAGGCCAGAAGAAACAGGCGGCGACAGCGGGAGAAATCGCTAGACACACGACACAGGCGACTGGACGACCGATATCGCGTTTTTACCGTGGCCAGAAGACTGCACGGTGGTAGTCTGTTTGCGGACGCCCTGTACGGTGTGTACCTTTAACGCCTGCCCATCGGAGAAAGGCGTTCTCTGTGGTGCCGGGAACACCGGAATTGGAGAGACAATGAATGGGGACGAGTACTCTTTACAGATGAGAGCAGATTCAGTTTGAGTAGCGATTCTCATCGCATACTCATCTGGAGAGAGCCGGGGAAGCCGCAATCATCCCTCGAACATCATTGAAAGGGACGGGTATGGAGGTCGCGGTGTTCTCGTTTGGGAGGCATCATGCTTGGTAGTCGACAGACCTTCACATCTTCGATAGTTCAAAGTCAACGGAACCCGTTATTGTAACGAGATTCTTCTTCCATATGTGGCGCCCTTTTAGAGGCGCTATGGGTCTGAAGTTCCTTTCATGGACGACAATGCTCCATGTCATCGCACAGTAGCTGCCGAACAGCTCTTAGAGGAGGTGAGGAGTGAACAGCTCTAGAGAGGCACATATATATATATTATATATATATACATATATATATACATATATATATACATATATATATACATATATATGTACATATATAAGATACATATATATATACATATATATATATACATATATATACATTACATATATATACATATGTATATACATATATATAAGACATATATAAACATATATATATATATATATATATATATATATGGAAAGTCCAATAATCTTCGAATAAAAATCAGACTCATTAGAAGGCGGGATTTTAGATTGGCGATGTGGTTTGTCTAGGCGTAAGTGTTTATGAAAAGGGTGAGGATGAATTAAATGAATCTAAGTCATTTAAACACAAATACTTCTGTTTAAGTAAAAAAGAGAATTTATTTAAAAAGTTAAAGGAAAATATTTACAAAAAGATAATTACAAAAAGAGAAAGACATGCAGGAATTAAGTTTATTAAAAGTTGAGTAATACCTTTAGGAAGACGGGGATATGAACCTTTCTCATTGGCTGGATGTTAGACTGGTGATGTCGCGTTGGGCGCGGAAATGCGGTAAAGACGCGACGTGTTGAACTAGCAGGTTAGGTTGGCCTCTGCCGAAAAATTATCAAGCCGGAGCTACGAAAGCTCACTAGATGGCGCTGCTTCGGAATGCAGTAATAAATACAATTGAGATTTATGGTCCTCTGAAAAGGATATGACTCAACCTTTTTACAAATGTTTCAAATTGAAAATCCTACAGGATCACCCTCTCCCAGAGCTGGTCTCTCAGCCTTACAAAATGTTGAGAGCTAAAGTACTTTAAATACAAACTCTTATTACAACTATAAATTTGATGATTATTGAATATGGATGCAATAAAGACAAATAATACTATTCTTAAAGATAATAAAAAATAAAATATTACAGATCAAAAGATGTATATCTAATATTCACACCGACCTAAAATAAAGAGATATAAAAACAAAATATTCTATGTTGTGATCGACAAGTAACTAAACCATAAAAAAATCCTTTGCATCAATAGAAAGATAATGAATAATACGAAAATATAATAAATATTACAAGTGAATATAAATGATTTATGGAAACGAGTGTTACCATAGACATCTATTAATTTCAACAGGGATATAATATGAGAAAAATTAAAAATAATAACAAATAAAAAAAAAATTCAATTACATAAAAATGTTTCATCAAATCAGCTGAGGTAGGTGGCTGGAGTCTGGTCCATCGTGCTGACCAACCTTTTCCACTTCATACCTATCCTTGAATTAACTTTTGTTACTTTGTAAGGGCCTAAGAACTTTGGTCTTAGTTTCAGTCCAGCTCCAAATTGGGTTTTTGATGGCTACTAAATCATTTTCTCTTAAAAATTCGCGTTGTTCTAGTAATTCTTTTCGCTATTTCTTCAGGAAGTAAGTCTTTGATTAGATGTTCCTCCTTTGTTACGCATTTTGATTCCCAAATATAATCGAATGGTGTCCATTTTGTACTGCGACTTATAGTACTATTTAGTATTCTCTGTAATCTGTCGACGTATTTGTACCATTTCGTTGAGTCGTCTAATGATAGTTTGGTGAGAACTGAATCAAAGTTCGATGAATTCGTTCAACTTGTTCGTTTCCTCGAGAAACACCTGTTGCTATTTGTAGATGTTGAATGTTCTCTTCATCACAGTAGTCGTTGAATAATTTTGAAGTGAACGCTGAACCTCTATCAGAGATGATTCTGATGGGATTACCAAAGGTCTTCTGCTGTTGTTTTAGTTTTTCGAGGGCACTTTCAGCAGACACAGTTTTGACGGGATATAGCCAAGTAAATTTGGTAAATGCGTCTACTACGGTGAAATGTGTTGATAATTTTGTTTGTGGAGGGTAAAGGACCAATGAAGTCAACATGGTACGTACTTAAAGGAATGCTTTCCTTAGAAATAGGATTCAAAAACACTTCCTTTTTGCCAGTTTTCTATTAGCTAAGATACATGGAACACAATTAATTAGTACTTTTTTTAACGACGTTGGATAAATTTTGGGATAAGAAATTCCCGTTTCACAATTTCTTCTGTTTTTCCTACTGAGAAATGACCATTTTCGTGAATTAATTTAATTAGTTCAGCTTGCATTGCTTTAGGTGTTACAATTAATTCTCGACCATTTAAGTACTTATAGAGTATACCATTTCGCTCAAAAATTCTTCTGATTCTTGCTTCCTCTAGAAGTGATTTCAATGTTTGATGTTGTCATCTTCCTTGTGCGTTTTTAAGCTTTGAAGTTAATGTATCATTGCATACCATCATTACGGGATATCGGCTAAGAGCATCAACGTGCTTCATACGACTTCCAGCTCTGTGCTCTATTTCATAATCGAATTCTTCTAATTGAAGCGCCCATCTGGCTAATTAGCTCCTTTTTTGCATAGTCTTCTGAAATGCTGAACAGTCAGTTACTATTTTAAAGTGTTGTCCTAAAAGATATATATATACACGAAACTTCTTTAATGCGTTGATAATTACTAGTACCTCTAATTCGTAGCTGTCATACTTTTCTTCTGCTGTATTTGTCTTTTTCGACATGTAGTAAACGGGATGTAACTTTCCATCTTCTGCTTCTTGTAACAAAATTGCGCCGTACCCTTGTTTACAGGCGTCTGTATGCAGTTCTGGTTTTCTTCCATACTTGTAAAGGTGCAAGATTGGGCCTTCGGACATGATTTTCTTCAATTTTACAAATGCTTCTTTTTGTTGAGTCCTGAAAAAAAAACAAAGAGGTTTTCTTTTCTTGTTAAATCGCTAAGTGGTTTAGCTATCTTTGAATAATCCTTGATGTACTTGCGGAAATATCCAGTTAAACCAAGAAAATTTTGTACTTATTTTATTGTTGTTGGTTCTGTAAATTTTCAGACAGCTAGTGTCTTCGTGGGAGATGGTTTAATAGTTCCGCTTTCTACAACGTGACCTAGAAATTCAATTTTCTTTTTTAAGAATTGGCACTACTTGAACTTAATTTTTAATCCGTATTTCTTTGCGACTTCAAAAATAATTTTAAGTTTTTCGAGACCTTCCTGTTCGTTTTTCGCTGGAATGACGAGATCATCTAAATAACTGATTACAATTCCTTTCCGAGTAAGATCTCTAAATATAATTGATACGAAGCGTTGGAAAACTCCTGGACTTGTGCTTAGTCCGAAAGGAACTTTGTTGAATTCAAATTGTCCATCTGGGACGACAAAGGATGTATACTTTCTTCAATCTTCGTCAACATCGACGTGGAAGAAACCATTGCGTAAATCTAATGTAGAATATACCTTTGCTTGGTAAAGTGTCTAAAACATCTTCGATGATAGGTAACGGAAAATTCCTATATCTTTCACAAGCTTGATTCAATTTTCTGTAGTCAATGCACATTCTCGAAGATCCATCTTTCTTTTTTTTACCATTACGATTGACTTGCATATTCCGCAGAACTTTGACGTATAATGCCTTCGTTGAGCCATTCTTCTATCTGTTTGTTTATTTCTTGTCTTTCTGTGAAAGCTAGTCGACGAGGAGGTTGACAGACTGGTTCTTCGTCTTTTAAAATAATTCTCATTGTGACGTCAGTAGATGCTGTTTTTTCTGGCTTGTAGTCTTGAATTAACCTTTCAAGTTCCTTCTTGATTTGACGATTTTCAACATGACGTAGGTCTAGTTCTTCTTGAAGATTTTCAGCAGATATTTGCAT
>BMAU01012055.1:0-24905 GCA_019973935.1 Trichonephila clavipes | reverse complement strand
TTAAAGTACAAATTCATGACATAAGTATTAAATTTTGTATGTTACTTTTAAGCAAAAAAGTTAAGTAATAGGATAATTACTAAGTAATTTTTCCCTTTCTCTGATTTTTAAATTGGAACATATTACAAAATGCGGTGGTTAAGCTTTTAGAAGACAAAATATAGATATCAGCTAAATATAGAAAATATACCCAGAGGGTCAATTTCTTATCTTAAACTCCCTTTCAAAACTTTGCTCTGTAAGACAAGCCCATGGAAGTAGCTAATAATTATTAAACTTGTTCTTAATTTAGTATTAATTAATTAGTCATAAAAATACTCTGTGCACCACTCATACAATGAAAGCAGTGTTTCTCAAACTTTCAATACTGGCGACCCAATTTTCAATCATAATTTTTGTCTCGCCCCTGTACAACAATAATGTATTTACTGCAAAAAAATGCACTTTGAGAGAGAGACGCTAAAGTTACAATGAACTTAATTATAAACAGTACAAATTAATACGATAAGTATATTAAATTTTGTGTATATAACTTTTAAGTAATATATATTTTAAGAAAATTACTTAAAATATATATTACTTAGAATTATGTTATTTTTCTTTCTCTAATTTTTAAATTGGAACAGATCGCAAAATGATGTATTTAATTAAAGATTTATTTCCTTCAGCATATTCATTTCTCAAAGTACAAATGTCATTAGAAAAATAGTCTAGTCAATGTCGCTCTCTATCATATCCATCACATCTGGCATTATAGGGTACGTTTGCGTGAGTCTGGGCAACCTATCGGACGTCTGCGCAAGACATGAAAATGCTTTTCCTCGTACAATTCCCGTCAGTTTTGGTCGACTCGATACTCCTATAGCTACCGAATCTAGCTTGAATGTACATTTTTTTAATTTCCACGTTAATTGTAATTCACGGTAATTAAGTATTTACGGCAGTAGATTAAAACAATATCATACATACATTTTTAAGTCGTAAGGAAACATTCGACCATAATAAAGAATCAACAAGTAAACAGACGAACGAGCATGGTTCCGAAAATTAAATCAAGACGATCTTCTCAAAATACTTAAATTTTGATTTGCCACTACTGAAGTAAATGATAGAAAAAGGCCCCAGCTCGATATGTTTAAAACTTACAAATCTGTAGAACAACATGTGAAAGTTGTTTTTGAAACATGTAAAATCATTTAGCTATGTTGGCAAAGAATTTTAGAAAGTATTTTCTGGATGAGGACAGTTTGGTAGCACGTTACGAGTGGATTAGGGATTTATTTCAAGATACTCCAGAAGGGCTCTCAACTTCCGAAGAAGAAATCTTCATAGATTTCCCATCCAGTGAAAAAAATTAAAAGGCAATTTTGTAATAAATCGCTCTTTGAATTTGGGGTAGAGGTGGATGAGGAATTATCTGTACTGAAAACAAAAGCACTTCGTATACTATTACCATTTTCAACATCCTACCTTTTTCAAACCGGATTTTCTGCAGTGCATGCCTTGAAGACAAAATATAGATCTCAGCTAAATATAGAAAAATAACTCTTTAAGTGTCAATTTCTGATATTAAACCTTCCTTTGAAAAACTTTCCTCTACAAGACAAGCCCGTGGAAGTCCCTAATAATTATTAAACTTGTTCTTAATTTAGTAATAAGATTGATTGATTGAATATTAACGTTGCACTGTTTAGCTGCACGAGGGCTTTTGACGACGGACCACGTAATTTTGAACCATGGTCAAGTGACGTGGACGACACCTTAGTTGGCACCCCTCTCTCCTAACTACCACATCACACCAACGGGAGGACGTTTCAGATCTCGACAGATTTAACGTGCTTCGCTGCCCTACACGGCGGGTCTTTAGTGGTACTGGGCTCGAACTCGTGACAAGGCAAGCCACGATCCGATACCTATACCACTCGGCTACATAGGCAAAATTCAATAATAAGAAATTATTTATAAAATACCTTCTTCAGTACTGATACATCAAACGTATACTGGCTGAAACAAACTGGCTTCGTAAACTGGCTTCGCACGAGTTCTTTTTTAAAAATAAAACATTATTCTTGATATAATAGCTGAACTGTAAGGAGAGTAAAACTGTGTGCACGACATTGTATACAAAATGTAAAATGATTTTTTTAGATAAATGCTATAATTGTAAATAACTGTTTAAAAAAACTGTAATTTTAAACCTCACACAATTAGCATTTAGAATTAATGTTAAATTATGAAAAAGAATATAAAATTCCGATGAAGAATAATTGTGTTACTTTTTAACATTTAAAGCGAGAAGACTTCAAAATGTTTTAACCCGGGAGCAGGCGCGTACTCGATACTAACATTAATGGTAGTGCGGGGACTCAGTCACCCCAGTCATTTGTTTAGAATTATTTTTACTGTACACGATACAAATCGGAATTCTAGAGAATATTTTAATTTATAGAAAGTATACTTACCTTCTTTCAAGGACTATTCAATTCTTTTGATGATTTGAGAAAAATCCAATAAAACTAAACTAAAATGATTCAAAAGTACAAGACCATAATAAAGGACGCAAATCAGACACTTTTCAATTATCCTACAGAAATGTTAAACCAATCAATTCTTTTTCCAAATATCGCAAAACTCAATTATTTACAATTTCCCTAAGCGAAAAGCAAACGCATAAAAGATGGGAGGGAACTAATATTGATAATAACCATACCATAAGATTGAAGGTCAATCAAATGATTAGCAAACGTACTATGCAGCCTGGCTGAAAAGTGAATCATGACTTCCTTTTCTTTTTCTACAACTAATGTACAGTATTTCAATAATAATTAGTGTTGAATTGTTTATATTACAATTTTTCTCAGGGTCTGGGTTTCGTTTTTTCTTTTAACGAGTAATATTTTATGTTAAACCGTAATAAAAAAAATCTCTCATTGAGGAAATACAGCAAATAAAACAAAAGGTTTTTTTTTTTTAATTTGGTTTTGGGATCAAAGATAGCTATTTGATGACGGAAAAAGCCAGATAATAAACATAAATTATGTCAGTGTTGTTGTGTGTATTTTTTTTTTTATTATGAAAGAAAGCATTTTGTTTTACTTCTCTTTCCGGTTATTTTTTTAAAAAAAAAAATCTTTAAATTTTCGATACGCTCGCGCCCCCTTGTAGGTCATCGCGCCCCAGGGGGCGCGCCCCACACTTTGAGAATACCGCCCTATACCGTGCCAAAGGAAGTTATTTTCAAGAAATGTTTACTAAAACTTGTGAAGATCCCCTTGGATCTCACTTTGAGAACGAAAATGATTTAGAGTCAAAGAAGAACCAGTAGCCATTTTAATGAATAACTTTCTTTATTTGGTTTTCTTTCCCAAATAGAATCAAAGACTTTTAATAACAAGTAATTCAAATTAGCTATATGAGGTTTAAAAGTTACTTTCCTTTATATTAACTTAAATATTTAATGATCCAATTAATTAACAACTAGAATATCGATCACGCAGAGATTACCGCGATAAGAGATCCCAGAATTATATTCGATGATATTCCTATTGAACATTTAACTTTAATCTCACTCCTAATATAAAGCTTTAATGAAACTTTAATTATAAATCAATATTTACCACACTGCAGCTCAGCTCAGCTCTTCCTGAGATTTATCCACCTAGAAATCTTCAATAATAAATCTCTAACTTCACTATTATACCTTTCTGCTTCAATCTCTCTCTCCTATTGCTTTTTACTTTACTATTCCGTTTGACTTAAATACTTTATCTAATCTGCATAACAAGGAATCCTGTCCTCTTTTTGGAGCTGATTGGAAATATGTAGGGGAATTAAATTTCCCTAAAAAAGACGACTCAGAAGGTTAGTGATAAAGTTCCGTATAGGTTTGTCTCAAACTTAGCTCCTAAAATTTTTCCGAGTTGGGTGAGGTAAACAGGGTGTATTGCAGCGGTAAATAATGTTAGATAAATGATGCATTTTCAATTATTATATTTTTAACTAATCTGAATTTTGAATTTAAATATGCTAAATAGATTATTTGTAATTTTTCCTGTTTTTGGTATTTTCAGTGTTTTTAATTGTTTGTGTAATACAGCCTGACTTGCGTACGTACAAGAATAAATATATTTGCTTAATCTAGAATTTTAATATGTTAGATGCAGACACTATTAAATTACATACACGCACTGCAATAGCACCTTTTTATCTGGTCATAATTAAAAATGTTTTAATTCATCAAATTACGACGTTTTAAAACAGTTTTAGTTGTAGTGTCATGTTTATTGTATGCTCGAATATTGTATCTGAAATATTTAACACACACATTTAAAATATATCGAGATTATTAAAGAAGAGAATGATTGTTGATTGATCTATCCATTTTTTATGTAAATGATTTTTTAAAGACGATCTTTAAATATAATGCAACATAAGTTTTCATTGAAAAAAACTGTTTCCCATAATTGCTTACATAAAACAAAAGGTACCGAATATTCCTTCGTATAATACTCACTTATATTTTCAAACTGCAATTTTAAATCTATCGGTATATACCGTGTATGACAAGAAACCTCTTTTTACAAAGAAACCTGAAATGAATGTGTGCAATTCTCTCATCTTTTGAGTTCTAAAATAAGACGCGTGAAGGGTTAATATAAAATCTTGGAAGGAAAATAAATCTAACGAAATTCAAAAGTCGCTAAAATATGCAACATATCTAACAATCTGGAGAGAACGAAAGATCGTTATTTATTTACTAATAGAGTAACAATCATGTTGAAAAAATGAAACAAAATTCGTTGATATACCTAAAGAAATAATAGACGACCAATAGGAAGAATCTTTTTATTAACCGAAATAAAAGTTAATAAGGTATGTCATTTCTTTTTTAATCAAACAGTAGAAATATATGAAGAAATCTATTTTTTAATACTCCTCTTTTTCTTTATGTTTGAAACTATCTTTTTTATGCTCAGCGTATGTAATGCACCCCTGTAAATTTCGATCTTATTTTTGTGATAAAACTGTGATTTCCTATCGTTTAACATAAAAGGATAAGAAATGTTGAAGGTTATTCTTGGAGATTGCAAATTCTTGCTCCTTTTCCCCACGTATTAAATCCTGCAAATGTTAAAAATAAACAGTACACAACTTCGGTATCTCATTTACAAGTAAATATCGTATTTAAATGTAAATATATCCAGTAATGCTCCCAACGGTGTTTATACTAAATGGTAACTTTCTTTGTCCCCACAAAAAATAATGCATATTCAAGTTTTAACGTTTTTTTTTTTTGTTTTTTTGTGAATCTTAGATCTACATAAATAGCTAGGAACTTTGCTACAATTGTTCATAAAGTTGTACTACATAAGGGATCTACCTATTAGATTATTTCTTACCGTGGCTTACGTGCTTGTACTTTAATTTCGAGAATTTTTAGCAGATTTGCTTGGCAAAATTTAAATGCAACCACACACGTACTGTACTATATTATTTATATATATATAATATATTTTCATCACACATGGGCTCATTATTACATTATACAATATCTGATATACTATTTCCTTTCGCGATAATTAGTTTGATCTTTATTATAAAACGGACTGTACTAATTATCGTAATAGTTAGTATAAGCATTTTATTACCTAATAATAAAATTTTATTGAAATATATCATATGTAGCTGTGCAAATATATCATCTTGATATATTTGCACATTTAATGTGTCTTGAGAAAAATTTTCTTTTTATTGCTAGAATAGGTAATTCTAAAACTCAAATAAATATAAATATTTATGCAGGTGGAATCTAGCATTCAATTGCGTAATTATATTTCCGAATTATATATGTGTGTAGTGACTCTACAAATTTTAACTATAGTAATTAAGGAATGGTGGGCAGAAAAACAAAAAGACAAATGTTAAATTTCGCCATTTCCTAGAACTTAGATTGGCGTGTTTAGAAAATATCAGACCAAGAGACATACTGAAAAGTATTTCTATACAAATATTTAATCTGAATTTATTAAAATTTAAAAATGGAATGAAATGAAATATGAAAATTTCGGTTCTGTTTGAAAATTATAAATAATACTTTTTTTTTGTTGTTTTTCTTCTTTATCGTTTGGTTGTTTTTTTTTAATTGGAATAATGCATTGCACAAAAAAATAAAAACCTATTGGGATCGATATTTCACAATGATAACAAGGTATATCTTGTAGCAAGGGTTCAACCAATAAACGGAGAAAATATTAGGTTTTTGAACCGTGTGTTCAATATCTCTTTCGAAACTAAATTTTATTTAAAAAAAAAAGGGAGACTTCAAGCAAATGTTGTTCTGTTACGAGTTTTATATACAGCTTATTTTTATATATAAAATAAGCTGCTATTTATATAGTATTATACAGTAGTAAATTTCGCCTTACGAAATATTATCGCCAAATCACAATACATCAGCAAATACTGCCAGCGTATTCGTGGAAAGGTTATTGTGTTTCGCAAGTGCGTGTGGAAAGCTTTCCGCTATTGGCTGTATATCGCGAAATTCGACAACTTTTTTACCTTTGAATGAATGAATAATTGAATATTAACGTCACACTGTTCAGCTACACGAGGGCTTTGGGCGACGGACCACGTAATTTTGAACCATGGTCAAGTGACGTGGACGACACCTCAGCTGGCACCCCCCTCTCCTAACTATCACACCACACCAACGCGAGGACGTTTCAGCTCTCGACAGATTTAACGTGCATCGCTGCCCTACATGGTGGGTCTTTAGTGGTGCTGGACTCGAACTCGTGACAAGGTAAGCCACGATCCGATACCTATACCACTCGGCTACCGCGGCCACTTTTTACCTTTGAAGAATTGATCGAAAATATAATACGTTTGTCACAGGGGTGACGAAACTTTATGGATGAACGTGTCATTTTTTTATCAAAAAGTGTTTAATGAGGTGTAGACGCGCCGTCAAATAATTTTGACTTGTAATTATTGGGAATATAATAAAACTAAATACTAAGAGAACACAAAACTCTTTATTTACTACTCAGAAATACCTTTTACATTGTATAGCTGAAAATGTTTTAGTTATATGAGTAATTCATATTGAAGTAACATTAGTGTGAACTCTATTGTTGCGTATTGTGTGTGTGTGTGTGTGGATAGCAAATACCTTATATTATTATTGTAACACATTACTTTTAGTAGAATGCATGCTCAATTGGAGTCATATGGCAGTCGGGTTTTAAGCAATTATTATTATTATTATTATTATTATTATTTTTTGCCGTGGCTCACTTTTTTGACAAGAGGATTTTCAGATTGTTTCAAAATGCCATTTTATAAAAGATATTATGCATAACACCATTCCAGAACAAAGAAACACACACCGCCTTGTCGCCTTTACTAATAATGCCATATTTCTAGATTCACCAAACCTGAAGTTCTGTGTTACACTTACTATCTTGCCATTTTAATCTTTTGCTTAACTAGCTATGTTAAGTAACACTTAAAAATCGTAAATATAACACAAATAGACTTTAAAAAATACAGTTGTATAAATGACATTGACTATGCTATGCTAAGCAATTTACCAAGCAAGTGTGCTCTCCGGCGCATCGCGACCGATCACTCGTATTTGTTCTTAATACTTCGTAGTGAACTTTATTATTTTTAAATAAAATACAAGGCATGTTGACCCTGGCGTGCACAAAATATTGTGTCGCGTACCATGAATGGCACGCGTGCCAATGGTTCGCCATCCCTGGTATATACCCTTTATATAACGTAATTAAATTCCAGAAAATGATATAAAATATTGTATCAAAACTTATAGAAATGTAGATTACGTGTTCCCCTTTTTTTTACGATTCAGTTGAAATATTAATTATTAGAAATAAACCATCAAAAACACATAATATCGCGGATTGATTAATTCTTTTGAAAAACGCAAGAACCCTGCATTAAATGTCGAAGGAGCCAAAGGTTCTTTTTAAACTTCGAAAATTCATTAAAAGAGAAAGAAACGATAGTAAAAAATGAAGTTTGCAGGAAAGGGCTTACAACGGATTTTTAGCGGCTTATTTAGTCGTTCTCTCGATAAATCGAAGAGTGCATTACCTGTAATAAGCTTCATGCAGACGGGCACATCCTCCATACTATGCCAATACAGTAAAATGATTCTTAATTACTAATTTTGGTGTGGACAGAGCGATGGGTCGAAATCGCAAGACAGCAGAGAAACAAAGGTAAGCCAATCGCACTCAGGTCGAATTCTGGATATGGGATTATTTAGAATCACTTATGTACCATTTATCACCATCAACGTTTATCGAACTCAAATATTCCATATGTCGCTTTATTAATTTGCGTCTCATTAATTCACGTATCTGTTGCATTTAGCTCTAACCTGGGTTGTGAACCGTATTGGCTTTGTCGGACAATGTTCTGAGGTCATGTTAAACAATTATTATTGCAAGTAAATAAATGAATGAATCGTACTGTTGTTCTGTACATTTAATTTCGAATTTTCAATGCCTTGTATCCATGATAAATTTAAGTAAAATTGGTTTTGCCACTGAAAAATTCCGACGTTCCATTTTTACCAAACTCGTTCTTAGCGGATCTCTACTAGATGAGAGAGGAAAAAATTACCAAATTTGTTCTACAGTTTACAATTCTCCAATTTCTCCAAATTCATTCATACAAGATCTTTCCTCAACAAAAAAAAACATTCTTGCCGAATTTCAAGTTTGTTGGTCAGTGCTTCTCATACTTCCGTTGTTTGCGACCCAATATTCAATCATAATTTGCATCGCGTCCCCCTTCATACGATAGCGATGTATTACATTCAATAATACTTTGACGTTAAACATACCATACGACTTAAACCTCTTAAGTCCCAACGTATATAAACGTCTCACTCAGCCACTGTGTTTATTGCCCTCAGACGTATATATACGTCTTTGCGAAGTTATATATCTTTTCTGTGAATTGCTAGCCATAAAATTATTCCGAAGGCTTTACAAAGCAATAAAATGACCTTGACAGTATTTGCTAAGGACTCGCTTATTTCAGAGGATTTAATTATTTATTCCTTTTCTACCACCCACCCCTTCAATACACCACATACGCATACCTACGTGCTAAACGAGGGCATTGGAGAACGAATCGCATAATTTTTAATCGGCATTGAGAAAATTCATTATAAACCGTACAAATCATCAAGATAAATGTTATAATGTTGGCATAAAATTTTATATATGACAAATGCATTGGGTCACTGGTAATTATAAAATTTGTCCTTAGCTTAGTATTGCTAAGTTAATTATAAAATAGATCGTGCACTACTGATACATTTATAAGTGTAATATATTGTAAATAAGTATTTTATTTTCTTAATAAGTCAGAAAGTATTCGTTTACTTATTTTCAGTATGTTAATAATGTTTAAAGGAAATTTTTTTCAACTTTTCAAGCGGCTCGCGCCCCTTCGTAGGATTATGACGCCCTGGGGAACGCCATACAGTTTGAGAAACACTGCTGTAGGTCTTATAATTTCGGAAGTGTATATTCTGTTTGTAGTGAGGTATATGTAATTCATTCATTTCGATATGCTGCATTAAGCGGTAACGGAGTTAACTAGCCACCTTAATAGCATCGGACAATGTTCTCGAAGCCATGTTGCACAATGGTCATTGCAAGAAAGGAAGGGAGCACATTATGTTTCGGATTGTTGGCATCTAGTACCAGTCATATTTTTAACTGAAATTCTGTTTATGCCCTTTACCAAAAACAATTTGATTTTTGCAAGATCCGCTCTCCGCGAATCTATACTAGAATAGAACAAAAATTACCAAATTTACTTTTTAGGTCCAATATAGGTGTCCAAACCGCGCCCCATGAACCCAGGGCACATGAACCCCCAAACCCGGCCCGTGAGATTCTTTACAATTTTACAAATTTCGAATATTTTGTACAATATTTTTGCTTAAACAGTTATTATTTTTTATTTTGTAAAAAATAAATCCCATAACTGTTATTATTATTTTATCACGTTGCTTCTATTACTCCAAATATCTTTTTTTTTTTTATTTGAAATTTATCAAACATAAATCGTGCTCAAACTTAACGCACGAAAATATGCAACATAATATACGATACATTAATACAACATGCATTGAGATCGATTTGCAAAAACTAATTGAAAGTGTGTTGAAAAACAGATATCTCTCTATTTAAATAGTTCAAACATTATTTGATGATTGCATTATTATTATACTATCTATGTTTGTATACATGGAAAACAATGAAATCAATAATAATATATCAGTCTGTTTTAAATTTTCACTCCAACAAATATTTCTAATGGATCCAAATCTAATATAAAGATGTATATTTTAATATACGGCATGCGGGATCGTTAAGATCTTTCGAAGTGGCCCGCGAGGTCATTTAGGTTGGCCAACTCTAGGTTGGCCAACTCTAGTCTATTATTTCAAAAACGGCAATTTTCATCTCTATCACCTCCTTAACTACTTTGGAAGTGACTTTTCCCAAAATCTACTTATAGCATTTCTTTTCTAAAGAAAAGAATATTCTTACCAAACTTCAAATCTGAAGATCTTATAATTTCGATAATATTGTGACGAGACAGTCATTTTTTACCCTATATATATATAAATATGTTGTTGTTGCTAATGCCACCCACGATATTTATCATGGCAAAGGGCTAGATGTGCGTCGGTCGTAGCATTGAGCATCATACAGGTGAAAAGCACGATTTAGATCGATTCCACCCCAATTTTGAGGGAGGCTCAGGGTCACCCACCTCTCATCCCCTTCCACCAACCACACGAGACAACTTAAGGATCAACGGCTATTTAAGAGTACCCCCATGCCGTGAAGGCATTATACATTTACAAACATCCATATCTTCACCGGGATGTGAACCCAGGCCATAAGGCACATCAGTCAGCGTCGCTAACCACTATACCGGGTGGGCGACATATAAATAAATATATAATATTAATGGTTCTATTATTTTTTTATATATAATAACAGTTTATAACAACCACAAAACTCTATCTACTAACTTTTATAAAACTTTTAATACCGGGTGGGCAAAAGCCCGTAAAAAATTTTAAAAATTCATAAAATCCGGAGAAATGAATGAAAAAAAAAACTGTTTGCAAGATCAGCATTAGTATGTCACGGGATTTTTTAAACTAGAAAAAAATAATTCGAAAATCATCCGGTAGGTGGAGCTGATGTACGCAAATCTAAGAAACAGTGCATAAATAATGAACAGAAAACTTTCACAACTTTATTACACCAGAATATGTTCCACATGACCACCACAGTAGAGAAGACATTCCAGACGAGTGACAAATCCAGCAACGGCAGAGTGCAACATGTCCGGATGTATGGAGGATACTTCTCAGCGGATCACATCTTTCAGTTCCGACAGACTTGATGGTCCGGATAGATACACGCGAGATTTCAAATATCCCCACAACCAGAAGTCTGCCGGTGTTAAATCTGGAGATCGAGGAGGCCATGGGTACCTGCAGTGCCTGCTAACGCTTCTGTTTTTCCCGAACGTCTGTATCAGGAATGCGTTAACCGGGTTAGCAGTGTGACTGGTTGCTCCATCCTGCATGAACGTGACATTCAAAATCTGACCTCGTTGAATTAAACATGGCACGACAGTCTCCCGCATTAGCGTTAGATAACGCTGAGCATTTTACCGTTTCCGTTATTCATCCATTTACTGGGCACTGCGTTTCAAAGAAGGGTCCTATGATAGAAGAACCCATGGAACGACACCATGCTGTCACTTTTGAGGATTGCAATGGCTTCTGTGTGTACTCACGTGGATTAGAGGTCACCCAAATGCGACAGTTATGGTTGTTAACGTCCCTATGAAGCGAGAAATGAGCTCCATCTGTCCACAAGATGTTAAAAACTCAGGTAGGATTCTGTTCGATTTTAGAGAAGGACCGCTTCGCAAATGTTTCCTCTGTGCGGTATCTGCTGGTAAAAGTTCATGGCACGATTGCAATTTGTATGGGTACAGCTGGAGGATTCGACGATTAATATTGCGGACAGATGATGGTGGTAAGCCCAATCGTCTGGCAGCTTCACGAGCACTGCTGGTCCCTGAAGCTGCTTCGGACGCATTCGCTTCCATTTCGATAGCAATGCAGGCTGCACGTGCTTCTTTCAAGCATGGTCGTCCGGCTCGTTCTCGATCCTCCAACCTTCCAGTTTCCTAAAAACGTTTAACAAGCTTTAAGAGACCTTCTGGAGTTACAGGGCCTTTTCCCCTTTTCACATTTTCTGAACTCGGAATTTACGCAAGGCAATGGTCGCTGAATCCTCGTTCATGTAAAATAACTTCACCAAGAAAGCTTTATCCGGTGCACTGAGCATCCTTGTTTACATTCACTGTTTGTAATGGGGAAATTAATGTGGATTCATTGAGAGCAAAGGTTTTCATAGCCGTCTAATTTTGCATATTTCCACCACAGACGCTTGTAACAGCGCCACCTGACGGATGATTTTCGAATTGTTTTTTTTCTAGCTTAAAAAAAATCCCGTGACATACTAATGCTGATCCTGCAAACGTTTTTCTTTTTCGTTCATTTCTCCGGATTTTATGAATTTTTAAAGTTTTTACGGACTTTTTTGTCCACCCAGTACATATTTATATATAGTGTTACATATATGTAACTTAATAAATACTTAATTAAGTCCTATTTCCTATTATAAACCGAACAGTTCATGCTTAAACAATAGGTTCACATATTGTTAAGACAAAGCAAGAAGTGAAGACTAAAAGTATTGCAGTATTGGAATTAGAAGTTCATCCGAAAAACTTTCAGAATGACTTTGAAATTAATACAAATGCCTTAGGCTTAAGGAAATAACAGAAATAACATAGATTCCAAAAAAGAAGAAACAAAGGAATTTTGCATTCCTGGAAATTTATTTGCAGCTACAATGTATCCAATTCTTTCAATATGGAGGAATTCTTCATTTTCCATTTTAGCTCGATGGTTTATTCAAAATTTACAAAAAACTAAGTTATTTCTTAGAATTTCGTTATAGTATTTAAGTACCAAAAGTTTTAGAATGATTCTGAAAAAATAGAATAAGGTTGGATAAAATAAAAAAGATAAAAGATAAAATCATGATGAAATTCTAGGAGATCGATTTTCGTAAAAGAGGGGTTAGTATGTGTTATGAATAAGAATGAGAATCGATTTAGAATTAGAATAACGAATATAGAATTAGAATCAATCATGTTAATTGGATGCCAATGTATTTCGACTTACCGCAACTGTTGCTTCCATACTGGACACCTAAGTACATTTTTATAGAAGCTTGAGGAAAAATGATTAGTTACGATGAGTCAGTGAGAAACACGCACAGAATTTTTTTTTCCAGTCTATATTTTTCAAAAAAACACACAAGCACATTATTACATGAAGAAAAACATTGCGTAACGCAATCACAAAAAAACGATGCTTCCATCACACGATTACGAATCGAATCGCATTTTCCATAATAACAAATGCTTCTAGAATAAAAGTCCGTTCGTGGCGCCATCTCTGGACGGCGAAAGGAGTCAACTGTTCTTAACAGTATGCTTTTTTAATACAAGGTCTAAATTTTCTGTTACTTTCCCTTGTTTCTTCGCTTAATTTATGATTATTTTATAATGTTTCTCATCTTAGTAGGTTAGTTTACTTTTTGAAAATAATTTTAGACTTTACTTTAGAAACCGTTTCTTTCTTCAAAAGTTATCTATTTATTTAACCTCCTCAGACTCAAGGTCAGTGTCAGTAAAACTGTGAGGCGTGATAATTCTACCAGGGGGACGCAAGAGCATAGAAAATTCAAAAATAAAAGATTTCAGATATTTATTAATTTAATGAAAGGAGTAAAAAATACATTCTGAGATAATAACAAATATAAATTTGCAATGATATGATGTACCGTAAAATCCGGCGTATAACGTGCACATTTAACACAAAAAATAAGATCACAAAATTTGCAGGCGCGTTAGATGCCGGGTATAAAAGTGATAGCTTTAAAAAAAAGAGATTATTTAAAAAAATAGACTTCTATATAAATAGAAATATTGTTTATTATTTTTATGAACTTGAAGGAGTGAAATATACTATCTAGAAGTAATTCTATTTTCAAAAGTTGAGGTTAATACCTCAGATAAATGACTTCAAATATATAAGAGAATTGCATACATTCACTTCGTGTTTCCTCGCAAAAAAGGAAGTGCGCATTATACAGCGAATATACCTTAAAATTAAAAATACAGCTTGATAATATAGGTGCACGTTATACGCCAGATTTTACGGTACTTATGAATGTATCAGTACTTCAGTGTATTTGATCATTAATTTATCAATACTAAGTCAAGAACAAGTTTAATAATATCATCCCATGCGCCTGTCATATACAAAATTATATGCAAAATGTAACACTTATCTTGATAATTTGTACAGTTTATAATTAAAGTCGTATTCTAGATTTAGTGTGTAACTGTACATTATTAATGAATTCAATGCATTATTATAGTACGGCGAGGGTGCCATAAAAAATAGTGATTGAAAATTGGATGGCAAACATTGAAAGTTTGAGAAGCACAGCATGAGGTACATACATGTGTATCTGCGGTTATAACTACGTATCTTATTAATAGACGAAAAAATCGAATTCAGATCAAGGTTTGCTTTAATGAATTCTCATGCATTTCAGGTTTACTTTCAGTGATAATACCTGTTTTACCTTCTTGGAAATTTTCAGCGTAAAAAGTAGCAATAGTCGACTCGACAAGCTAAAAATGTGGTAAATTCTTAATACCGTCTTTACTCATATCTAGAATGCACACGAAATTCTCCGAAACATTTTGTAAAGAAAATGCCATCGACTCTAAGCTACACCGCAATTTCTCAGCGGGATTTGCGAAAAAAATTAAAAATCGTGTAAAAGTTTTTATCGTTATCTAATACTTCAGAAATAAAAAAAATAATGAGAAGTACATAGAAGTTAATAATTTATTTATACTAACAGTATTAAAATCTTTCAGATGCATGCATGAACCGGTAATTATTCTTAACAACGGTATCATGTTTTAAAAACGATTCGTCACACTCGATGTCATAGCAGACTTCAGAATCGATGACATGATCGCCATTTCCCGTCCTGGTGTATTCTTCTTTGCCATCAATGGATGTGTTATTCCACCTTATTTAAAACAATGCATTGTAAATATAAAAGAATTTTAAAAAACCGTTGAACACAAACATGCAAAAAATATATATTATTTTGTTTACGTCATCGAAATATATTTGTTTCGTCCATGACAATTAAATGGCGGCTGCTCTGTTTCCAATTTCTTCTGCTTATAAAATGGCTTCCCTTCTCATACTTGCATCCTAGTGAACCCGTCTTGATAATCGTTACCGATTATCTTTATGTTTAGGTGAATAAAAAAGTGTTTACAAAAAACATTCCTTGAATATGAGCAAACAATGATGTTTCGAAATAGAAAATGTCATCTATTCAAATGGCCCGAATAGATGGTTACATTTTCCTTCGGAAAAAGGTAAAAATTTTTAATACCCCTCCTCCAACAACTGTTTTGAATTCGATTCTAAGCCTAACCCCATTTCAGTAATTTATATTAACGCTGGAAAAATTGCTCGGCTCACATATTCGAGTAAATACGGTGTATAACTAAAACGTTTCAACTTTTTTCAATTCCTGCTTTAGCTCACAATTTTCTTATATATATATATGAAAGAAATTTGTATTATATATCAAAAACAAGAAAAATACATAATGAACATAACAGAAATAACGTAATAAAATATAAAAGCTAAACATGAAGATCAAAATTATAGAAAAACACAAAAGGATGTACATATATATATATATATATATATATATATATATATATATATATATATATATATGTATATATATATATATACATATATATATATATATATATATATATATATATATATATGTATATATATATATATACATATATATATATATATATATATATATATATATATATATATATATATATATCTGCTATATATATATATATATATATATACAGTCGGACACTCTATGCAGCGAATATTCCTATATAGAGAATTTTTCCTTCTGAATCGAGATTATTTCACCATTTTCTTCTAAAATAACCTCCCTATAGCGAAGTACTATTTTTATATAACGAAATTTTCTCTTGAGTTTCAATTTTTTTCTCCATATTTTCGACGTTTTCTGTTCATTTCAAAGTTATTTTCTCTTTTAACTCATTTTATGGTGGTCATAAATTTTGAACTGGTATTATTAGGTGCCTAACGCCAAGAACAATAAAATTTTGGGCGTTTCATCCAATAAGTGCAGTCTTTAACCCCCCTTTGTTTAGTTAACTAGAAACATCTTCGACGTATCCTTTCACCCCCAAGGGAGTTTCGTGTCCCCGTGTTATCAAACTTGTCTTCCTTCGTTTGTAGTGTAGATCTGTCGTACTAGTAACTGGTTTTACGGCTTGAAAATGCCAAAACGTAAGTTCTTGAACTCCAAAGAAAAAATTATTCTTCAGGAAAAGGATAAAGGCGTCACAGAGGAAACTTTCCTGCAGTTTTCTTCCTGCCTTTTTTATTTTTGATAGGGAAGATATATAAAATTAATATATATTCATTTACGAAAATGTGTGAAGAATACTTTTTTAAAATTTTTTGTGTATATGAGTTTAAGAAATTTTGTTTTATGTGGTTTATAAACAAAATTGAAAGATGAAGATCTATATAAAGAATTTTCCATATGACGGACTTATTTTTTTGGAGTCTGGAATTAGCGACTATTATATAAAGGCTTAACTGTATATATATACACATATATATAACGGGTGTTTTGAGAGGTATAGAATTTTAAATTGCAATAAAAAAGCAACGATGTATTATTCGATTAACATGAATTTTTATTCGAAAGATAATCTTTGTGGCATTGTTTTTTAAATATGATTTCTGGCATGGGACTGCCGGCTTGCTCGGATGTAGTCAATCTGGACGTCCAATTTTCGATGACTTTTTCAACATTTGTGGCCCGTATATCGGCAATAACACGGCGAATGTTGTCTTCAAATGGTCAAGCGTTGTGGCTAATCATAGACCAATGACTTTACATAGCCCACAGAAAATAGTCTAGCGGTGTTAAATCACAAGATCTTTGGAGGCCAATTCACTGGGTCGAAAACGCGTGAAATTAGGCGGTCACCAAACATTGTCTTTCAATAAATCGTTGTGGCACGAGCTGTGTGACATGTTGCGCCATCTTGTTGGAACCACAGCTCCTGGACATCATGATTGTTCAATTCAGGAATGAAAAGTTAGTAATCATGCCTCTATACCGATCACCATTGACTGTAACGTTTGGCCTTCATCGTTTTTGAAGAAGTACGGACCAATGATTTTCACCAGACCGTAAAACGCACCAAACAACGTTGTGTAACGGTGTTTCGACATACACTTGTGGATTAGCTTCACTGAAAATGTAGCAGTTTTGTTTGTTGACGTAGCCATTCAACCAGAAGGGCGCTTCATCGCTAAACAAAATTCGCTTATGAAAATCGGGGAACAACGGCAAATCTCGTTTTGGGCCCATTCGACGAATCTACTCCTGGATTGATGATCGTTTTGATGGTGCCAAACCAAACTGAGAATAAATCACTTGACAGCTGTTAAATCGGTCGCCATCTTGGAAAATAAAGCCAACTTAAACTTCTATACCTGAAAAAAAAAAACACTCTTTATATATATATATATATATATATATATATATATATATATATATATATATATATATATATTTATATATAAAATAAAAACATTTCAAACAATAACTAATTTATTAACTTTATTAATGGATACATATAGCAAAAAAATAGTCCAGCACCATATATGAAAAGAAAAACGCTCGTTGTGACCTTGTCGCATCATGGATAGAGCGTTAGTCTTTTTAGTATAAAAGGACATGGGTTCGAATCCCTTCTTGGGGTGGTCTAGTTTTCTTAGAATGTGACTTATTTTTACTGTACTGTTTTTATTGGAACAATTAAACTTAATTCATGAATAAATAGAGGCACACAAAAATAATATTTCAACACCATACATAAAAAAAAAAAAAATTGCAAGGAAAATCGCTTTCTATTTTGCTACTTAAAATTGGAATTTAGTCACATGTATATACGTATTTATATTCATTGTAATTATTTAACAAACAGCGACTAAAATTAAATTTTTGTTTGTTGACATCATAAGTAGGAAATGTTTAATAAGTATTTTTATATTGCTTGTTGCCGTGTGTTTATTACTGGGTTACTCGTATGAAAGAAATGAGATAGATGAACAGAATTACATAACACAATCACAGAAGAATACAGATTTCTATAATAAACGATGACTTCTGCAAAAGAATAGAAGAAGTACGCTGCTTTCATTTCGATAAAGAAATCCATTTCAGGCGAAAGTCCGATTACTTTTCCCGAAGATACATCCTTGCTTTAAACGGGATTCGAACCCGAACCATCATTCATAACCACCATACTGGTTGGGGAGGCATATTGCTTGTTATTTGATGTAGATGGTTTTATACGACTTGATAGATCATATAATTATCCCATTTTTAACACTTGCCAAATTTTAATTAGAAATAACTTTTGAGGTGAAAAGAGTTAAAATCTGAAGTCTTTGTATTTATGTATGCTAATAGTATAGTCAGATAAACTCCTGACTACATTATTAGAAATATCCCACCATAGCAATTAGTTGACCTTATTTACATCATGTCAGGTCTGAAGAGTTGAAGGCTGATAAATTTTAAAGTTCAAATGTTTTTATAAAAAAGCGTGGAAAGCCATGCAATAAAAGTGAAAATTCTTTGGCGACTTTGGCCGTAAATGCAAGAATAAATTTAATTATATTAAACTGCTAAAGGAACTTACTTTAACAAATAATATTCATTTACTGTATCAAAATAATATTTTTTATTCAATTTTCAGCATCATCATTTTCCGAGAGACACAATAGATGTGTGGTAACTGAAGTAGGATATAAAAAACCTCGAGATTATGGTCAATCAAGAAAACTGCATCAATCATGGTTCCGTATCTTGTTGTTCCTTCTCTAGAATCAGTATTCATTTTCAAATTCAAGTGTCCATTTCAAGAATTCTATGAGTAGCTGTGCTTCTTCTGAAACAGAATAAACATTCAAATATCAGTTAAGATAATCGGCTTTTAATCAGCATCGGATCAATGACTGAATCAGCCTCTGGTGTGTACAGCACTAATACTTTATGGATAAACGTGATAACAGCTGCGACAGGACTACCTAGTGATGTACAAACTTTCGACTTGACTTGAAGCTAGTTTTCTTTTTTTTTCACTATTTTTCCCCTTTTGAATGGTCCTGACATCTGACTAGAATTAATTATAATTCAACGGAAATGAAAATTAAAAAAATCAAAAACTTAATGAAGAAGTCACTGTGTTTTTATACAAGACGTTATCCGTAGTGATTCTGGAGCGAGCATTAGTGACATATACACAATGTCCCAGACACTTTCATAACGGAAAGATACATGTAACGGTAATGTTTTGGGTGAGTTTATTTGTTGAATACGTTACGTTTATTATATAAAAACTACGAAAATACGCCACGCGAGTTCGTTTACGAGTAGCAAGGGGTACCTGGTCTATATCTCTGATGTAATTCTTTCTTAGCAATCGTCCAACTTTTTCGCGGATATGATGTAAATAATGTGGTGTCTCCCACTCTTTTACTTTCTTCACACTAATGCAAAACTGGGAAATTTCCCATTCACTCTCGTGCCCAGGAGAGAGAGATAAGTTTCACTTTAATAAATAAAACTGGATATTTATACAGCAATTATTTTTATTTTTGGTTATTTAAATGCACCATCTTACATTTTCTAACTGAATGCAATTAACAATTTTCATGCGAGATAAATCACTAAAACTCTTAAAGTATACAATTCAATTTTCAAAATAGTGGTTGTAAAGATGGTTAATGCAGAAAATGGACCAAGTTTTGTATAAGAAAGCCAGACTTTATTGGAATTGTTATGCTTTTTTAACAATCTTTACACGCTACGGCAAGGCAGAAATTTTGCGTTAACCAAATTACCGAAATAAAGGGTATCATTATTAAATTATATTATCAATTATTGTTCGATGTTCATTAGGTAACTTTGAAAAGTTAACGAAAAGTTGTTCTGTTTTTCCTCCTTCTGTAGTTTTCAATAAATAACTTTATTTAGAAATAACAAAATGATAAATTATCCTGAGATTTCGTACTCTTTATCCTGAAATCTAGTGCTTCAAATTTAAATTGACATAACTCTAACATTTTAGGGTTGCCGTGATACCATTGTGGTTCAATTCACGGCTTCCTGGCTGGCGGGTCATGAGTTCGAGTCCAGTACCATTGAATACCCGCCATGCAGAAGAGACCGATGCACACGTTAAATATGTCGTGACTCAAACATTCTCCCGTTGGTGTGGTGTAGAATTCAAAAGAGGGAGTGTCACCCTTATTTCTTAATCATGTATTTCAAAATTACGAGTCCGTCACCAATAGCCTTCGGGCAGCTTTACAATATGACGTGAATATAACTCTCAACACTGTGGGGTTTTTACTTTACTTCTTCAGTGACCATAATTTCATAGAAATGAAACATAACTAAAAAGAGTAATAAACTTCTCCAACACTAAAAGGAAAACTAATTTTTTGAAGAAAAAATATAGCTGGATCTTTTTTATATGAATGGGTAAACGACCTTAGAAGAATCACAAAACTCAATTATATTTTTAAATAAAAAAATTGGTTGTTCTGCACTTCAATTTTATTTCCAATATCTTTCACATCAATCGAGAAACGAAGAAAACCATTTTTTAACTGCGTACTGAAACCAGGTGGGTGTCAAATCAAAAATAGTTATATTTATTTTATACTTTAAAAAATATATAAAATACCACTAAAATCTTGCAAAGAGGACTTCATTAAAAAACATATTATTTTTCTCCATAACTCAGTTACTTAATACAGCGATAATGTTTAAAACAATATTTTTTTTTAATAAAATTAGAATTACTTAATGTGTATTCGTTTGGAATCATTGGTCTTTTTTCCAACTAATTGGCGTATTTTCAATTTGAGATTTTAGAACAAAGACGTTTCTTTTCTTACAATACATTAAATTTTTATTTTGTTTTCTTTTCTCTTTTCAATATTAATTATATTCATCTCAAAAAGGAGAGGACTTATTAAATCTCCAACTCAGAATCCAACAGAGAAATCTCCACTCTCATTAAATCTCCAAAAACTATTAGGGAAATCATTAAAAGATATTCCTTAAATTTCTCAGAAATATAAAAAATAATGATAAAAGAAGACAGGGGAATAGAAATGTATGACCCAGACTATTCTTTTTAATAGACCACGTAATACTATTCTCTAATTAAATTTTATTTATTTATTTTCCATTTGCTTGAGATTTTCCTAGAAAGTTTTTTTAAATTTTGCCTTTATTAAAATGTTTTTAGTAAAACTATTTATACCTGATCTTTAATCATCCAAAGCCTCAACTGGAGACGATCTACTCAACCAATTAGAAGGTGAGGTCTCTTCTCCATCCAACGCAAATATATATCACCCTAAAGATTTGTTTAACTGCCAGACCACACCCTCAACGAAAGCAGCTTCCTGATTGGTCGGCATCTGTAGTTCTAAAGCCACAGCCGTTTTTTCGGCTGTCACCCCAACTCCTCGTCCCTCTTCTTACATAAGGAGCTTTAACAGTGATTGTTCATTCATTTTCTCTATATAGTTATTTCTATGACCCTTTGAGCAGCCAATGAGAGACGTTCTCACTTGACAAGAACCAATGAGAGAGCAGTCTCTAAGCTCTGCGTCGATCACCAATTGTCATCTTCATGAACGAACATTTTGAACGTTTGACACACTCCACCTTTAAAATTTCCACTTCCTTCAACTTCTAATCTCCGTCAGATATATGGTATTGGGGTTCGCCAGCGGCCGTATGCTCACAAATAACAACGCAATCTCCTTCATTCAGTCTCCCGTGCGTTAGCTTGAGCGAAACACATCCGCTAGCTATTAATTTTATTTTTGTCGCTGTCACCATTGGAATGGACGAAGGTGAGTTGTTGAGTCTCCTTGCCTTTAAAGCTGTTGTCCCTGTAATAGAGTGCTAAACTGACCGCTCATTAACTCCTGACACCAGGGCTATGTATGGTCAGTGCAGAACCAAATATTAGGCAATAAATAATTTTTCACTAAGAACAACATAATGGCTAATATCAATTTAAATAAACTTCCCCTTCTTCCTTTTTCTTCCTTCTACTTTTAGCAATTTGAAGCAAATTATTTAATGAAAATGGATAACAATACATTTCTAAGATGTAAACTTAGCTTTGAAACATCTATTAAATTTTGATATAATCATTACCTTTCACTTAAAAACTTATCTCTAAAAAAACCACACATTTCTCATCTTCAGTTCACAAATTATAAACAACTGTCCCTTCGTTATGTCATTTTAATAACAAATTAAAGGGTCTTTACTTAATTTGGTTTTTTGAACTGAGCCATTTTTTTGCTAGCTTTTTAACATTCTTCTACAATTATCGTCAAACGGAACACAGGATTTATCTGATTATTTTTGAATCGTTTGTAACACTTCAAATTCAATGCTTATTTTAAGTGAGAGAAGAACCATGTCAAATGTCAAATATGTGAAATTTGCATTAATAACTGAAGAATTTTGAATGCAAGCATGCAATGTGAAAGTATGTGAGATGGAGCTCCATCCATGGAGTTATGTTAATGTTGGTTGCGGATGATGATGTAATTGTCGTTCGAAATATTATTCGTTCTTTGATTAGAGAAAATATGGTGATCCCGAAACTAAACCAACAAGTCAACACGTTTTCAAAACAGGCAGGTACACGTTATTATGTTGATAAGCACCCCCATTGAATGCTGTTACCTAAGTAGCGCGCAGTAAAAAAAAAAAAAAAAAAGTCTGGTGTTCTAATTTTTTGCAGTCACGGTGCGTGGAATAACGCCAAGAGTGCTCCAGCTTTCATAGTAAATGTCTCCCCAGACCATAACTCCCTCCATAGGTCAGTGTATCTGGGCTGCAAACTGGTTGATATCATGCACTTACTTGGATTCCTTTTAACAAACACATGGCAACAAGACTGAATTGGATTTTATAAAAAAATATTATATATGTCCATTCCATCAACTAGTAAGATCAATCTTTATAGCACTAACTTTGAAAACGCAACAATTTGGAGTCAGCGGAAAGTACATTATAGAGCATCTGGCTCAGAGTTGTCCTTTAAGTAATCTATTTGCAACTGTTCGTCGTGTCATTATAACGCCTAATAAACCTCGAAATGTCACTATAGACACGAAAAGATGTGCCTCAGACATTCACCGAACGTAACGGTCTCTTTTTTTTGTAAGAACATCCGAAAATTGTTCTTATTGAGGCAGTTATCTTTTCTTGAGTAACATTTATGCACTGTGAATGCATTCCTGCCAAACTTTTCTGCAATATTTTGGAAAGAAAATCCACCTTTTTTTAGCTCTATTACGAAAACTCGTTCGAATTCAGGGAACTGTTATTAATAACTTCCTTGACTAACATCAACTCTTTGCGTGCGTTAGTGAGTGAATGTGTGGGTACGTAGAGGTTAATGGCGCAAGAGCCAATTTTACCTTAGCTCGCCAAACACTTGTTGATATATTAAAGGTATAAAATCCCTAAAAAGTTTTATGAAAGCAGTTTTAGTAATAAAATACAATGTCTCAAATTGTGTATAGAAAGCCAGTTTCAAAAATAAAAGTAAATAAAATTTAGTCCTTAATAATGAATAAAAAGCATTTTTGTTTATGGTCAGCGTGAAAAAGCGACATTCCACTTTTTCAACGTCATATACAAACATATCCACCTCATTCATCGCGTCTTGTACAGGCGTGCTTTCTTAATTTATAAGGTTCCATATCGTTATTTCTATTTTTGTTTTAAGAGTTGGTATTGCAACGTCATTAGTTGTCCTGTTAGGACGCTTTATCCCATGAGGTGTTGAAGTTGGTTTTGAAGCTTCGTATGTAGAAGATGTAATTGTAGAAGGTAAGTTATTGGATGTGAAGGAGTTAGTTTCAAGAACCAGGTGACTTGTTTCAGTTGATAAGGCTGAAAACAGTGAAATTGTGGAGGGAGAAAGTGCCTTTTGGATGGAAATTATGAAACAGAGGTATATAGGCTATTGGATGTTGAAGAAGCAGTGTTTATTAAAGGAATGGATGGCTGAGACACGGAGGATGGTGCAAATGCAACATAAGATGTGAATGGTAAGAAGTGTGCCTGAGTTGAAGTAGATGATTTGGAAACTACAGGAATTGAAAAAGACCTAGTTGTCTTCGGAATGGATATTAATGGTTGTAATAATTTCAAAGGTGTGCATACTGGTTTTGTAATATTTTCATCAGTTTGGGTTGTAATTGAAGATTTGACAACATGGGCGTAGCTTTAGAATAAATGTGGGGAAGAAGAGAACGCAAAAGGTATCCGCTGGACACCATTTTCGTCTTTACGCGACGCCGCACACAGAAAACATGCGGGTTCGCATTCAAACGGTGTTTGCAAGAAATATGCAAAGCGAACATTGAAAAAATTGAAGAAAAAAATAATAACAAATGTAACTTATTAAACGAAAAACAAAATCAAAAACAAACTATGTAT